>JASVER010000178.1:709173-732335 GCA_030449065.1 Oceanodroma leucorhoa
GGGGGACAGAGGCAGGGGACGGCGCAGGCAGGTGGGCACAGCCCGGGGGCAGAGGGGGGGGACCCGGTACCACGGGCTGCGCTGCGGCGGCTGGTGGCATCTGCGGGAACCGTCCCCTCGCGGGAGGGACCCGGCTGGGGAAACTGAGGCCGGGAGCTGGGACTGCCCCGTCCCGGGGGACTCGGGGGGGCTCCAACGTGCGCCGTGTCCCGTTGCAGTGAGCGGGCGACGCTCCCGGACCAGCGCACCCACCCGCCGTCCCCGCTGCCGTAAGCGCCGCGATGCCCAGCCCCGTCCGCCGCCCTCCCGGTGCCGCCGGGCCGCCCGGTTTAACCACGTTACCGGCAGACGGTTCGGCGTTGCTGCGAGCCGTGGCACAGGGCAAATTTCGTCTCACCCGGCTCTTGTTGGAAGGGGGAGCCTACATCAACGAGGGCAACGCCGCCGGGCAGACGCCCTTGATGGCCGCGTGCCGGGCCGGCTACGCCGACCCGCTGGAGCAGCCCCGTATGGTGCGGTACCTCCTGGAAAACGGCGCCGACCCCAACATCCCCGATAAGACGGGCAAGACGGCGTTGATGCACGCCTGCGCCGAACGCGCCGGCCCGGCGGTAGCCGCCGTTTTGTTGGCCCACGGCGCCGATCCCAGCGCCCGCGATTACACCGGAGCCTCCGCTTTGGTTTACGCCATTAACCGGGGGGACCGGGAGATGCTGCAGGTGCTGTTGGATGCCTGCAAAGCCCGGGGGAAGGAGGTGATCATCATCACCACCGACACCTCGCCCTCGGGTACCAAAACCACCCGGCAATACCTAAACTCGCCCCCTTCGCCGGGCCTGGAGGAGAAACGCTCGCCGGCGCTTTGCATGTCGCCCTCCGACATCGAGGTGCGGACGGCGGCTTCGCCGGCCGGCAGCGAGAAAGAAGAGGAAAGGGATGTCTTCTGCTTCCCCCCGCCGCCGCCGGCACCGGTCACCGCCGTACCGGAGCCGTCCCGCGCCCGGGGGCGGCCGCTGAAGCGCCTCAATTCGGAGCCCTGGGGGTTGGTGGCCCCGGGGCCGGAGGGGACGCGGGGACCCCCCGAGCGTTTGGTGGCCGGGATGGAGGGGCTGAGCCTGGGCGGGCGCCCGCGGCGGCACAGCGTGGAGGGCCGGGAGGCGGCGGGGCTGCCGGGGGCCGCCTGGGCCGAGCGGGTGCCCCCCGCTTGCCCGCAGCCGCTGGCACGTCGGAACACGGCCCCCGAAACGGCCCGGGTCAAACCGCCTCGCTGGGAGCCCCCCGAAATGGAGGGGTGCCCCTGGGCCGGCTCACCGCCTCCATCGCCGGGGCGAGGCCGGCGCTGTGCCGCGTCGGCCATGCCGCTGCCGGCCGCCGAGTCCCCCCCGGGCACCCGCCGGCGCCCACCCGGTTTGCTGGAGCGCCGCGGCTCCGGCACCCTCTTGCTGGAGCCCTTGGCCCCGGGGAGGGCCGGCTTCTTGCCCCCCCTGCACCCCGGCCCGCACCCCCCCGGCCCCCGCGGGCCCCCGGCCCCYGGCTCGCCCAAGGGACGCCGCAAGCTGCTGCGCCGGCATTCCATGCAGACGGAGGAGATGCGGCAGTTGGCCAACTTCCAGAGCAGCATGGCCCTGGAGCCGGGCAGTTAGGGACCCCCTGCGTCCCCCCCAAAACCCGGAGCGGCACCCGRCTGCCTGGAGCCCGCTCCCGGCGTCCTCGGGGAACCCCCCCATGAAGGGACCACCCCGGGCGGCTGCTCTGTCCCTCCCTGGCTGCTCTCGTGCCAGCGCGGGGCCTCCCCAGGCAGGCGGTGSCAACGTTTACCCTGAACCCTACTGATGACCGCAGGCACGTGACAATTCTTCCATTGCTGCCGGTGGCAGRAACTTTGCACGACCCCAGGTTCCTTCAGGACCCAGCGTCCCCCCGCTCTGGGCTCCCCTGCATCTTCCTCCCGCTCCCTCCTCATCCTCCCAGCAGCGCTTTTCCCTACGGACCTCGGCAGCAGCCGCCGGCTGCCTGAGCTGCCCCCRCGTTCGGGGGTGCCCACGTCCCCGCCGGTGCCAGGCGCTGCTGGGGGCCGGGTGCTGTGAGCAATAACAGCCGCCGGACCCCCGTGTCCCCGGACGGTCCCTCCCCAGGGGGGGTTCTCCCCCCGTTTTGGGGCGCRGGGTCCCAGCTTGGGCTGCCGGGGTGGGGGGCACGCGCTCTCGGCGTCCCGGTGAATAAAGGCCCCAGCACAGCTCAGCCCGTCTCCGAGTGTCGGGAGGCTGGGGGGGGTTTCACATCTGGGCACATCTGGGTACACAAAGACTGGTAACGTCTGGGTGCTGGCACATCTGGGCACATCTGGGTGCAGGAGGGCTGGCACATCTGGGTCACAGCACATCTGGGCATCGGGGTGCACAAGGACTGGCACATCTGGACATCAGCACATCTGGACGCCAGCACATCTGGGCACCGGGGTGCAGAAGGACTGACACATCTGGACGCCAGCACATCTGGGTCACAGCACATCTGGGCACCAGGGTGCAGAAGGACTGGCACATCTGGACACTGGCACATCTGGACACCGGCACATCTGGGCACCGGGGTGCACAAGGACTGACACATCTGGATGCCAGCACATCTGGGCACCAGCACATCTGGGCACCGGGGTGCAGAAGGACTGACACATCTGGGTACCAGCACATCTGGGCGCCAGGGTACATGAGCACTGGCACATCTGGGCGCCGGCACATCTGGGCGAGGGGACCCTGATRGGTCTTGCTGGCAGAGCGGGGGGCAGGGGGTGCAGATGTGGGGGGTCCCGAGGCGCGGTGTGGCCCTGGGAGGGGGCAGCCCGGCCCCCACATTCACCATCCYGTCCCCCCGCGGGGACACAGCCGGGGGGTCCCAGCGGGTGGGCACAGGCGCAGCCGGGGTGCTGGTGCCGGTGGGGGGGCCCCCATCCTGGAGGAGAGGTGGGGGTGCTGGCAGGGACCCCCATGGTGTGGGGGCACCGCAGCCCCCGCAGCGCTGTGCCGGGGGGTGCGGGGAGCCCTTGGCGAGGCCGCGGCCGGCCCTGTGCCGCAGCGGGAGGTTGGGCTGTGCCGGGCGCTGGCGGCACCGGCTGCGGCAAGCGCGGCTGGGCAGCACTGCAGAGCGGTACCGCACCGGAGGGGCTGCGGGGGCTCGGGGACACGGCCGGGGCTTGGGGACACTGCTGGGGGCACTGCTGGGGCTGGGGACACTGCTGGGGCTGGGGACACTGCCATGGGGCACTGCTGGGGCTGGGGGACACGGCCGGGGCTTGGGGACACTGCTGGGGCTGGGGACACTGCTGGGGACACTGCTGGGGCTGGGGGACACGGCCGGGGCTGGGGACACTGCTGGGGGCACTGCTGGGGCTGGGGACGCTGCTATGGGGCACTGCCATGGGACACTGCTGGGGCTTGGGGACACTGCCAGGGCTGGGGGACAGTGGTGGGGCTGGGGGACACTGCCGTGGGGCACTGCTGGGACTTTGGGACACTGCCATGGGGCACTGCCGGGGCTGGGGACACTGCCGGGGCTGGGGACACTGCCACGGGGCACCGCTGCTGCCTGGGGACACTGCTGGGGATGGGGCCCCTGGGGTGGAGGACACTGTCACAGGGCAGGGCTGGGGACAGGAGCAGCCCCCATGGGACAGCCCGGCCCTCCCCCCATCCCCCCCCCCGGCTCCACGGGGGCAGGGGGGGGTCCCCGGGGGGCCGGGCACAAGGACGTGGCTCCACCGTGGGGACGGGACCCCCCCGCTGTCCCCTTCTCCGTGGCCTTGGTGACAAGAGGGATTTTCTGACCCCCGCAGGGTTATCCCCAGGAGAGGAGGAGGAAGGAGGAGGAAGGACCCCCCGGGCTGCCCAGGGGACACCGAGAGGGGCGATGCCGCGGGACGCGGGTGACCAGCCTCATCCCGCTGGGTGCTGAGGGGTCCTGGGGGCGAGCTGCACCCCGGGTGCTCCCAGAGCCGGGGGGTCCTCGGGGAGGGGGGGACGAGGCCACCGTCCCCAGCCTGGGGCCGGGCTCCTTTATGCCCCGCGCCCCGGCAAGGAGCGRGGACCCGGGCGGGCGCCGTCGCTCCGGGTCCCCCCCGGGCTGAGACCCGACCAAACTCGTGGCGGAGGAGCAGGACCCCGCCGGGAGAATCRAGGCAAACCCAAAAAATGCCCAACGTCACCACGTCCCGCCGCGGTGACAGCGCAGCCGGGGACGAGCCCGAGCGGGTCCCCGGGCTCCCAGCCCCGCGGCGGCCAGCGCCGGCATGAACGTCACCGGGACGGCGGGGAACCGGAGCCGCGCCGGCGAGGAGCCCGTCCCGCTGCCCACCTTCTCCACCGCSGCCAAGGTGCGGGTGGCCGTGACGTGCCTCCTCTTCCTCTCCTCGGCTTGCTGCAACGGTGCCGTGCTCTGGTCGGCCGCCCGGGCGCCGCGTCGGCGTCGGCGTCCCCCCCGCGTCCGCGTCCTGATGGCCAACCTGGCGGCGGCCGACCTGCTGGTGACGGTGGTGGTGATGCCGTTGGACGCCGCCTGGAACGTCACCGTGCAGTGGTACGGGGGGGACGCGGCCTGCCGGGCCCTCATGTTCCTCAAGCTGGCCGCCATGTACGCCTCGGCCTTCGTCACCGTCGTCATCGCGTTGGACCGGCACGCCGCCATCGTCAACCCCTTGGCGGTGGGCGGCGCCGAGAGGAGGAACAAGGCGATGCTGTGCGCGGCGTGGGCGCTCAGCGCCATCCTGGCTCTGCCCCAGGTGGGCGAAACCCAGCCCCGGGGTGGGGGGTGGGAGACCTCGGAGGGGATGSCACCACCTCGGGTGGGGTGGGATGACGACGACGAGGGGGAGGAAGGCCGCTGACGGCCCGGCGGCCCCTCGCAGGCGTTCGTCTTCCGCACGGTGAGGCGGCGGCGGCCCCGCCGCTTCGTGCAGTGCGCGACGGTGGGCAGCTTCGGGGCGCGCTGGCAGGAGACGCTCTACAACATGTTCACCTTCGCCTGCCTCTTCCTCCTGCCGCTGCTGGTCATGGTGCTCTGCTACGGCCGCATCCTCGCCGCCATCTCGGGCCGGATGAAGGACGCCCGCGGTGAGAGCGCCGGCCGCGCCGCTCCTCCCCCCCGCCCTCCGTCGCCGCTCGGTTCTTTTCCTTTTCCACCTCCTGCTGGGGTCCAGCACCCCGCTTGGGTCCCCTCTCCCCACCTCGTTCACCCGAATTCACCCCCGGGCGACGCGTTCCTCCTCTCTCCTTCCTACCCCTCGCTCCCGTTCCCGCCCCGCAGCCTCCTCCCGGGAGATCCAGCTCCGCCGCTCCTACGACAACATCCCCCGGGCCAGGATGCGGACGCTCCGGATGTCCATCGTCATCGTCCTGACCTTCATCGTCTGCTGGACGCCCTACTACCTCCTGGGCCTCTGGTACTGGTTCTCCCCCGAGATGTTGACCCGGGAGAAGGTGCCGCCGTCTCTCAGCCACATCCTCTTCCTCTTCGGCCTCTTCAACACGTGCCTGGATCCGCTCGTCTACGGGCTCTTCACGGCGCATTTCCGCAGGGAGACGGGGCGCGCTTGCCGCTGCAGCCGCCGCCGGCGCGAGCAGGASCTCGCCTCCGCCCTCACCGGTTCCTTCCGCGTCTCCACCACGGCCGTGCYGGCCAGGAGAGCCGGCGACAGCCCGGCGGGATCCGGGAAGTACGAGCTGGAGGTGATGGCGGGCGCGGTTCCGCCGGGACGGAGGTGCGAGCTGTGCCGGAGGAGGACGGTGGAGAGCTTCATGTGAGGGGGAGGCCAGGCTGGACCCGCGGCAGAGCGAGGGGACCCCAAAAACCCGGGAGGGGGGATGCCACCAGGGCTCTGTGCCACCACAAAGCCRCTCAACAATAAACTCCGATTATTTTCTCAGCAGGAGCCTGTCTTTGGGCCAGGGGATGGTTTAACCGGAGCCRCGGCACCGCCGGCACGTTGCCGCGCCGGGCAGGGTCCAACGGCACCGGCAACGTGGGAGGAGCGATAAGCCGGACGCAACGCGCCCCGCGTCAGGCGGAGAGCAAAACCGGGGGCAGACAGTCCTTGAAAAGATGCTGCAGGGGCTCCTTGGGGGGGGGAAAAAATAGCGAATTTAAAATGTGCCCCTTCACCCGGGCACGGGGAGAAGGCAACACTCCCCAGGAAGCCCCCTGCTCCGGCGGAGCAGCGCACGGCTAAATAAAGCTCTCTTCCCAACGCTATTTTAAGGAAAAATGGCTTTTTCAGCTAGTAAGTTGTTCTGCCACCAGCCCCGAGATCGACAGCCGTGACAGTGGCATCGACCGGTTTTAGGCAAATGGAAAATTAGCGAGGAGGCAGGAAAGGAACCGGGGCTCGGTTACAGCTTCTCAGAACGTTTAATTAAGGACAAATGACGAGAGGACCATTTTACACAAAATCAGAAGTTATTTAAAAGGCCGAGTTCACTCGCAAACATAAAGTCAACAGAACAAACCCCTCAGGAGATTTAAGGAACGTTTGCCTGAGGTACAGAAACCAACTTCTCTCCAAGAGAAGAGCGGCCAAAATGCCGGGTCGCTCGCGGGCGTGAGGAAATGCTTAAAAACGCGGCGGCCGGAGGCCGAGGGGGCCGAGGGGCCACGCGCGCCCCCAGCCCCAGGGAAAACCACCCCCCGCGACCTCGGGCGTCGCTTCCTCAGGCAAATTTTCTTGTTTGAAAACAATAAAATCTTGTGAGAAGCGAATTCGCCGAAGCGATGAACTGTTTTACTCCTCCAGCTGCTCCTCAAACGCCCCGTCCCCAATGTACAAACCCACCCCCCCACCCCCGTTTCCCTCCCAGTTCCCCCCAGTAAGGACTTGGAACGCACGGGTAGAAATGAGGATCCATCATCGGCGTCTCCTGTCCGGACTCCTGCTCCGTCGGCGCCCGCCCCTGGAAGAGAGGGCAGAGCATGTCAGGGGGATTCCGAGCCCACGCAGGGATTTCACGCTCTCTCATCCAGTGGCCTTCTCCGACGGAGTGATGTCATCGGTGGACAACTGATGTCATCCACCCGGCCTTCTGCAGGGCCCTGYATATGGTCCACCTCTAGTGGGGGGCTACGGGTGTGATGGACGGAGGAGGAGGTGGCTGGATGGACGCGCCCGAAGAGTCACAGTCACCGGCTCAGTGCCCAAGCGGAAACCAGTAAGGAGCCGTGTCCCTCAGGGGTCCGTACTGGGACCATAATGACGTCACGGGTGGCGGATCGAGCAGGTGACACCCAGCTGAGCGGGGCAGCTGGTGCGCTGGAGGGACGGGGTGAGGTCCAGAGAGACCTGGACGAGCTCCAGAGACCCCGGCGAGGTCCAACAAGGCCACGGGCGAGGTCCTGCACCCGGGGGGGGCAATTCCCAGCACCGGGGGATGGGTGGGTTGGGGGCAGCCCTGCGGAGAAGGACTTGGGGGGCCGCTGGCGGCCAGCCGAATCCCGGGCTGCCCCCCAGCAGGGCGAGGGAGGGGACGCCCCCCCCCTCTGCTCCGCTCTGGTGAGACCCCCCCGGGGCGCTGCGTCCGGCTCGGGGGTCCTCAGTGCAGGGGAGACACGGACCTGCTGGAGCGGGTCCGGAGGAGGGACACGGAAATGATCCGAGGGCTGGGGAGAAAGGCTGGGAGAGTTGGGGTTGTTGGGAGAAGGCTCCGGRGACACCTCACTGCCGCCTTCAGGACTTACAGGAAAGAYGGGGACGGACTTTTTAGCAGCGACAGGACACGGGGGAACGGTTTTAAACCAAAAGAGGGGGGATTCAGACCAGATCKAAGGGGGAAATTGTTGACGCTGAGGGTGGTGAGAGGCTGGCCCAGGTCGCCCAGAGYGGTGGTGGCTGCCCCGTCCCTGGGGACATCCCGGGCCAGGCTGGACGGGGCTCTGAGCACCCTGCTCTGGTKGGAGATGTCCCTGCCCGGGGCGGGGGGTGGGACTGGGTGGTCTGGGAAGGTCCCTCCCCACCCAAACCCTTCGGTGATTCACCCCAGCRCAGGTTCCGGAGTTTTCCTGGCACGCCGCGGTCCGGCTCGCGGCGCCGTGCCGGGGGCTCGGCCCTTACCTCCTCTTCCCTTTCGGGGGCCCTCTGACGAAGCACCAATCCACGCTGATGGGCTGCCCCATCAGCTCCTGCCCGTTCAGCCCCTCCATGGCCGCCTGCGCCTCTTTATAGGTTTCGTACTCCACCAGAGTATATCCCTACGGAGCGGGAGGGAGGGAGGGAGCGTGAGCCGCGGCGGATCCTGGCAGAGGGGCCGGACACGGGAATAATCCCTCCCCAAGCCCTGTTTCRTCCCAGCCTCCGCGGCAGAGGCGGGGAAGGGGAAGCAGGAGCGCGGGTCGCGTCCGACCGTTGGGGGGACGAGTGCGAACRCCCCGTAAGCCGAAACGGAGGCGGGGAAGCAGCCGCGAGGCTGGAGGGGCGAGCGCAGCCGGGCCGAGCCCCCCCCCCCACCTTCAGGTAGCCCGTCCGTCTGTCGAGGTTCAGGTGGATGTTTTTGATCTCGCCGTACTCCGCGAATTTGTCGTGGATGTCTTCTTCTGTCGCCTCCTCGTGAACCCCCGTGACGAAGAGAATCCAGCCCTCTACCGCTGCGGTGGGAAAGGGAAAGGAGTCACCCCCTGTGGGGTCCCCCCAAAAGCTGTGGTGAAGCACAGAGGGAGCCGTACGTGGGCGGGAAGGGGAGACGGAGCCCCAGAGTCAAACTTTCTTGGCTTAGCCCGAGATAAATCCCGGCAAGGCGGGGAACGGAGGGACCCCCCAGCAGGGTCCGAACCCCGATACGGAGCCAAAGACCCCGCATCCCCCCCCCGCCTCCCCTCCCTCCGGTAAAGCGCCCGCGGGGAGGGCTGGGAAGGTGCCTCCAGCGATACTCACACCTCTGCGGGCCCGGCTCGTCCCCGTCCTGCTCCACGCTGTCGTAGTCCTCGCGCACGCGGGCCCGCGAGCCCTCCTCTGGGCACCGCCAAGGGGGGGAAAGAGAAATGGGCGACCGGTGCCATCGCTCAGGAGGACAACAGGGCCCAGCCAACCACAAACCCATTTAAAACTCCCCAAAAGCACAAGAACACCCGGGGTTTCACGCTCCGAGCGACTCCGGGGGAAGCGTTTAACCCAAACCGGGGTCCGGAGGGGTGGGGGACACCCCGGACCCCGTGCAGGAGGGCGGAGCGCGTGGGGTGGTCCTCACCTGAGCCGAAGCCTCGGCCCTTCCGCTTCTTGGCTTTTTCCTTCAGCTTGTGGATGCTCTCTGCGGGCGAGAGGGGGGCGGGATGGAACCGGGGAGGGGACCCAGACCACGGCCCCGGGCCCGGCAGGTCCCCCCCGGGCCGGGCAGGTCCCCCACGGGCCCGGCAGGTCCCCCCACGGGCCCGGCAGGTCCCCCCCCAGGCCGGGCAGGTCCCCCCCCGGGCCGGGCTGGGCACTGAGGCGTGTGGGGAGGGGGGGAACCGGCCCCGGACCGTGGGGGGGACCCAAAGGGCGGGGGAAGGGGACCCGTCCGGGCCCAGCGCCCCGAGGGGAGAGGGGACGGGCCCGAACCGGGGGTAACCGATACCGGAGCTGAACCGGCCCCGAAGCGGGACTGCGAGGGGGGAACGACACAGGACCGGGGGTGACAGGTCCCGCTCTGACAGGGGCGCGGCTGGGAGCGGGCCCGAAGCGGGAGGCGGCGGGACCCCCCGGGCCGGCCCGAAGCGAGGAGGCACCGGGGYGGAACCGGGCCAGGCCGGTCGGTGGGGCCGGGCCGTTAGGGGACACCCCCAGCACCGCCCTCACCGTCGCCATCCTCGTCCATGGCGAAGTCCTCGCCTCCCGCCTCATGCAGATCCAGCACGTCCGCCATCTTGCCGCTCTCGCTGCCGCCGCCGCCGCGGTGCACGCCGGGAAGCGCGCCGGAAGCACTGCCGCGCCGCGCGCCGCCATCTTGGGGAGGGCGTGTGGCGGARRGGACCGAGCCGCCATCTTGGGGAGG
Source organism: Oceanodroma leucorhoa (assembly GCA_030449065.1). Classification (NCBI taxonomy): domain Eukaryota; kingdom Metazoa; phylum Chordata; class Aves; order Procellariiformes; genus Oceanodroma; species Oceanodroma leucorhoa. Next base: position 719,172 of record JASVER010000178.1, read on the forward strand.
GCGTGTGGCGGAAGCGCCCGAGCCGCCATCTTAGGGAGGTCAACGTATCTCGTCCCGCCCTCACCGCCATGCTGGGAAGGGCGGGGGCGCCTCTCCCCCCAAACCGGGGCCATACTGGGGACCACTGTCACCCCCGGGGGTGGCGGGGGGGTGACACCAGCCTGGCCGCTCCCGGGGTGTGAGTCCCTGCACAGGGACGATTCAAAGGAGAGGGCGGGGGTACGATCTGCCCCTTCTGCCCCAGAAGAAGAGAGAAGCCACCACAGCTACCCCAAAATCTATTGTTTTATTGTATAAAATCATACATACAAACAGCAACGACGTACGGCGATTTATCCTTTCAGCTTTGCATTTCATTACGTAGCCTGAACAAGGGGAACAACCCAATCTGGATGCTGAGAAAACCTGGATTTGTTCATTTTATCACCTTCCAAGTGGATCCAGAGACCGAAAACCGGCGCCCCAATTGCCAAAAACACAAGTCACGGAATAGCAGATTTTCCTCCTCCCTTCTGCCAGGACGAATGGAAACACCACAGTCCTCCCCGACGCGTTTCAGAGCGGCTGCTGGCAGCAGCGAGGCATCTGAAACAGCTCGTGTACGACCCGGCGCCGCAGGACAGAGGAGTCGCGGAGAGTTTTGCTAAAAGCATTAAAATCCCGACGTGCAAAACGCTCGTAAGCGCAAAATTCTGTCGGCGGCGGTGCTGCGGGGTTTCTCGGGAGTTCCCTTTTTTGCGAGATCGGGCCCTCGGATAAATCACCGTTGCACGCGGCGGAACGCTACGCGCAGGCGTGGAAGCGCTGGCAGAGGGACGTTAGACTGCACGCTACTTCTAGAGCAAGTGATTAAATCCAAATACAAGGTCTAGATATTGCCAGTCTGTAAAAAAAAMACACAACTCCACACCATTTACAATCACATTTATAAACACGTTAAACATTAATACTGTTGTGTAAAGAGGCTGCATATAAAAAAATATATAAAAAACCCAAAGTAGGCTTGTTAGGACGAGAATACAAAACTAGAATACCTACGGATAATGCGATTTTTTTAATCTCCATCTCAAACAAAGACTATTGCTCGAATATCCGCCTGCCTCCACGGTGACACGTGCCGTGCGCGAGGCTGCTGCAGAGGAAGGGGCGGGCGCGAGGGGGCCGGGGGGACAGCGGCGTCCCCAGGGCTTGGTACCTCCGCCCCGGGGGAAAAGAACCGCAGAAAGCTCAGAGCTGCGCTGAAGGAAGAAGAACCGAAGTCTGCCTTCAGTTTATATTCCCGCTGGCTCTTCCGGGCTACGTGTCGGAAAAGTAGGAGGCGATACGGGAATTACCTTCAACAAGTTGCTACTTTCTTGACCGAACGTGAGCCGTAGGAACACTTTAATGGCAGAAAGGGCATTTTTTTTAAACTCTAAACATCATACAGATTCAGTACCGATACGTACACAAAGAATAGGGAACTATTCGTTTAAAAAAAAATAGTGCATAGAGAGAATCTTGTTGTTCCATCGCCACTCTTACAAGGGAACACGCTCTGCCGCGGGCGCTGCCGGCTCCACGAGCAGCACGGCTCCCGCCATCCCCCTCTCTCCCACCCCGCAGCCCCCAAAACCGCAGCCCGCACCTTCCTCCTGCCAGCCCAGCGGCCACGCGACCCCCTTCCTCCCGTGCCGAGTTCTCACCGAGGAACGGTAAGCTCTGCGTGATCTGCTGACCCAATCTGCTCTACCCGAAATCCCAAGAATTGTCCCCAATAACTGTTTCCTGGGGGGGGGCAGCTGCGGAGGGCGCTGGGCGGTGTAAATTAGGCACAGCGAAGGGTCAGAGCCCTTTATCCGGCTGACAGAAGCAAAGCAGAGTTGAGGCCAAACCCTAGTCTGAGCTTTCGCTGCTTGGGGCTGGATCTGGGCTCTGGTTCCAAGGATTAAACACAGCTCTAGTTAACCGAGACTTAAACACAGCTCTAGTTAACTGAGACTTAAACACAGCTCTAGTTAACCGAGACTTAAACACAGCTCTAGTTAACCGAGACTTAAACACAACTCTAGTTAACCGAGACTTAAACACAGGTCTAGTTAACCGAGACTTAAACACAGCTCTAGTTAACAAGGACTTAAACACAGCTCTAGTTAACTGAGACTTAAACACAGCTCTAGTTAACCGAGACTTAAACACAGCTCTAGTTAACAGAGACTTGTGTTCGCAAGGCTCGTCACAGAGAGAAGCTGAGCGTTTTCCCCTCTTACTGCTAGCGAGTTCTGAAACTCTGGCAAGGCTTTTAAAAATCTTCCTTGAAAAGGCCAAGTCTGACATTTGGTTTGGAAGCTGCTCCGGAGAGAACAGTATGTCCATCTCTCRTTTCTTGCAAAGTTTTAAAAAAATCCACATGTCCCCGGCTTGGCTGGGGAAGCCAAACAACTCCAGCACTCYGTTTCCAGCACAATAAACCGGCCGTTTCGTCCCCCCCCCCCCGACTGCTGGTGCTCGGGACAGGACTTCAGCGCCTCCACCCCGCCAGACTGGGCTAAAGACCGTAAGAACCCAAAGAGGATTGAAAAGGAGCGGAGCAGGAGGCTCCGGCTGGTGCCGACTGATTAAACTGCCAAGTCCGATCCCTTAAATACCGTTCGCTGTTAGGTGCATTATTTAGAGAATGAACTAGGTCCTACCCCACGAGCAGGAACAGGTACAGCTGTAGGGGTAAAACTGCGAATCCTGCCTGAGCGTGGAACTGGAATTACGTAGACTGATYGCCAGGCTTAAGTCTGGCCAAAACAAAATCCCAGTTTTAAATCCCTTTTATGTGCTTGGGAGTATTCCCCCACGCAGCTTGCATTGTAGTGTTAAAGAGAATGCGTTGGTTGTTTTGTTTTGTTGTTTTTTTTAATTAGTGTGCTTATCAAGAAGGAGTTTCGATAGAACCCCCCTCCACTATAGAAGCAGAAATAAAATACAAAAGCAGCTCTGCATGACATGCATCAGCTCCAAAGAACAGAAGCGTTCTGGAAGAAGTGCTACATTTCACGGGATACTGCCGACTATATAGTACCAACGTACAGCGGAGGTCTTCAGTGTTAATACTGAAAGGCTGCATTTTTAATGCCGTCTTTAAAAAAATAGTGACAGAAGGAATTCTCTAGCGAATAGGAGGCTGAGGAGTAGGTCTAGAAGCAAGTATTAAAAGGTTTAAAAATCTGTACAGGAGCTTTTTTTTTTTTTTTTAAAAAATTTCTTTAAAATGTGCAAATGGGCCGCAATTCTGGAAGAGGCGTTACATGCTTTACGTGACAGGGGAGGGAGCCCGTCAGCGTGGAGGTGTTAGTAGGCCTGGGGGAGCGGAACGAGGCGCCCGCCAGAGTCTAGCAGTTGGAGGAGTGCATGCTCCCCAGCTGGCCAGCTGCCAGCATCAGGATGTCTTTCTTCTCCTTATGGAAACGCAGCTCCTTCCCAGCCAGGCGGGCTTCGTCCAGCTCTCTCTCCGTCGAAGCCAGCTCTCTGGAAAGGGCCCCTGGGCTATTCTGCTCCCTGTTCACCCAGTCCATGGCCATCTGGTTCCTTATGTCATCGTCCAGCGCGCGGTGGGAGTAGTGAGCCAGGACCTCCTGGTGGTAACGGACATACGCAGGGGAGCTTAGGAAAGGGAAGTCACTACACGGGCCGCACGTCGCTTAGTAGCGTCTGGCTTCCGTGCCAGCTAAGGGAGCTTAAGGAGAAGGTTGTGGCGACCCTCACACACCTMGAGTACGACCGCTCGAGACACCTGGGGCCCGGACTCACCTGCCGGGAGCACTGCCTCTCCCGCATGGCTTTGAGGCTGCCGTTCCAGTGCAACAGCTGGAAGACGGTCATCAGCTCCTGCAACGGCAAGAGGGGGTCAGGCCGCGAGCAACCGGGGGGACGAGGAYCCAGCGTTACAAGCAGTCAAGCTAGGTTCTAGCTACGGGAACARGAAGCCGAGGAGGGCTTTGCAACATCACGCCCAGTCCTTTGCAATTGCAAGGAGCACAGGGTACGTTTGCAGCTCCCGAGTCCAGAAACAAAAGACTTCCAGTATTAAAGAGTTAAGATTTATCAAAAAGACAAGGAGCGGGGGAGGCGGAAGGCACCACCAACGTCCTAGGAGCCAGGATGCGAGGGCAAAGCCCGGCTCGCCCCTCTAGACAAAAATCCCCCAACCAGATGAGCGGATCGCAGAGGAGACAGAGACGCCGATGCTTCGCTCTGGGATTTCAGGATTCTGCAAGCACCACTCTGCCACCTCGCAGCCTCCAAGCGAAACCACCAGCCAGAGCAGGTGACAATCCAGTGTTTTCCAAGCAAACATTTCTCTCTCAAGGCCACACAAATTCTGCTTCATAAACTTGCAGGGACTAGTTAGGCTCCCCAAACACAAACACAGCCTAAGGAATACACAGAACAGAGTCGCCCTGTGTAAACAGGCCCATTAATATAAACACTTCTGTCTTCCGCCTACTGAGTATTTCCATTCAAGGGAAACGAGCCAGGCAAGAAGGCAGCYTCGGGAAAAGTTTGCCTACAGCAAAGAACCCCAAATACAGCGACACTGCAGACTTAAGGCGCCTACTTTGAGACGCATCCAAACCCTGCTTCACTGTCTGGAGCAGAGTTACAGTCTAATTTCTCCTCTTCTAAAAATCCCGTTCCAGTTGGTGCACTTACAGTCAACTCGTCTGCACAAGAGTCATTTCGAGTTACTTCCGAAGCCCAAGTTTAAATTGAAAGGATTCACGCATCTCAAAGCGCTGTCACAACGACATCTCGGTACGTGCGGGGACAGACGTCCCGCCTGACAAGGCGGAGGGTGCCCAAAGGCTACCGCGTCCCCTGCAGAATTCAGAGTGCTCAAACAGTCTCATTTACCTGGCTGCTCTGCTCTGCTCGTAGGAGCAGTTTCCTCAGAAAGGCTGGAATAAAGCCCAGAAGAATCTCGGTTCTCAGTCATCTGTTCTGCACGGACTCCTTCTGCTCCGTTACCCAGAACTGATAAGTGTTATAGCAGTTTCCCTCAGCAGTTTGTACTTTGCATTTCACAGATGTTTTGTTGTAACGAGAGACAGACTGAGCATATTTCAGTAGGATACGAAGACTGCTCAGATAATGCTGTGGTTTGAGGGCATGTAACGACAGTAATCAAGACTCCCARTTCCACAATCAAAATGTCTTTGGATGAAAGATCTTCACCAGCTTTCCTAAGGGAAGCGAGATCTCTCCCATTCTACAGGGAGAGGATAAAAACCACAAATGAAACGTCTCGCTTAATGCCGTGAGTTAAGGTACCTGGAGGTATCGTCCGGACCTCCAGCACCAGTTATCTCAACACTCTGTCAGTGAAAACACCGGATCGGAAGAACGCACAACCCTTCCCCAGTACTGAGCCATGCAAATACCGAAGAGCATTTACAGAGAGAAGCCCAATTCAAAGTATYTCGCTGGTATACCAGCACCTGGAAGGGCCACAAATCCCGAGTTGTGTTCTAAGAGGAAAGCCCCGCTTTCGTTTTGAACATAAAGCTCTACAGATGTAGCTGAAAGGTCAAACCAACCACSCCTTGAACTATGTAATTAAATTAATGAACAGTACCTGGAACTCCAGCATTGATTTTCCCTTGTTGGATTCCAGCATGAAGCGGAAAGCACCGATCCCGGTGTTGGGATTATCAGCTTCCTCCCGATTGCCCTGCAAGAGACGTTTCAAAGAGCTGCAATTCCCGACCGAGCGGGGCTCCCCGGTACCTGCCACTTCTGCCGCGTCATCTCCACTGCGGTAACTCCAGGTCAGATTAAGGAGGACAGCCTTACGCCCCTCAGCCTCGTGCTGGCCGACGCGCTTACCCGTCTAATTCAGCCTCCAATACTTGCATCGTTCCCTACAGCTCTCACAGACTAACMAAGACCGCTCTGCTTCTGACAATGCCACTCGAAACGGGATTCTTTTTTTTCGATTTATGGATTTTTTTCTTCGCCCCATTATGGCGATTTCAAAGTTCTTACAATACTCTGGGTACCACCAAGCACCACGTGACTGCGCAGCAAGAACTCCCTCCAGCATAAGGTATAATTAGGGCAGCAAAAGAAGAATGCAAAGCTCCCGCCGCTAGAAACTAAAGTTTCTGGAAAACATTTGGTTTAAAGAAAGCTAGCCAATGTGACAACCCGGTCACAGAAGGACCACGTGAATCAAGATCTCAGTCTTACTCTCCTACCCTGCCTGATCTGAGGGCAGCACAATCAAACTCGAGTGTGAGACTGCGTGGGAGGGGAAGCAGGAGAACGAGAATTAGAGYGATAGTTAAAGTTTTAATACTCAGAAGTCACTGAAAAAAACCTGCCATAAAGAGTTCCAGATGTAAAAGAAAACTTCTCTTCCCATGATYTGAGGTTTTCCCCAGTCAATCCATCCCCATCAATTGCAGCCGTCTGGGCACTGAAAAGCCTTACGTTGAAAGATGCCAGGGCCTCCGAAACGCTCTTCTCAATGAACTCATCCGTGATCCTCCGGGAGGGATGCTCATTAAAGACCGAGTTCATTAGCGCAATCTTCGCAGCGCTCCTTCGGGCTTCAGCCTTGGTTGGACAGAACTGAGGAGAGATAAACACCATCAGGACAGACGGACAGCCGAATGACCGAGATCCCCTCGGCCCCGTGCTCCAAACCTCTCCCCCCGACACACGAAATGGGAATTAGGTGGCAGTGTTGTGTAGTTTCGGAAAGTCGTGCTCTCAGACATCCTGAAATCATTAGGAGCTAGTTTTAAACCACAGCTATCCCAACCATGCTAAACACAAAAATTAGGCAGGCAGCTGAACTCAGCACATAGTATCTGCATCGGGGAACGCCACCAATCAGATCGTCAACAAAATTAATTAGCTTAAAACCAAAACGTAACCAAATTACTCTTAAGCACACGGACTGCTCTTCAGGATGGGTAGACCGTGTAGCTGCTAGAACTGTTTCTTTTGGATGCATTCTGCAAACCAAGACTAGAGAGTAACTGCCTAAAGCCACTACAGCAAAGCAATCCGAAATGCAGGCAGGACCCCTTGTGATTTTTGGACCTTAATCTTTCGGGTGAGGTATTTGGGTTGGACATTTTCCTTTTAAATGGAAAGARGGGAGAAACTATTGATCCAATGTCATGATTTGATTTCTAGAGTCTTTTGGCATCTTGAGAAGAGGTGCTGGGTCAAATCCAGAGCCTTTGCAAGGAAATATTACTCCACCAGTTTGTCCGAGCTGCATCCTGTAAATACATCCCACTGCTTAACGCTGGGCAGGAGAACGAAGCAGCAAGCCCCGCCGATCTACCCGTTTTCTGTGATACCACGTATCTCACCTCAGCACTGCTGAGGTGCAGGTCAGCCGCGYGTAGGGAATACCGGACACACAGCAAAGTAAAATTTACAGCCAAACCTTCCGGGATTGAAGCCGGGTGGGGTTTTATAGGCAATTAGGAACGCTRACAGCCAGCTTGAAATTAAAGAGGGTTAGAAATTAAAGAAGTCAGACCCACGTCATTCTCATGCTTCAAATCAGCAGGAAAATGTTAACGCCGTGCCCACGGCAGGAAGGTATTTGAGCACTAATTCTGGTGGGGAAGGATTAGACTGCTTTGGAGGATAAGCTAGGCCGCAGGGACAGCCTCCAACCAAGCCATCGTACCTGGAAACTGCCGAAGCAGCTCCCTCCCGGTAAGGTGACATAGCAGACGTAAGGGGGACTGTTGGAAGGGACCATCTCGTACACCACGAGAGCTCCGTTTTTCAGATCGGCTCCACGCGACTGCTTCATCTGCCAGAACTCCTGAAGGGCCTCCACAACGTTCACTGAGGAGACAGAAATAGAACCAAGTTCAGACACAGAAAACAAGAGCCTGGGCAGCTGGTTTCCTCAGGTATCGCCCCCCAGGAGCGGCCGCATCCAGAAACAGATCGGCATAAATGTCAGCGYACTCCCACCTATGCGAGCAGGGCCCTGCCCAGGGAGCCCAGTTACGTCTCGGATTAAAAACCGTCAGCTTCGAGGGAACGTGTAGGTGCCCGATGTCAACACAAAGACACCTCTCCCAGCCAGAGGAACGTAAGGAGAGCCACCGAGTTATAAAGCAAAGCTTCCTACAGAAAAGCTCTTCTCGTTCCAACAAACTTAGGGAAAAGCCTTCCCAAGAGGACTTGAAAAAGGCCGCAAAGCAGCAGGGCAGCGAGGCATTTTTCCTCCGTAAGAGGGCTGTCAACAGGCTCAGCAGGTTTGCTCACCTGCCTCAGCTGATCCCCAATATTGACATTCTTACACTTAAGATAAAAATAAAGCAGCTGACTGGCGCGTGCCCTGCCAGACCTGCAGAAACCACCTGCCTTTATGCTGAACATCACGTACCTAGCTCAAAAGAACACAACGGAGACACAAGAATTGACCCGAGGCGTAAAGCTACCCAGCCGAGGCCCTTCTGGCAGAACTCCCTGTAATTTGGGTGGGAGTATTTGGCTGCCACGCCGAGAGCGTGTAACAGCACAGAGGAGAATGGAAACATCTAATTGGAGAATCTCCTTTGTGCCATTCGGCACCGAACGGTGAATCACGGGCTAAGACCAGGATTAGCTTTGTTACAGTAAGTGTTTTTTCCATCCCAGTTAGGAAACCAGAGCCTAAAACGCTAGCCCTCGTTGACTTTGGTAATGACAGTCTGTTCAGGAGAAGTCGTTTTTAAGCAGGCACCTCTTCTGGAGCACCARATTTGCTAGATGGGGTTTGAGCACTCACCCAGCTTTAACGAGCCAGCAGCTGGTCCACACCGTACCCAGCCAACCAGTGCACCCAGCCCTCGCCGCAACCGGCTCGTAGCCCAAATCCGCACGATTAAATTCTGATTTTAATAGGCACGCAAGAACTAGAGGTGTTTGCTGTAACAGCGAGCCAGCTGCCCCGTCACTCCTCATTTTTGAACCCCCAGCGTTGCGAGGACTCCCTTTGACTGCCCGCCCTTTACTTTGTCAAGGTTTGGGCAAGAAAAACAACCCTCGTCGCGTCTAATGCTCCAAGTCCCATCGAATTTGCTCTAAGCTTCTTTCTGCGCTGAAGAGTTTGACAGGCAGCTGTAGGAAAAGCCTGCCCTCAGCTCTTCCTCAGCACTCCTTCTCTGAGCCTTTTTAATCTCAGCAATCGCTTTGAAGCGAGGCGATCTGCAAAACAGATCACAGCAACTCCTGGCTAACGCCAGAGCTGTTGAAAGGACTCCACCCCAGAGTTGGCGTTTTAAGCAAAACGAGAAAAAGACCCCAAAATCCCCACGCAAGCTCTCCCGTGAGGAGCCGTACGCAAGGCAGCAAGCACCGCGCGAGACCAGGCTGTTCCCGAAGTCTGCCGGGGCAGGATACAAAAGGGGGCTGAATTTGAGGCCACGCGGGAACGTGAGATGCCGAGTCCATCGCAAAGCCGCCCCGGCTCAGCTTTTCGGTTGCCCGCACAGTGCTGTGAGTTTTCAGGTCTGCAGCCAGGCGGCTTTGAGCCAGCTTGAGCCTTTTACTTTGTTTTATTGCTTTCTGTAAGACGAAGCCAGGCGAGGAGTCACTAGCACAGTAGTTCCTCACTGAGCATTTCCCTCCTCTTTCAACCACAGGCTTTTCAGGGCATTTGTTCATAAAGCAGTCGCTTTGGATTATTTTCAAGTTTAATTTGAGTGGGGTTTTTTTGATGAAACATGCAAGACAGGGGCAATTTTCCGCTGAAGACTAACAAAAAGCCCTACAAACAATACACAGTTCCCTGCCAGTTCTCCAGCGCACCAACACCCAGACAGAATTCCCATCCATCCAGGCAGACTCCCTTCCCCGGGACGGTGTAAGTCATGCACATAATCCCCAACGGATCTGGGGAGACAATGCCCGATTCAAAACGGCCCGTTTGGCACGGGGGCAACCGAGACTTCGCAGCAGCGACCACACAAGAAACTGCAGAGAAAGCCGAGCCACACCAGGCAACGCAAATTCTCAYGACACACGGAATTACTCTGAGAATTCAGAGAAATTCTAGTTTGGTTTAATTGAGTGAAGTCTGAGAAGCTGGCGTTAAGAGCAGGTTAATGAGGAAACGCCGTGCAGCACGTGCACAGGCATGGAATTGTGTTTTCAGCCCAAAACAAGGGCTCCTCTATGCCAGACGCTGGCTGGGTACTTCGTTAGCGACTGGASCAATAGGTCAGACAGCTGAGAAGCATCCAAAAGAGGTTTTCCTCACAGACTGGATTCAACGCTTCCAGCTGCCGCAGGCAGGACGGTTTTAGGAGACGAGAGAGTAAAATACCTAATTGAAGCGCTACAAACGCTTCAGAACAATACGCTTTYATGGGGCTGGGGAGCAAACGGCGCCGCTACGAGCGGAGAGCTGCCCGCCTGCCCCCTCCTCGGCACGGCCCCAGCCACAACGCTGCGCGTCGCGTCCCGGTTTAGCAGACAAACRCCGGCTGCGCGCTGCCGCGCACTGAACCCAAAGTGAAATCTTAGTCTGAATTTGCTCCGGATCGATGATTTTCAGCCTCGCTCSTTCACCCCCCTCGTCCCATTAAATCACAAAATAGCGACGTGGGGGAAAGAAGCAGGAGACGTGAAGTTTGCTTTCRTTTACAGAAAGCATCCTAAATCCTGGTATGTCTCATGCTCGCGAGGGGACGGTCCTCGAGAAAGCAGGGACACCTTCTGCAGCCTGAAGGATTTTAATCCCGTACGGAGCCCGAAACACAATGCAGCGCTCGGGGTGGGGAGAGGGCAGAGAGAAAAACGACCGGATGGTTTGAATGCAGGTAAAGATGCTGAAGAAGTGACGCATTCTTTGCACCGCACACGAGGTCGTGTTTAACGGGAAACCCAACATGCAAAGAAAGCTATTTTAAGGGCCTGCAAGTAGAACAAGTCTCTCTACCACCTCAAAACTCTGAAACTCTTACTATCGGCATCAGTCGATACCTTTTTTTATCTGTTTGCATTTCTGAGGGCAGGAACTGGAAACGCTGATCTTCTAGAAAAACTTTGTCACCCATCTGTGTGGGGGAGACATGCAGATTTACAGAGCACGGCTTAACCCCGGCGGGGCGGCTCCTGTCAGAGGCTTATCCCTTGGATTTGCCATTCCSAGAAAAGATGGAGAGACGCTGGGAGACACAAAGCAGAGCCTGCTCCGACCATCAGTCATATCTGTTTATTGCTTTGGAGCATAACCCCGTATCCCGGCGTTGTGTATACGATAGCACATCTGACTTGCATATTAAATACAGAAGAGTAAGTGATTCCACATGGCGCTGAGCTCCTCCGAGCCAGACGAGCAGCGGTCCCCCCGCACTCGCCATTTGGAAGCCTCCGTTGGACCTGCTGCCGGAGCCGGAAGAAGTCGGGAACTCAAAATAGTTGCAAACTGTCTCCTTTCGGGTGGGGCGGAAGATTCTTTCCATCACAGGGCCAGTAAAATATGTGCTTTAACCTTTTTTCTCGCTTCTGTACTTTTTTTTTTTTTTCTTTTTTAAATAAAAAGGAGCGTACAAGAAACCCAGACCTGAGCCTCCTCCGGGGGCTCTCGCACGACCGGGCGCCTCTGATGCAATACTTGGAGCCCCGCGGCGCCGGAGCGTGGTGGAGTACTTAACACCCCCGCAACAGCCTCCTCCAGCACCAGCGGAGTTGATCTCTCCTCCCAGCCACGGGGTTTTTCATCGACAAGGTGCAGCCGTGCAGAGGACAGAACTGAGGGGGATCCCAGGAAAACTGCCGCCACCGGGAACGGCCACGGATTGCCCAGCGGAGCCCTCTTCGCTGCTGCCGTCGTTGAAAGAAATGAGCTTTTTTTGTCCTGACATCAAGTTGGAGTAAAGGAATTACGCCCGGAGGACTAAACCACTATGGCGCAAGAAGAATCCTCCTTCTTAAAATCGTAAAAAGATAAACAGCCTCCACTTTCTCTAACTTTATCACACGTTTACCTGTTACAGGTACAGCACAAGTAGGAAACCTCCTCAGCTTTAAACCACAAGCCAGGGAATTGCCTGCCCAGCTCAAGTTCCTACGCCTGCTTTCGTCGTCACCTACGTACTTGCCTACCCCTCCCTTGTCTTCTTTCCCTAATTTACAAAAGCAAAAAAACCGTGTCGAATTAGGTATCGGGAAATGGTTGATCCCATAAAAACACAAGTTTGCATTTAAGAGGCCACAGAACTTTCTAAGAAAAGGAGACCTGTGAGTGTTTCTCAAGCTTGACCCCTGAAACCACGAGACTCCTCAGGGAAAAGGCAGACCCAGAGAAACCACAGGCTCAGCGGTTTTATTTTACTCACTTTCACTTTACTCACTTTCTTGTTTTTGGCACGAGCAGCCCCAGATAGATCGGGCTGGAGCAGGGATCCTCCTTTCCTCCCCACGCTCACCTTTAACGTCACCCAAATCGTACGAGCTCACTCTGCAGGGCTGGCAGATCACAAGTGCAAGGGTTGAGACAGCAGCAGACACCGGAAAAGTCTCCGCAAATGGCACAAAACGCTTATTACTGATGTTTAACCTAACGACAACAGTCAAGGATGCCTCCTCGGTCACCCTTATAGCCCATCACACGGGCAAACCACCAGCTGAACRCCGCTGGGATAGGGAACGTCAGCACACAGCCATGGGAGAGGCTCCAGACTCTCTTCTCTCATCCATAGACCTGCAGGGAAAAGGGTGCTCAAAGCTCGGTGGTGGGAAGCAAAGGGAAGCAGGGCCCTCACCCAGCACGGCTGCCGTGCAAATGCCAGGGAAGGAAGAGGGTCTCGGAAAGGTCCACACCTTAAAGCTTAATGCTGGAGAAGATAGAAGAGGGGAGGGTTGCACGGACCGAGGAAAATGGGTTACAACAGGAAACCCAGGCAAGGGAGAATTAACGGGGAAGGAGAGTCCCAGACACAGGGCTGGAAGGAAAAGGGGGAGGTGGCAGGGCAACACCCCGAGAAGATCCCAGACCCTCCAGTGATGGGATGGACAAGGGGTGCCTGGGCTCCAGAGCAGGGTGTGGGGGGGAAAGATGCCAAGAAGAGCCCCAGCCCCGGGGGCCCAGGCTGCGTGGGAGAGGGGAGATGATCCCATCCCCGGGGAGAGGGCGACGGGGAGTAAGATCAAGGGAGAGACCGG
>JASVER010000178.1:752756-778246 GCA_030449065.1 Oceanodroma leucorhoa
TGGCCCCCGCCGGCACCCTGCACGCCGACAAGAAGCCGCAGGACTCCCGGTTCGGCTACGCCCTGGCCGCCGTGCCGGACCTCAACCACGACGGCTTCAACGACGCGGTGGTGGGGGCTCCGCTGGAGGACGGGCACCGCGGTGCCGTCTACGTCTACCACGGCGCGCCGGGCACCCTCCTGCCCCATTACAAACAGGTGAGAGGGGACTGGGGGGGGGTTGGGGGGGGGTCTCGCTGCCGTCTGGGGGCTCGGCGAGGTTGAGCAGAACCTTGCAGAAGGCAGCAGCGAAGCTCCCGCCCCCCCCCCGCTCTCCCCTCCCCAGCGCATCGAGGCGGCGGCGCTGGGGCCGACCCTCAGCTATTTTGGGCGCAGCGTGGACGGGCGGCTGGACCTGGATGGGGACGGGCTGGTGGACTTGGCCGTGGGGGCTCAGGGGGCGGCCGTGCTGCTGCGGTGAGTCCCGGGGACGGGGACGCGCCGAGGGGACATCTCTGTGCCACCAGCCCCCCCCCCCGGCTCTGCAGGGCCACCCAGCTCAGCCGTGCCTGGYGGGATGCTCTCAGGCATCTCCTGGACTCCCCCGTGCCTCAGTTTCCCCTCGCTAGAAGAGGAGGAGAGCCTGGGGACGGCGCAGGGGTGGATGTCACCGTCCCCATGAGCACCCTGGTGACGCCGTCCCCTCTGCCAGCTCCCGCCACATTGTCCAGGTCAACACGTCGCTGACGGTGGAGCCCTCGTCCATCAACGTCATCCAGAAGAACTGCCAACGCGGCGGCACCGGCGCGGTCTGCCTCCGGGCCAGGGTCTGCTTCCGCGCCAGGACCCGAGCCCGGGGCCAGCGGGACAGGGAGATCGGTGAGTGCTGGGGGCTGGGGGGCCGGGCGCCTGGCCCTGGAGCATTCCCAGATGTTCCTGGAGCATTCCCAGATGTTCCTGGAGCATTCCCAGGGCTTCCCCGGAGCATCCCCGGAGCATGCCTGGGTGTCCCCTGAATATCACCGGACCATCCATACGCCATCCCTGGAGCATCTCAAGAGCATCCTCAGGGAGTCCCTGGAACACCCCCGGAGCATCCCTGGGTGTCCCCGGAGCATCCCTGGGGTGTCCCCAGCCCCACGGGTGGCCCCAAGCCCTGACCCCCCCGCTCCTCGCCCCCACGCAGAGCTCCGGTACAACGTGTCCCTGGAGGAGAGGACACCGGGAGCCCGAGCTGCCTTCGACGCGGGTGCCCGGCGCCTGCTGCAGCGTCGCCTCGAGCTCTCGCTGGGGCGGCAGAGCTGCCTCCGCTTCCCCTTCCACGTCCTGGTGAGCCACYGCGGGACCCCTCCCTGGGACACGGGTGGCTTCTTCCACCCCCCCGCCAGCACGGGGGGGGCTAACGGGGACCCCTCCGCCCTCCCCAGGACACCACGGACTATCTGCGACCCCTCAGCTTCACGGTGAGGTTGGCCATGGCCGAATCCAGCGGGCCGGTGCTGGATGAGGCATCTCCCACCACCATCCGGAAACTGGTGGGTGCTGGAGGGAGGGGGTGGCCGGATCCAGGATCACCCCTGGTGCTCCCAGCACCGGGATCACGCCCGGCTCCTTCCAGATCCCCTTCTTCAAGGACTGCGGGGAGGACAACGAGTGCGTCACGGACCTGGTGCTCAGGGCCACCATGGACATCGTGGGCTCCAGGTATGGGGTGTCCCTGGGGTGTCCCTGGGGTGTCCCGGGGCTGAGCCGTGTCCGGGAGCCCCCGGGGCCGTAACCGCCCCGGCCGCTGCAGGCAGAGCCCCCACGTCCTGCGCAAGGGCAGGAGGAAGGTGGTGGTGGACGTGGGGCTGGAGAACAAGAAGGAGAACGCCTACAACGCCAGCCTGCTCCTCCRCTTCTCCAGCAACCTCCACTTCTCCAGCCTCGCGCTCCAGGTACGGGGCCACGGGAGGGTCCCCCAGACCTGTGTGGTCCCCCCCCAGCCCCTCCAGGACATCGTAGTCCTTCCAGCCCTGTACAGCCCCTCTAGTCCATCCCTAGACAAAGGTTGGGGTCTCTCCGGTCTTATATGGACCCTCCAGCCCATTCTCATCCCCAACCCATCCCAGGTGGGAGGTGGGGGGCCATTGGCCCCCATATGGGTCCCCCAACCCATCCCAGGTGGGAGGTGGGGGGCCATTGGCCCCCATATGGGTCCCCCAACCCATCCCAGGTGGGACGTAGGGGTCCATTGGCCCCCATATGGGTCCCCCAATCCATCCCGGGTGTGTGGGGGGATCCATTGGCCCCATATGTGTCCCCCAACCCATCTCAGGTGGGGGTCCACGTGGCCCCACAGGGCCCCTCACCCCTGTGCTCAGCCCAAGTCCCCCCCCCAGCGCTCCCGTCCCCGTCCCCATCCGGCCGCAGGTGACGTCCCCCCCTCCGCAGGACACCAGCCCGGTGAAGCTGGAGTGCACGGCACTGGCCGGTCACCGCCGCCTCTGCAGCGTTGGCTACCCCGTCTTCCGCTCGCTGGCCAAGGTAGGGGACCGGGACCCCCCCCGGGACCCCCATTGCCCCCCGTGCACCCATCCCACCCCGCTCATGGCCCCGCTCGCCCCCAGGTCTCCTTCACCCTGGAGTTGGAGTTCAGCTGCTCCGTCCTCCTCGACCGAGCCGAGGTGGCCCTCGAGGCCAGCAGGTAGGAGCGGGGTGGGGGGGCTGCGCCCCACAGGGGGGGCTGTGGGGGCTGTGGGGGGGGTCTCAGGGTCCTCCCGAGCTCCCCACGGCCACATCTCCCCTCTCCAGCGACAGCACCGAGGCGACGCTGGAGGACAACGCCGTCCGGCTTTCCGCCCCCATCCGCTACGAGCCCGACCTCTTCCTCTCCAGGTAGGGCTGGGGGGAGCGGGGCAGGGGTGGGGGGGGCTCCAGGGTGCTGGGGATGGAGGCGGCGGAGACGCGGGAGCCGACCCCGCTCTCGTCCCGGCAGCGATGCCAACCTGCACCGCTACGAGGTTCACCCGCTCGGCACCTTCCCCCACGGCCCCGGCCCCGAATTCAAGACCACAGTGAAGGTGAGGAGATACGGGGGTGCAGAGGGGGGGGGTTGGGGGAGCCTGGCTCACCCCACTCTCCCCCCCAGGTGCAGAATTTTGGGTGCTACCCGGTCCGAAACCTCACCCTCCGCATGGCCCTGCCAGCCCTGGGCTACCGCCGTGCCACCTTCCTCTCCGTCACACGCGTCCTGGCCGACAACGTGAGTCCCTCACCCGAGCCGGGGGTCCTGGGGGGGTCCCTGCACCCCCCCAGCGCTGAGCCCCGCTCCTCTCCCCCCACCCAGGCTACCTGCGTGCTGCAGACCCCCCCCGAGGAGCCACGGCAGCGGGGCACGGCCACGGTGGTCCCCGTGCACCCCGAAGACCTCCTGCACGTGGACAGGCTGGTGAGCATCACCCCGAGCTGGGGTCTGGGGGGGGCTGGGGGGGGGTTCCCCACTACCTCACCCCACTTTTTTTCCCCGTAGGACTGTGGCAACGCCTGGTGCCAGGAGCTGAGCTGCCGGCTGGGGCGGCTGGACCGCGGCGGGGAGGTCTCCATCCACGTCCTCCGCACCGTCCACAACGACTTCTTCCGCGGGGTGAGGAGGGGAAGCGGGACCCCCCCACCCGGCCCGGCTGGGGTGGGGAACACGGCTTGAACCCCCCCCTTTCCCCATCCCCAGGCTAAATTCAGGAGCGTGAAAATCGTCAGCACGGTCTGGCTGGGGGTCCCGGGGAGCAGCGTGCTGGTGCTGGAGGAGGGGGCACATCGGAGGGAGGTAGGAGCACCCCGGACGCCCGCTGCCCCCCAAACCTGGGGCGCAGGGCTGTGGGGACATCCCCCGTTCCCGTTTGCTCCCCGGGGACCCTTCTTTTTCCACAGACGGTGCTTGAAATCATCCAGGCGAAGCGGGTGCCCATCTCCCTCTGGATCCTGGTGGGCAGCATCCTGGGGGGGCTGCTCCTCCTGTCGCTGATCATCTTCTGCCTGTGGAAGGTGAGAGGGGGCTGGGCTCAGCTTGGGGGGGGGGACGGGGGGCTCCGCCTGCCCTCCTCACACCCCCATCTCTCCATCCTCTCCCTCTCGCCYCAGCTGGGCTTCTTCACCCGCAAGAAGCTCCCCGAGGAGGAGGAGAAGGAGGAGCAGTGAGGGCAGGCGGTGGCCCCTCGAGCCCAGCGCCGTCGGGAAGGGACACGTCCCTTCCCCATCCTTGGGGACAACCAGGGGCTCGGGACTCTGCCACCCCCCCGCCTCGGCTCCATCCTTGCGGAGGGCGATGCCTCCGCAGGGGCTGGATTGTGCTGGCACGGGGATGCAGCCAGGTGAGGTCGGGGTCCAGCGTCGGGGTGAAGGAGCCCCCCAGGGTTGACCCGAAGGACTTGGGGGTGGTCGCGGAGGTGGGGAAAAGGGGGATCAACCGGGCTGAACAAGCAGCTCCACCAATAAAGCTCAGCCCCGCGGAGATGCTCGAGCGTGTGGTACCCGCCGCCGTGCTCCGCCTGCGTCCCTGCCGGGGCTCGGGGATGCTCCGGGAGTAGAAACGCTTCCCACTGCCGGAAAAAACACCGAAACACGCCGGAGTGACACCAGCGAGGGCCAGGAAACATAAAGCAACAGGGGGATGAGGGGTGCACATCCCCAGATCCCCCAACCCCCCCTCCAAGGTCCCCTCACCCCTACATCTCCCCCTGYCCTCGCAGGGTCCTCCCCCCTCCGCGGGGCCCGGCCAACTCCCRGGGACACGACTGGCTTAAATTCCACCCCGTGGGGAAAAAACTCCTGATTTTAGGCACTTTGGGGCTGAGCGGGCACCGTGCCCCGGGAGCAGAAACCTGGGGCTACCCCCCAGCATCACTAGAAGGTGTGCAGCCCCCCCCAGCACCCCCAAAACTCACCCTGCGTGCAGGGCGCTTTGGGGGAGCCCGAAACGCGAAATAACAGGGAAAAGCAACGAGAGAAACCCAGCCAAGAAAACACTTAAAACAGGATCTAGCTGCAGTTACAGCATTTTCCCCTTTGTTGTCACCAACCAACGCGGCCGAGAGCCGTTCATGGGCTCTCACCTCCCAGCCCGGCCCTCCGAAGCACAAGCTGGGCACCCCTTCGCGCTTTCGGCGGGCGCCGGCCGAGCAGGGCGAGGTGGTCCCGAGGCACGAGCKGCTTTTCCAGGGGGGAGCCCGGCCGGGCGCGGGGAGGTGGCTGCGGGCTGCGTACGCTCACGAAAAGGCGCCGGCAGCATCAGGCAAACCCCCTCCCCTCGCTGCGGGGTCCCAGACCTCGGGGAACTGCAGCAGCATTTTTCAAAGCCCCCCCCCGGCCCCAGCAGAGAAACCTCCTCCTCGCCCAGGTCTCCTTTCCCCGGACCGAGGGAGGGACCCAGCGGGGAGGGGGGGGGGTGTCGGGGTCCTGCACCACCTCTTGCAGCTGCGGTGCAAGAGGGGACAACGCCGATGCCCCAAAACGCCGTCCCAACCGCGGGTCACCCCTCCCCGGTCCCCGTTAGGGCTCAACTGCTGCCCTCCAGCACCTGGGTAAGAATTTTTCTCACCAGAAAAGCCCTTTACAGCCGCCCCACGAGGTTATTTCCACCCCCGTTAGTCCTCCAACAGCCCCCCCCCGAGCTCCTCAGCCACCTCGTCCAGCCCCAACAACCTTTCTCCACATACSGTCTTCTTTATAAAGGCCTTTATTTGACTTAATTGCAAACAAAACACTATTCAAATCGAGTGTACGTAGTACACTGTTTACAGCAACGAAGCGGCAACATGTTTAGACGCGACCTGCCTCTCCCTCCCGCCCGCCGCCAGGCCGAGCCGGGGGTTTAACATCGCGCCGTGGTGGTTTAGTGGGTGCCGTAAGCACAGACGTTATTCGGACGATAAAAACGAGAAGTCAAACATGGATGAAATGTTACAGAAGTGGGGGGAAAAAAAAAAACCAAACAGAAAAAAAATAATCCGCAAAAATAAAGAGATTCTCTTAAAGTTATCGGACTAAGGGAGCGGTAAGATTGTGTGTTAAACACGGAGGAATGGGCCGTTAAAATGGCTACGCACAGTTAGGTCTGTTCTCCTAAAGGATGCCTTTAATGTGGTCCATATCATACAAGCCAGCTAAGGATCCTAAACGACTCACTGTGGGCGGGGGACAGGTTCGGACAGACCTGGGGACACAGGCACGTGGAGAAGGGCCAGAAAAAAAAAAAAAAACCCAAACAAACAAACAAACAAAAGTCCACAACAAGACAGAACAATCCTGCTCGGTGCATTCCTGTTCCCAGAACCGGGGGGCTGCCGTGCGTCCCGAGCACGCGCCTCTCCGCCAGCGCGCCCCGCTGCGAGCTCCAGAGACCCCCCAACGCCTCCATCTTCACTTCTGCCTCTCCCTGGAGAAAACCCAGAGCGCTACCTTACAGTCACCCGAATTCAAGAGAAGAGGGGGGGRAAAAAATAAAACCACCCCTCCCGGGTTTGATTCCACCCACCCGGTCCGAGGGGCAGGGAAGGGGGTCAGAGGAGAGAGGTCAAAGCCCTTCTCCTTTCCGTCCCCCCCCAAGGAGCACCGCAGCGGGGACGCTTCCCCGCCTTTGCCACCCCTTTGCCGGGGGGGGGATACAGAGGAGGCTGCAGGAGAGATCTGGGGGCCCAGGCGGGGTCTCCCCAAACCTCCCTGCGCCGGCTCACCCCCCCCCTTCRGATGGGCCACGCTCGAAGTAAAGGTTTCACAAGTATAAAATCAAGTCAAATCACTCAAAAGACTGAATTTAGGACTAAAGAGGCGATTCCGATGGAGACGCGATTCGCTCGGAGACGCTAGTTTAACGTTTCAGGAAAAAGACAGCACTCATTGCAGTAATACCACAGGGTGGGTGCCCTCCCCTGCCCTATATTTCCTGCTACTCTTTTTTTGTTGTTGTTTTGTTTGAATTATAATACAATGTACATCTGTAGCAACGATGCTCTGGCCAGAGCCCCCCAGGAAGCCCTCGGGCGTCAGAAAGTCCATCGATCGTGTAGCTGGCTTTCACTGCTAAAGCCGTTACTCGCTGAGGCCTCGGGGTTTTGTGTTTGCCGAGTCGAATCTTCCCCTTTTAAGCTCTTCCTGCACACCGGACACGTGTCGTGCTGCAAGAGAAACGCGGGGGCTTCAGGGGAATGCCGCGGGGGCGGCCGCTTTACCCGGACGGTTTCATCCCGTGGGACACGCGGGGCTCGGCTCGGCGATGCCGGAGCGCCGGCRGCCCGCGGGCAGAGGCTCTTACCAGCTCTAACCACGGCACGATGCAGTTGCTGTGGAAGAAGTGATTGCACGGTAACTGCCGGACCTGCTCCGCKACTGTGTAGTCCTCTTTGCAGACAGGACACTCCAAACCCGTATCTGGAAGAGAGGCGCGGAGCTTTAGCTCTCCGGGAATACGCACTCCCGTTTTTACGAGCCAGGGTACGTTCGCCTACAACCGACCGGGGCCAGCAGCGTTCACCAGCCAGGCGGCAAAGGAATCCCTTACGTTCTCTGCGTACGACCGGCAACGACAAAAWTAAACCAAACTACGGGTATTTTAGCCGAGCCCTGCCCAAACCTCCTCGCCCAGAAGGAGGGCAGGTTYGCGAGGCCGGCGGGGGATGCTTCCATCGCGCGTCCTCCCCTGCCAGAGCCCAGCGGGCTGCTGCGCCCCATCGAGAGGTGGCAAAAAACCCCGATCCCCCTTCCTCCGCCCCAAGCCCGTAACGCTACCGCAGACGTCCCGGCCGCAAGCGGCGGGCAGCCGGAGCTCCCGGCCCCTCTCGGCTGCCAGGCCGCACSGCCCCGGCTCCGCCAATTCCAACAGGCCAGACCGAGCATTACAACATGGAAACTCAGACGCTTCTTGGCTTCCCAGACAAGAAGAAGAGACGTGGGTATATAAAAAGGACCAGACAAAAATATCTGTTGTGGAAACAGCTTTTCTAATCAAACGGTTTGTCTTAATGGAGCATTTTAGTTTCCAGTAATAGAGCAGCCCGGAGGGAAAGGGGTCCGCTGAGCAGCCTTTGGAGACAGCCTTCTGCAAACACAGGGAGAAAAATCCCCGGGATGAGCTAATTGCAAAACCATAAACGTTACGAGAAACCCACAGGCCTTTGCTGCCAGCTGCGCTGCAAGAACCTGCGAGTTTTACACGACATTTCCAGAGCAGTTCAGCAGGAATACGCTCGGAGCCTCATCTAGCAGCCCTGCGGTGAGCCASTTTGAAAGGGAAGAAAGCAACACGCCAAGCCCAGCTCCAATGAGAGCATAAACAACAGCTCAAACAGAAGGTTTCAGAGGAGGGTAAAGCACTCAGGGGCTCGGTGGGCCAAAAAGGCAGCGCTTAGGGACTGCGCAAACTTTGCTGATGGCCTGAACTGGCGGAGATCGGGAACCGACGGCCAGAGATGACAGCCGGAGCAAAGCTCAGGATCTCCTGAGCTGGACGACACGAGTGTTTCCAGCCCGAGGTTAGACAGGAATTCAGGAGGACGGAGCAGCGCTGCCTTCTACCCGCCCGCGTCAGCCAGGGAAGCAGAAGGACACAGCAAAGAGGCCGATCCTTAGCCGAGGGAGTGGGGGAGCTCGGGACGTGCACCTCAAAGCGTCAGGAGACAAGCGACATCGGACACCGGCAACTGCTTTCACCTACCAACTTGTTCCTGAGTTACTGTCACTGTCGGAAGAGATGAGATCTTCTCTTTGTCGGCCGGGGGGGGTCCTGTGTTTTCCAACTGCCCCAAGAGCTGCGGAGAAGAAAACACGCTGCGCTCAGGAGYACGGACGCGGCTTTGCCGTGCGCAGCATCGTCGTACAAACAGGGAGCGCGGAGAGCGCAACGTCCCAAAACCAGGCACCAGCAGCTCAGCACGGCCGGTCCCCGGGGGACGTCTCTGACCTGGTCCTAAAGCCCCCGAAGGGACAGACCGTGCCAAGGCCAGGAACGTTCCTGTTGCCCAACCCTAGGAGCAAACTCGGGCCATTTCATCCTAGCTTAGATATTCAGCCCCCAGTTCCCTCCTCTGCAGCAACGTTTTCGGTGCTCAGACCTTACTTTCATGCCTCCGATCTTGACAATCCCACTTTTAACACCGTTGCCCTCCAGACATTTTCTCTTGCCTCAACAGCTGGGAGACTGAAGGGCTTGGGTGGGAAGGGAGACATTGCCACGGACGTGGGAGAGGGTGCTGAGCTGCTCCTGGAGGATTTTGAACTGAAAGGGAGTGGGTGAAGCTGTTTTGAGAAGAGGAGGAACCTCGTACTGCAGAAACACGGGAGGCTGAGCCCCTTCTGCCTCTCCCAGGGCTTGACCGGGGCGTTAGGAGGAAGGAGGAGACCTCCCAGGGCCATGAGGAGAAGCTGCGTTAGTCGAGTACCGCCGCCAAACCCAGGAGCAGCCGTCCCAAAGCCTGCGCCCGTGGGTCCGTAYCTCCCGCGTGGGGACTCTGAGGTTTAGCCGGGGCTGAGCTCGAGCCGACAGCGCCTCTCTCCCAGCGTCACAGTTTCATGACTCATAGGAATTTTATATTAAGACCTAGATTCACCCGGCAATCAGCTCAAACGGGTTCGAGCACGGTCAGGGAGAGCGCAGAGAAGCATTTGTAGGAGCCTCATTTAACCCTGAAGGCCACGTTGAGGTGCTCGGGATGACACGGAACACGGGGAGGGGCAGGGCTGCTGCTCCGGMCCCAGCGGAGAGCCGAGCGGAGCCGCGTACCCGGCCCGAATCCGAACCTCGACACCAGCCCCGCTGCACTGCGCTTGCCGGGGCTTGCTCCGCGCTGCTGGGCGTGGGGTGGGAGGAGGAAGGTGCCGTCTCCGAGCGGCCATGTGGGCTGCAGACTCATTTTAGGAAGCGGTGAGTAAGGCGGGCGAGACGGGCGTGTGATGCAGCCCGGGAAGCCGGGGGCTACTCATGAATGGCAGCAGATGGCTTTGCCAGGCGCTTTCGGGAGGTGCCAGCATGACAACAGCAGCCAAATTAGCTCCCAGTACAGCATCCGTCTGCTCTTCCCATCCCAGGGACGCCAACACCCTGGAAGAGACTGCTTGTGGAGGGAGGCTGGGCACCCCCAGGAGCCAGACCATGTTTCCAGGGAACGGGAGCGGACTCGGCCCATCCCTCCGCAAACCACAGGGGGAAATGGCTCACAGCTGCAAATTGCTGCCTTTGATGAGAGATCCGGGGCTGACGCTGGAGATTTTAATCTTTGGCCTCTGCTGAGCCCGTTGCAAGGCACCCGCAGGCCTCGCCCCGCAYGTGAGCGGACAAGGGGGTGAACTAAGATACTGTATTTCCAGAGGAACAAGGTCCGACCCCTGCTCCTAGACCCTCCGAAGATGCAGGGCACAAGCAGCGACCAAGCCAGACACCGATGGCCCGTTCCTAGTCCTCGCCCGAAAGCCCGGGCTCGTCTCCAGCAGTGGGGCTGACCAGAGAGGAGCACAAAAATGTACGGGCACAGATCAACGCCCAGGCCAGCCGGCTCGGGACTTTCTCCACCCGGGCACACACGAGGGTCCTACCTGGGTGACAATAGCATCGAGGCCGCTCTGTCCCCACGCATAGTCCCCAGGATTCGAGTGCAGCATCCCGCTCCTGCGGAYGGGAGCAGAGAGTCACGGAAGCCGTTTCGCTCACCCCAAACCAGCCCCAAGCTTGGCACGATCCTCCCAGAGGAGCCGCACTGGGGAGACGGAGCTCCCGGGCACCAGCCCGTGGCTGTTTACTGGTGTGGAGAGCCGTGATCAAAGCCATGGCCTAAACCACGCTCGCTACTCACCAGGAAAAAGGGTGTTGCGAGCCAGGAATCGCTGAGTTTGCAAAAAACCCTGCAAAGATCTGCTGTATTATTCTGAAGAGGGAGGAATCGAAAGAGAAAAAAAAAAAAAAAAAGAACAAGTTGAGCAAACAAATACACGGAAGCAGCAACAGTTTAACAAGAATGGGCAGCAAAACACGAAATACTGCTCCGATCGATCGCAGCCACGTCGTTGCACGACTCASGCCTAGGTAAATCCCTCTGCCCCCGAGACAGGGGCCCGGCACGAAGGAACGAGGGACGCTAACTCACCCGAGCGTGGGAGGGCTGGGAGAGGGAGAGGAAATGACTGAGCTTCCCAAGCACCGACTCGTTTCTCTGCGGTGAGGGTTGGCACCGTTACAGGCAAAACCCACCTTTCCCACCACACAGCTTCCATTCGTGCCGAGGGGACAAAGGACAGAGCATCCGATGTGAAAAACTGCGTTTTCTGGGTCCAAGGGTCACCCACCGTAAGAGCCAGGATCCCATTTCATAGAATCATAGAATCACAGAATCATTAAGGTTGGAAAAGACCTCTAAGATCATCGWGTCCAACCATCAACCCAGYACCCATGCCCACTAAACCATGTCCCCAAGCGCCACATCCACACGTTTTTTGAACACCTCCAGGGATGGTGACTCCACCACTTCCCTGGGCAGCCTGTTCCAAYGCYTGACWACCCTTTMGGTGAAGAAATTTTTCCTAATRTCCAATCTAAACCTCCCCTGGCGCAACTTGAGGCCATTTCCTCTCGTCCTAAGCTGATTTCATCAGCTTTCTCCCCAAGACCCCACATTTTTTCACTGACGGGGGAGGCAGACRCTTCCAGGGGGGAATTTAGGCACTTACCCTTCGATAGCAGGAGACCTGTCGGGGCGCGAGCTGCCCCGGGATCTGTACCTCCGCGTCATGGGCAATCGCGGGGGGCGGCTTGGTCCCCAGAGGTCGGCGTGGGCTTGGTGGCCCCTCTCGTTGTCCCTGCTGTCTTGATCCAGTGAGCTGCTACTCAGAAAGGGTCTGAAGTCAGGAAAGAACATTGTGTGGTCCAAATGGTCCCAAAGCTGGGGGGAGAAAAGGGGAGACACAAACCACACGCGGCTCCGTCACTAATCCCGGTGACCCCGCTGCTGACACGGGGGCAGGGAAGTCCACCACCTCACCAGGAGCAATTGAGCAAATTCACATGGTTACCATGGCGCCCAGAAAAAAGTCTGGCAGAAACGCTTAATTATAGCCCAAACTAAGATGTACCACCTCCGGGAAGACCGACACGTCAGCTCTTTCCTGCTATGTACAGATCCCAACAACGTACATTCTGTTAAGCCACCCCAGGGCTCTGCGAGGGTTGGTCTCCCTCTCCAAGGGCTGGGATCCGAGGAGAGAGAATGCTGGACACCCAGGCCGCCCATCCCCGGGCTCACTGGGAGCGCTGGGGGCTCACTGGGAGCACTGGGTCCTCACAGCCACAGGTGGCAAACGGATGTGGCCAAAAGCACCGAAGCACGGCCCTCAGAAGGAGGGTTTGTGTCTCTGGTCGCGTCCTCCGGTTCAGCGTACCCGAGCCGGCAGAACAGAGCAGCGTGAAATGGCCGATAACGAAAGGTCCTGCCCCTGGAACGCTGTTTTGAGGGGTCCATCCACACACCTAAAGCCGTCTCCCGGTTCTACAGCAGATCCACGTGCTGCCCGGGATGCAAAAACCCACCTGGCTCCTTGACCAAGGGAAATGGCCAGCCCTGAGCCTGTCCAAGGGCGAGCAGGGACACAAATCAAGAGCTGCTGGGGGTCACTGGTGGATCTCTGCAGAGCTGCTGGCTGCAGAGAAACTGGGGGGTGCACGAAAACACCCAGGAACCCGCAGCGGGGCATCCCCATCCCGAGCCACAGCTGGAGCCGAGAGCCCCCTCGGCCACCCTCGCCTGCAAAACCCATTGGGTTTTATTCCTTCTGTGATTCAGATCGCCCACGGATTCAAGTAACAGCTGAGGAGGGCACTGAAGACTTATGATGTGGGTTTATGGAAAAAAAAACCCAAAACAACTCGTAGGACACAACAAAAGAAGGAGTGTCAGACAATAAACCCCCCGTGTGCCACGTGGGAGCAAGCTGCCGCTCACGCCCGGTACGCCCGGGCCGGGCTCCGCGCTGCCAAAGTGACACTCGAAGGAGCAGCGCCCTCGGATTTACTGTGGGAATTAAATGCTACGGAGCGTAACACGAGGGCTGTTCTTTTCTTATTGGTACTAGACCCTCATCATGCGTTATGACACGATCAGGGCGGCTTAATTTCCATTTCACACCAAATTAGCTCACTTGACAAGTCTCTTACATTGCCCGGTTCAATCCGGTATTGGAGGAAAGGGAGAAGTCAAGTTTATGACCTGTTCTCCGAATTAATACCCCGCAGACAGAGTTTTGCTTGTTCTCCTGCTGGTTCTGATCAAGATAGAGCTCTGCCTGCCTGCAGCCACGCTGCTGAGAGAAGACTTTCATTTATTATTAATCCTAAAAGCCATTTGAATTTACATAGCGCCTTTCACGCAGAGGCGTCCCAAAGCTCTTTGTAAACCGACACGTGGGCTACAAGAGGGGATCGCTTCACCTCGCCGAAACGCGGGCGTTTCTGGGGCACGGCGCTGGGGAGGAGCAATATAAAGGCAACGGTTTTGTCCAGGAGACAAACGCATCCCGCTGAAGAGGAAGGGAGGAGAGGCGAACCAGCCGTACGCGGGGATGGGGGAAGCGAACAGGAGGGATCCAGATCCGAAAGACGAAGCCRTAGAGGAATTTCAGCTATTTGGTGACCCTGCTTCTGGCACCGGACCGAGCGGCTTCGCTGCCGCAGGCGAAGGAGGGCTCAGCAACCCCACGGACCCCCAAACCGACCCAGGGRCAACCCCGGCCGACAAGCTGCGGCATCGGGGAGCTCTCCTGGCCGGACCGAGGAACAGCGACAGCTCCGCCACGACCGAGCAAACAAATAACCTGATCTCTGCGCAAGGCCTGCTGGCAGAGGAGAGGCACAGGAATTTTACTTCCATCTGTTTTACACGGCTCAGCTGAACTCCTGGAGGGAAATAAGAGCCTGCGATCAGAGCCTAAAGCCGCCCCAGGGTCCGGAGGAGGAGCTGCCCAGGGTGACAGAGGCCGCGGCACGARCTCCGGGCGCGCATCCGCGGAGCTCGGCTCAGGCTGTCGGCACGTGCCCGGCCGTCCGAGGCTTTAGGCAACGGGATAAGAAGAGACGCCGCCAGCCCCCTCTGCCCAACACCCCCCGCTCCGAGGTCCACGCAGCTGAATTACAAGACAGGGATTTTGTTCCAAGTTTGGACTTTTTAGACAGTTGCGGTTCTGTTAAAACTGGGAGCAGCAGTGAGGAGGGAGGAGAGGGCAGTCAGGCAACGCCCTCCCCGGCTGGCTGAGCGTCACCGACACACGGCCCAGCGTCTGCCAGCACCAGGGGCCAGGGTGTCCTTCCAGCATCCTCCTTTTCCTGCCCTGCCCTGCGAGCAAACCTCTGGCAGGTCTCAACCCCGGCAACGTCAACAGTCTCCTCAAAATTTGCCAAGTTCCTGAAAACTCCTAGGAAGATCAGCTGTCCTTTTTGCAAGGCAGTAAGCGAAGATGCCTTCAGGTACCGCAGCCGGCGCCAAGACCGAAAACCTCTTTCTTCACGGGTACAGTTAAACAAAAATAAAAAAGCAAGACAGCAAAACTCACCTCTGCGAACTGCGTGGATGGGCTGTCGTCTATGCCACTGCCATCTAGAAAACTGGAGAAAAACAAGCGAGTGAGAGCAGGTCACCCCCCCAGAAATCAGCCCCCCTTCTGGGGCTAAATACAGACGGGAGCTCACGTGAGCAGGACAGTCCCCGCGTGGTCTGAGAGAGAAAGGGATGAGCAAACAGAGAATAATTCCTAGGGACAGAGAAGGACTATTAAAATTAAAAGGCTCGTTTCTGTGCCAGCACACTATGCACAACCTGACCATGGAAGAAACCTGGCTTCTAACTACCCGGAACTCTGGAAGAGCCTCCTAAGAGGAGGCATTTGAGATGGAGCATCGTCATTCTGCAGACAGGACCGTGTGCTGAGCGCCCCAGAGGACCCCTCTGGTCTTGCCTTAAGCGACGGGAATACACCTGTATTTAAGAAGAGGACGTAGCGTGACATTAAGTCGTCTCCCCGGTGACACCCGGCCCCAGGTCCCTGCTGTGGCAAGTCTCAGACAGCAAAGGTTCACGTAATCACTGCTGCCCTTTCATCTCGCCGGCCCCCGACCCAAATAAAGCCGTTTTCTCAGCAGTTACTCAAGACCAAACACAGTAAGTGCTGAACAGGCACCATTTTGGATCCCTAATTTGCTGGCACCRTGTTCTGCTGGGTGTCCAATGCCCAAATCGGCGCTCCTAGAGAGAAAAGGTATTTYCTCCTCTCTCGGCCTGAGCTGCGAGATTGGAGAGGTGGTGGGGAGACTGACCTGGGGCCAACGGAGGAAAAAAGGAAGGTACTGTGAGTCACTGAGATTCAAGCTTGATCCCTAAAAAAATAAYGCTTTTTGCTCTAACAGACCAAAGAAACAGGCGTCAAAATCCTGTAAGCGCTTTTGTTCACGGGACCTTGCACGGCCTTCATCCACAGCTCCCATCTTCCRGGAAGTCTTCCCCAAACCCCTCCACGCGGCGCTAGCACGAGACCGACGGCCACTTGTACTTTCAGCCTCGTCCGGTATTAAGTCCGAATTCACACTAACATATAAGCTTCTCTTTTGCATTCCTTATTTTATCCTCGTCCGCAGTTTTTAGAGGCTTTACACCAGGCCTCTTATAAACCCAGAAGAAACGTAAGCGTGTGGTAAAACAAGCGGCGCATCGATGTGTACGTTACCTGGAATCATCTGTGACTTCTTCGATAAAGCCAGATTCACATCTCGGGCAAGTGTACTCCTGTAAAGACAGAGGAAACTGGTTTGAGCCACCAAGCGCTTGGCTTGCGATTTCAGGAAAAGGACGGAGCTCARAAGGTTACACGCCAGGAGTCTAACGTGGATCCCCGCGCTCCACCTCCCTGTAAAGGAACTCTGGAAGACCGGCGTTTCGGTTTCGTTAAGAGGGTATCAAAGCCCGGTGGTCACAGCAGGTATTATTAACCTCAATTGACAGCTGCGGAAGACAAAAACACCYTTATCAAGATGACACGAGGTTAGTGGCGGACCGAAGAAATTAAAAAAACCAACACACCCACAGCCTCAAGCCAGACAACGACATTTAAGAAAAGCGCCATTCGGAAGCCTGCCCAAAGCACCAGSACAGAGCCGGTCCCCAGCCCCGGAGACGGAAAGCAAGTCATTCAGTTAAACCGGTGTCGGAAAGCCGCTCCAACGGGGAGCTGGGCTTGCTGCCGCTCGCACCGCGGGGAAGTCGGGTCTCGCAGGGACCTTACAGACACTCTGCAATTATCGGAGTTAGAGGATAAATATTTTTTACCTTTTTTCCCCCCTTTCTCCCCAGGCCACTTGCACAAACGGGGACTCCATACGTAAGCCCGGCTCGCCAGCTATTCATCACCGATAGCACCTCTGCCCGCTGCTCCGTCCTCCCAGCGAGCACGGCTGCGGAGAAGGGAGCGCCCGGCCCCGGGGCTGCTTTCCCTTGAACACCACCTGGATAAAAAGCAGCTTCTCCCAAGGCCACAAAACCCCAATCCGAAAGGCTCAGACCTGCACCTTTCCCACCGCCGGTTCCCCCCGAGCCTGCCCTGCCGGACCAGTGGCAAGGTGCTGGTCACCAGTAAAACGGGATGGAGGTGGATGGACTTGCTCTGCGGCTGCAAAGCTTTTCGGGATGGGAGAGAGGGAGGTGGATAATCCAGAGGTTTCCCTGCTCTGGAATATGCTGCTCGGGCCACGGAAGCAGGCTCTGTGCAAGCGGAGGGTGAGAAGCAGCCGGGCTGGCCGGGGCACGGAGAAGAGGCACCTCCGGGTGCACCTTGCCGCAGTCCCCCAAACTCAGGACCCTACGGGCACCCCCCATCACCTCCCTATCCATAAGGAGGGCGGGAAGAAAACCGCCCGCGGCTCCTCTGAACTCCTCAGCCCTCACTCCTCTGGTGCTACAGAACTGCGAGTTCTGCGTAAAGGCCGGGGAAAAGCCGCACTCCAGCCTCCCCACCCTCCATCCCTCCCGAAAACCAGCCAAAGGAGAAAAATTCAGATCTCCCCCGCGCTTCCTCGCCCCCCACGGCGTTACCGAGCCGGGATACCCCTGCCCAGGGGCAAACACGGACGCAGGGAATGTCAGCCAGGGCTTGCACCGGCAGGGAAAGGGAAGAAGGGCTCCGTCCTCGCAACTGTGATTCTGCCTACATCGGCACAGCAACCCCCGTCTGCCAGCTATTCACCCCGCAGAAGAAACGAAGGGGCAGCTCCCCAAAAGGAGAGCACCCTCGCCAGCCTCCACCCGGGATAAGGGCGCATCCAGCTGCGCGACCACGCCGCGATCCTGGGTCCGGCGCCGGGGAGGGGAAGAGCTGCTCGCAGGGAAAGCTGGAGCCTTTGGGATCCGTTGGAAAAGATTTCTTTACAGGAGAAAATTTTACTCTGTTTTCATTGCGAGAGCCCTCGTTTTGTCCCAGAGCCGTGCATCTGCTTCAATTTAGGGCAAAACGTTGCCAAAACCAAAAAGCACCCCCAGATCCTCCAGCCCGACCCGCTGCAGGGCGGCAGGAGACAGAGCGCTCCCAAAACCCAGGCTCCGGGCAGGGATTTTCCAAGCCGTGATTTGCAAGGGCTGTCCAAAAATAAAACCTCCTGATAAGAGCCTTGCTTTCTTTCCTCACGCTTCCCAGACCACAGATAAAAACCCCGCCAGCGTCCTGCGAGGCACAGCCTGGAGCCCTTGGTATCCRATCCCGCTACCTAGACCTGGAGCGGGACAGGGAAGAGGAAAGGGAAGACGAGTCGCCCAAGCCAGCRGCACACGGCTGCTCCATACGGCCCAGCTCCTCCGGTGAAGTCCCAACGACCCGCCGAGCCGGAGGACCGACGGAATTCCCGGCGCAGCGTTACCAGAGCCGGGGCGCGGGCGAGACGTCTCCCAGCCCTGTGCCGCAACGCCTTCGCGGCCCCAAATCCACCCACGTCTTTCTTCGCTTTCRTGGAACGCAACCGTCGTCCTCCCGTCCCGTCACCGCACGGCTCCGTATCGTTTTCCCGCTGAATCTGCGTCTCCCCGGGAACGGTCCATAAGCCTCCTAGACACCTCAATTAATCTCATTTTGCCTTTTTCCCCCCAAAGCGAAGCATTAGCTGGCAATATTTACCGGGTGCTGTGCTTACSCAGGGGCACCTCGCGTGCCAGCTGGAGCGGCTTCAGAGACGGAGGAGAGCGCGGCGGGGGGCTGCCCACAGCGGCTTCGCTCCCGAAACGTTCCCGACACCCCAGCCTGCGACGGGAGAGGCCGAGCGCAGGTTTGCACAGGCCCATTTAGGCAGCCGAACACGCGGTGTATTTTCAAAAGAGCTCCGGCCTTGAGGATAATGGGAACTGATGGGTCATGAGCTCTTCAAAAGAAAAAAAAAATAAAATAAAAGATCCGTCTGGGGCTTTCGGCTTTGCAGCCGTGAATTGCGAGGCTAACGAGAACAGACGCGTGCGTTTGGAAGCGGAACGTGCGTTGCTCGGCTCTGCGTAGGAGCAAATTGCGGGGCTAAATGGCACCGCGGAGAAGGCCGGGGGGGGACAGCGCGGACCCACCCCTGAACAAAAACGAGGATAGAGGGGAGAAGGGGAGCTGCGGGGCAAGGCTCTGCAAAACGCGGMGCATGCACAGGCATCCCTCTTCGGGGACGCGGGGTCTGAACTGCAAATTAGAAGCGAGGAGCAGTGGATGCCTGGCATTACTTAAAAGTAATGAATACACATCGAATCAAAAGCTAGGCACTAAAATTCTGGGGTCAAAAAAGCTCATTTCATGCYATACCACCTCATTTCATTCTGTATCACCAGGCTTCAGAGCGATACCGAACCAGGAGGACGTTCTGCGCTGCCTAAAAATCCTTCACTTAATTAATTTCCAGCATTTTCCCTGTCAAAACAACCACGTTAGAAAGATTATTTTTTTTTTTTCCTAAACTTAGCAGCAGGCCGTGTCATCGGGGACGCTGCTGCGCTTCCCGGGGCTGCAGGTCTGATGCATTTCTGGAAGCTTTTGAGCGTTTCTTTTTATGTTATAAGCTGTGTGGAAATTACCAGCATCTTGCCCAGAAGCTCGAACGTATCGTCAGAGCATGAAGAGAGATAAAAATGGCATTTGGGATAAATAGCAACAGGGCGGGGAGGGAGAAGGGAAACCAGAGCAGGCGAGGGGAGGTGGGTGGGATACTGCAGAGCCACGGCGCGCGCCGAGCGGCACGAGCCCTTCGTCCTACCTCCAGCTTTCTGCGAGAGGTTTAGGGACGCGCCGGACAGCCCCGGTATCTGCCCCGAAAGAGCCGGACGGGTGCACCGCGTCCCGAAAACTGCCACCGTGAGCATTTCGGTGAGCGCAGGGACCTCATTCCCCGATCCAGCCACAGCGCAAAGAAAAAGAGACTTTCCGGGGAGGAATGACAGCATCCTATCGCCCCAACTCCCCTTCAGCCTGGTGGTCTGTACTTCCCAGAAGGAAAGGAAAGGAAAAGCCCCCCAGGAGCACCCGCCAGCTAGAGGAACGCAGCCAGGACTGGGTGGCACACGCACGCCCAGCCTAAGCGCGGCTGACAGGAGCCGTGTTGCTAAACTTGATCCTACACCGGGGCAGAAAGGACGGACCTGAAGGTTTTTCAGCCTCTGGTTTGTGGGTCCGTAGGCCAGGCGGTCCCCGAGCACCCCTTCACCCCCCAAACAGAGGGGAAGATGCAAATTCAATTCCAACCAAGAAGCAAGCGAAGGCGTGCGGCAGCAAACCGGTCTGGGTTTCGAGGTCCCCGCAGAAAACTGAATTTGAAGGCTACCAGGAAAAGCGACGTGCGGGTCGCTTTGGTCCCTCCGGGTTCTCGGGGCGAGCGGAGGCACCGATCGCGCCTTTGCCCCGCTCGTCGTCCCACCCGGACGCAGAGCAAGCCAGGAACCGCCACCTCCCCCCCTCAGCACCGCGTCCCGCTCGGGGACACCGCGGCACCCCAGCGCCCCGCGCCATACCGATGAGGCCACCGTGGCACGGCCCTTCCGCGGTGCAGCCTGTCCTGCCGGCTCAGCCCTCCGGCGCGGCGCTTCCAGCACCGTCAGCATCTTTTCCAGCTGCGGCACCAAACCCGAGCTGCTCCCAGCCACCGCGGCCGAGGGCCCGCAGGTAACGGCGTTAA
The DNA here is from genome assembly GCA_030449065.1 of Oceanodroma leucorhoa. Classification (NCBI taxonomy): domain Eukaryota; kingdom Metazoa; phylum Chordata; class Aves; order Procellariiformes; genus Oceanodroma; species Oceanodroma leucorhoa. Next base: position 772,917 of record JASVER010000178.1, read on the forward strand.
GTTTGTCACCCTCACCCGCAAGGTAGGACTCAAACTGTCCCCTTCTGGCGTTCTCCTGGCTATGCCAGGCACCGGCAACCTGGAGAGGAGACATCAAAGCAAGCTCCCCGATCAGCAAGGCACGGACTGGGACGAAGGAGAGAGAATAAGGCGAGCTGAGAAGTTTTCCCCGACTCTGGCTCCATCCAGCTTCTACTTCGGTTGCCGGTTCTCCCCGCGACGGCCCGAGCCCGTCCCGCAGCTCTAACCCTGGACGTGATTTAACTACCTGCCCCTCTCTTCACCAGGCAGCTACGGGCAGGATAACTCAGCTGCACCACCCCGGGCTTGGGTTGACTCATTTGTCTTTGCTGAATTAAATATCCCTCCTGTAATCCCCACAACTGCAACAATATTTACTCGTCATCTTTAAGTACTGAGCAACATCACCCTGCACTGTCCAAACTGGCTTCACCCCAGGGGCAGCGGCTCTTACCTTAAATAAACTATATGGTTTATATTTGACATGGGTAAAAAAGAGAAACCCAGAGAACTGACCCCAATTCAACACTTCAGAGCCACACGATCGAGCTGCAGCTCACAGAAAGGCCGAGCCCCACAAGCCTTAACCCTCAGTTAGGAAGAGACGGCTCTGACAYTCTCAGGTGAAGAAGCAGCAGCAAAAGAACCTCCACGGCATCTCTTCCCCCGGCGGGATGCTGGAGCACCCCTAAGCTCCCGAGATCTGCCGTTCGGCTCTCCCACCGCGCTGGGACAYGAGCCAGGACCGTGTCTCGCCCTTGGAGCTCCACAGCTTCTCCCCAGGTCCCYGCTCCTCGAGGCAGCTCATCACCTCGACATGCATCTTCTCTGCCTGAGGCCTCTCCTCACGCTACGCGTCGGCCGGGGAGGCTGCGGCCAGAGTGTCGGGAAGCCAGAAGCGTGAAATGTCTTTAAAAAGTCACCAGAGGAATTTTTGGAGGATTGGGATTCTTAAACCCAACAGCGCAGGTACAGTCTCCAGCTCAGGAGATGCTTCAGCACGGGGAGGTCTAGAAGAAAGGCTGCTCAGCAACCCACCACCTTCCACCACCTCGTCCCTAATCCCTTCCCTGGTCCCTCTCAGAAAGAAGATCCAGGGCTCAAGTGACCCAAGTCAGCTAATTTTATGCAAAAAAGGTGTTTGTTTGTTTTTTTAAATAAAAACCATTTTGCCAAGAGAAGACAAAGCAGTTGTCACGACGGACAGCAGGTGACATCAAACGTCCCCCTTACCTGCCTGCTGCCGTACAAAGCCACGCGCCGCCTCCGCTGCCCCAGGACCCGACCTCAGAACTCGCCGCTGCTTCTTCCCCGCGGAGCAAGGACGGGGCCCTCGCCGGGACGCAGACGCACCCTTCGCTATAAATATTAATCGCGTTGTCACCGGTGTTACAGACGGGGACTACGGTCTCCTAACCTTGACTCCGTTTCAGCGCGGTTCATCAGCCGATTCAAGCGTTTCTTTGGGCTGGGCCGTGCCGAGCGCAAGGGAAACTCCATCACCGAAACGCCGGACGCCCGCGCGCGGCACCGGGCGGACGGTCCGTCGTCCTCGGCGTTCACCCAGAGCTCTTCAAGGGTAAGGAGAAGGGAGAACAGCTCCTCTCCTGGCTCGCTCCCAGCTGAGACCGCCCAGCTTCACACCGGCGAAGGAGAAGGGGGGTCAGGCCGTTTCGGCGGAGACAGGAGCCCGGCACAGCGGAAACCAGCCGGCCACGGCAGGGACGAGCAGGGGGATGGCTCCAGCCTCCTCCCACCGCCTCCGGGGAGGTCAGCACGGGGCCGAAACCAGCACACGCGGCAGCAGCCGGCACTGCGGGAGCTGTGTCACCGGGAGAGCCGAAATCCCTTTGCCTCTCATCCAGCCACACGTTCTCTCGCTCCCGGGTTTTTCCTCCCCACTTTAAAATAAAAACAGATCCGCAGGGCTGCAGCCCCGTCAGGACAAGCGCCCGCCGCGCACAGCAAACTGAAACAGCCGGCGAGGGATATCGGTAAACATCAGCCGGCTTCTCGGCGTCAAACCAGCGCAGCAATCCGGCTGCCCGGGCAGCAACCGAGCCAACGGAGCCCCGGCGAGGACCCGGCACGGGCCCCGGCGAGGACCCGGCCCATCCCAGCCCATCCTCCCACGAGCTCTACAGGCTCCTGCCGACACGGAGGCAGCCGCCAACCACCCAAAAAGGGCCGGAGGTGACCCGTGGAGGTGCTGTCCCTGCTCGGGGCACCCACACACCAGGGTGCCCAGGCACACACGCAGGGAGCAAAGTCTACGCCACCTCTGCCCGCTCGCTGGGAGGTTCCAGCTTCCTGCTGTTTCAGGTTGCCGTTATCCTGGTGAAAGCAGTTTAAAATAAAAAACAAACCCAAACCAGCGCGCTCAGCATTTGTTTTGTTTTTGCAAAGACAGGGAGAGAAGTTACTTGTCTGGGGTGAGAGAAAAAGAGGTCGGGGGCGCGGGACCGCGTCCTGGTCCCAGAAAACAGGTCCGGCTTCTCCCCGTTTATCACTTTCGGTTTTGCAGAGCCAGTAATTGCTCTGCTGGAGGTAAACTGAGGCACGGAGAGCGAGAGCGTGACCGCCCCAGGAGAAACCAGCCCCGGGGCAGACCGGCCGCACACGGCCAGCCCTCCTGCTGCCAGGCAGGGTGACGGCTGCGCAGCCCACGGGGACCCTCCGAGGACCGACCGAAGGGTCCYGAGGTCACCCCGCTGCAACGGGGGGCAGAGCAGCCCCACGGCCGCGTCCTCCCCGCGGCCCCGGGTTCAGGTGACACCCCTACGCCTACCGTCCCCAAGTCACGGGGACAGCGCCGACGCAAGGCAGCGCCTGGTCGGGCCACGCTCCTCGAAGCGCGTCTGGGCGCCGAGTAAGGATTGCAAAAATSCCAGTCGAGCCGCCCGGCCGGGGAAGGGCGTAAGGAAGTTCTGGCTACGTTCGCCTTCAAAGGGACGGCGTGAGGGAACAGGTTTGGGGACGACCGACGGCAAGCGGCGTCCCCAGCAGGTCACCGGGAACCTGTCCGTCCTCGTCCCCACCCCAGGGCCAGGCCAGAAGACTGGATATCTCAAAAGAGCAAAAATATTCATCACTGTGGCAGGCAAAAGCTCCAAATAGATRTTTTAATACCCAGACTGTAATAACCTGCATTTCTAGACCCACCAAAAGCTCTGCGATGCTCGTCCCTCCCGAAATCCAGCCGTCTCCGGAGGGGAACGAGCGCGGAGCCCAGYGGGAGAGGCAAAACAACAGCCTCCACCGAGGCCTCAGCCCTAGGCTGGGTTTCTGGGTGCTCCCGAAATAGAAACTGGAGCAAGACAGGCCGGGAGAGCTGGGCAAGCCCCCCTGCAGGCAGAGCACGCGGCGACCTCCTTAATGCCCCCGCGAAGCAGAAGGGACTTGGGTCCGCCYGGGCTCCCGATTTAGAAGCGAAGGAAACCGCTCGCGGCACGTCGGATCCGAGCAAAGGGAAAACCGGCGGAGGTTTGATGTAAAGGCGATTCGCGGAGCAGCCCTGGAGTTTTACTCCCAGGACAAACAAGGAAGATTACCGAGGCACCAGGAAAGCCCGAGTCCTGGGGACGGACGGGGTTTGAGCAGGTTTTGGAGGGTAATTCTTTTAACAAAGTCGATTTTGAAACACCGGAGGGCAAAGTGCTGAGGTCAGCAACAGATGGAAGCGGGAGAGAGCGGAGCAAAATTTGGGAGACAGGAGGGAAGAGAAGCACCCGAAGGTGAAGCTACCGGCTCCAGMGAAGAGGAGCTGGGATGGATTTGGATGCAGATATCCCACTTCCCTCCCGTCAGACGAGGATAAGCCTCAGGGGGCTGCTCGTGCCGGCCGAAGCCCCCGCTGGAGGCCGTGCCGGGGGCCCTCGCCCCGGCCGGGTGCGAGCAGTGGGTGCGGCGCCCATGTGCCCCCCTCTTGCTGCCGAGGGGCCACGTCGCTCCGTCCGCCTGGATTTTACAGAAATCAGGGAAGGGGTCTCGGCACCCGAGGGGTCTGCGCGTGGCTTCGCTCCCGTCTTGGCGACGGAGAAGGCCAGGGAGGGCTCCAACACCCTCAGGCAGCGAAGGAGCAGAGAAAACCCCCAACCCACAGCTCAGAAATGAACTTTTTGGGTTAACGCAGCTGATGCCTCCCCGCCTGCAGAGCCCAGGGTGCCTGCGGGTGCCGGGAGGTGCGGTCCCCGACCTGCAGCGGAGCAAGGACAGCTCGGGAATCGGACTCGGATGTAGACGCGGCCCGGGGATAACGGCTCCCCTCCGTCCCCCGCTGCTCCGCCGGGGAAGGACGCAGGCAGCCGGATGAAGGCGGCCGTCCGGTCCTGTCCGCATCCCCCCAGTCCCCCCAGTCCTGCCCCTAAACCTTCCCAGGCTGGGCACTGGGATTATACCCACCGCCACGGGGAAGAGGAGCATCAGCCCAGTCCTGCCCCCTCTCCCCAAATGTCCCCCAGTCTCAGCAATCACGGGCCAAACCCGCCACCCCCGACCCCCCAAAACCAGGGCGGGGGAATATTAAGGTCACRCCAGCCCAGACCCACTTCGAGCCGCCYCGCTGGGGGGCCACGGGGATTYGTCACCTCCCTGCTCACCCCTTTGGGATTGGGGGTGTTGGGCTCCCCAGATATGGGGGGCTYGGACCCAGCGGGCTGGGGCTCGAGCTCCCCCCCCCCTCCTCACCCGGAGGGGCAGCAGCGACGCAGAGCCCCTCGCGGGCTCGGTTAGGGGGCGAGAGCTGGGGGTCACCCCTGGGAGGGGGCCGCATACAGCCCCCCCAGAGACGTCAGCGCTTTCCAAAAGGATCAGAGGACTCACCCTCTCCTACAGCCCAACAGACGTCAGGGTGCAGGTCAACCTGTCCTCAGATTTTTGGGGGGGGTGTCACCGCTCTCCACAGTCAGCAGGGTTGGGGGGGCACCTTGCCCCCACAAGGTTGAGGAGGATTTGAGAGCTCACCCCTTTCTACAGGGCCTGGGATGTTGGGGGGGGGGTCACCCTTAACCGCTGGGTTTCTGGAGAACCACACCTTCCCCGTGGGGTTTTGGGGGTCACCCCTTCCCTGCAGGGTTCAGGAAAGCTTGGGGGTATCTCACCAGCCTCCAGGGCTTTGYAGGGTGGCCCTGTTTCGGGGGGCACCCCTTTCCCACAGGATGGGGGGGCAGCCCTTCCCTGCAGGGGTTGGCAAGGTGATGGGGGGGTCACCCCTGCCTGCAGGGCTGAGGAGGGGGGGCTGCCCTTCCTCACAGGGTCAGGATGGGGGGGTCACCCCTGCCTGCAGGATTTGGGGGGGCTGCAGGGCCTGG
>JASVER010000178.1:785565-807304 GCA_030449065.1 Oceanodroma leucorhoa
ATGTCACTTTTCCTCGCAGAGACCCTCCTTCTGCCCTGCCAAGCGCCTGGGGGAGCAGCCGGAGGTCACCCTCCCCGCCGAGCTGCGGGACCGGGGGGTGGCCGCGGGGGTGGCCGTGCTGCTGCAGGCCAGCACCGGCCGCATCCTGCTCACCCGCCGCGCCAGCACCCTCAGCATCTTCCCCAACGTCTGGGTGCCGCCCGGTGAGTCCAGCGGGTGGTGAGGGGGGGGGGGAAATGGGGGTGCCGGTTCCTTTGGGGGTGCCCCTAACCCGCTTGTCCCTCCTGGCAGGTGGGCACGTGGAGCCGGGTGAAGAGGTGAGGGGACAACGCGGGGACCGCACGGCCTGCGCCTGGGGGAGGACAGGGCCAGCGTGAGTTGGGGGGGTGCTGCTGCACCCTGACCCCCCCCCCCCCCCTTTTTGGCCACAGCTGCTGGACGTGGGGCTGCGGGAGCTGGAGGAGGAGACGGGGCTGCGCCTGGACGCGGGGACCTTCTCCTGGAGGATGCTCGGCCTCTGGGAGGTAACACCCCACTTGGCTGGGGGGGGCTCAGCGCCGCCACCCCTCCCGCCGGAGCTGAGCACCCCTGGGGGGGGGGGCGGCACCCAATTGACGCATTCCCCCCCCATCCCACAGTCCATCTACCCCCCCATGCTGAGCCGGGGGCTGCCGCGCCGCCACCACGTCGTCGCCTACCTGCTGCTGCTCTCCGCCGAGCCCCACGAGCGGCTGGAGGTGAGCGCCCGACCCCGGCCGTCCCGCCCGGCCCCGGGTGGCGATTCCCGGGGCTGAGCGCCCCGTGTCGGGGTTCAGGGCAGGATGCGTCCCAGCGAGAGCGAGGTCAGCGCCTACGCCTGGCTGGAGCCCCCGGTCCTGGAGGCCATCGCAGCCACGGAGGAGGGAGCGGAGAGTTTGGGAAACGTCCCCAGCGCGCTGCCGGATACCGTGGGGTGAGGACGCGCCCGGGCTGGGGAGGRGGCAGGAGCAGCTCCCGTGGGCTGTAAGAAACGGGGTGCAGAGCCCACATCGCTCTGCCCCTCGTGGCCTTCCCTCTCTCAGCATCACGGAGCTGCGCGACGGCTCCTCCAGCACCACCCAGCTCCCCACCACCACCTTCCTGAGCACGGCTCCGGCCGAAGGGGAGGACGTGGAGCGGGTCAGCACCGGCACCAAGTTCGCCCTTGGGCTCTGGCTGGGGTCCCTCGGGGAGCAGGGGGGGGTCCGGCCCTAGGGCAGCGTCACGCCGCTCCTGCGGCCGCCGTGGGCGGGAATAAAGTTACTGCCCGCCCGGACCAGAGTCCGTGTTGGAGTGGGACGGGGGTCTCGGGCGGCGGGGAAGGCGAGGGGGGTGGGAGGGGTGGGCACGGACCCTGCCTGCCACGGGAAGGGCGAGGAGCAGACAGGGGGGTGGCCCAGAGGGGACACGGCTGAGGGGAGTGGCAGGATCAGCACCCATCAGCTCACCAAGACCGGGGTCCCCCCGACAGCGTGCGCTACCTGGGCTGGGGGGGTTCCTTCGGGTTAAGGTGGACTCTGCGCGGTACARAAGGGCCCAAGGGGTCAAGCAGCTCGGTGGGGAGCAGGGTACGCGCCCCGGTTTTAGAAAAGACGTGTTGTCACCCACGGCAGTATCGGCAGCGGAGCCGCTGCGCTTGCCGGGGGACCGGGGTCCCACGCCGGGCACGTCGCGCTGCTGGGGCGGCCGGGCTGCGGGGAAAGCAGAGCAGAGTTAGGGGACGCGGGCGAGCCGAGCCAGCCCGGCACCTCGGCGCGATCTCGTCGAGAACAAATCTCCTCCAGCGGCGGATTTCAGAAATCCAGAAGTTCAGAAACTGCAAGAACCCGTTTCAGGGGGTTTCGGAGCATGTGTGGGCGAGGCAGGGGCAAGATCCCAACGCTCTTTTGCCCCCGAACTCCGGCTCTTCCCAGCAGAGCAGAAGCAGCAGCGGTTTGGCTCCTGCTGAACCGGACCAGCTCCACACGCCCGGTCACCGCACGAATCGGCAGGGCCTCTGGATTTACACCTTTATTGCATTGAAATATTTACCGCAGTTMCGATACAAGAAAAAGGAAATCGTCCAAGCAGAATACTGTGCGCYGCTCCCCCGTCCCGACCCACCGGCACGGACGCTGCTCGGAATTTCAGGGAAGGAGCAGTTAAAAAAAGGTGCTAAAAAAATTGCTACATGTGATACTCTCCGGGCTCCAGCCTCGCCGCGAGCCGCAGCACCCGCCTGCCTGTCGCTGCAGGAACTGGGAGGTGAGCCTGGCGGCAGGGACAAGCCTGTTTGGACACTCACAAAGCAGCAGGTACATCGCTGTAGAGGTTACAAACTAAAGTATACATTTAAATACATAAATAATCTGTGCAATGGGTGATGCGTCATCCCCGGAGATGACGCAACCTTCATTTCGTCCTCACGTAGATACAGAAACAGGGAAGTCTTTGGAGTTCTATATGTACAAAAGCTGCAACTGAAAATATAGATCATCTATGTGTTCTCTGTACAGGTCTGCGCTGGAAATATTTAAAAGGAGGAAAACAAATCTACATTTTTTTTAAAAAATACATCGTAATTACAACTGAGACAGCACTGTCGCCAGAGGGACAGGCAGGAGGCAACAGCGCGGTCAGGGCACCAGGGCCGCCCCCTCCCGGGTCGCTCACTTCACCCTGTCCTCCTCCAACGCAGCCCCGCTCGCGTCTGCTCTTCCCCCCACCGCCGCCTTCCATTAAAAACGAGGAATAATTTCCAGTTGGGGCTGGGGAGGCAGCTCCYGCCAGCCCCCGCCTCGCTGGCGAGGGTCCACGTGGGGTTTGGGGGGGGTAAGTGCAGAACACGCTGCTTTTGGGAAGCGGCGCTGCTCCYGCGGAAGAGGGGACGGTTGAATTCTCCTCCTCAGCTCTTTGATAGCTGTAGCAGAATCCTACGTAACATAAATGGTTTTAAAATATTTCTTTAAAGTCGGGGGGTTTGGTTAACCCTCGGAAACGGGCGCTCCCCAGCCCCCATCCCAGCGTGCTGAGGTACAGCCGTGGGACGCATCCCTCCTAACAGAGGCGGACGGGAAACCACCGGGACGAGGCCTGGGGACACCGGCTAGAGGGGGGAGATGGCCTCAATCGAGAGGGGAGAGACACAACCGGACGGTTCTTGGCCAGGTCCTTCCAGCCCCGGAGAGGGAAGCCAATCCCTAAGGCAGCTCCTGGCAACCTGCCCTCGTCTCCCACCCTGGCAGAGGGACCATCGGCGTGGCCTCAGTCCAGGGAGATGATGTCTGGCCTGCAGCCCGCCAGCGCCGCACTGCTGCTCATCGTCCCGCCGTGCCCGTGGCTCTCTCGCAGCGCGCTGGGGGAGACGATGCTGCTGATGCGGCCGCCGGCCGGGCTGACGGCGCTGTGAGATCCCCCCATCACGGGGGCCAGGGGGTTCATGTTTATGAAGTGGTGGCCAGACGTCCCTCTGTACTGGAAGAAATGGCCGAGCGTATCCTGCTCATCCAGGGAGGTGATCACGGAAGGGCTGTAATGCTGCCAAGCAAAGGAAAACCCCGGATCAGCTCAGGGTACCCACAAAACCCCGGCCCCGGGCCCCGGCAGCCCTTCGGAGAGGGCCCGCGCCCACAGGTCGCTCTGAGCTCCCCCGACCAATGTACCAGTTTACCAAGACTGTCCCTGAGCCAGCGGCACCCGCCGCCTCCCGCCAGCACAACCCGGTGCCGGCGTGGGCTGCGGGGGGAGAACGGCCGAGACGGGGGGCGGCAGCAGCGAGGAATAAAGCCCAGCACAGAGAAAGAAGATGGAGCCTACAGCGACCGCCCTGAAGAGCCGCGGATCCGCGCCCTGCACCGAGCCGCCGCCGCGCAACGCGGACAAATCGACTCTCGGCGACTGCCGCCAAATCCCTCCGCTTTCTACCGTCGCTCTCCTACGTCTGCGTGGAATACTTCCACCTCGGAGCCCCCGGCAATCCCGAATTTGCCGTAGCGAGGCAGACTCAAGAAAGCAGATACCGCGAAAGAAGAATCCCGGCCAGAGCCCAGGATTCCTGCAGCTGCAGGGCAGGCTATGGATCTCCCTGCCCTGACGCCCGTGGAACCGCAAAGCCGGCACCCCCACCGCTGTCCTACAACAGTTCTCGCAGAGGAAGAGGAGGGAGGAGGAGGAAGGTTGGCTGAGTGAAGAGGGATGTATTTGCCAGTCTGCAGATTTGGCAAGGAGAAAAGAAAAACAAAAATCAAACCAAACCAAACYAAACCTTACCTGATTTTCACTTTGAAGGAAGGAAAACAAATCCAGACCTAGAAAAATAAAAAGGGGAAAAATAAATCTCTTGATGGTAAATAAGCTTCTGGCAGGAAGGGGAGCCAAACCGTGCTAACGTAGAGACAGAAGCAGATGGGTTCAGACTGCTTCCAAGTACTAGGTACCACGGCACTGCCAGCTCCAACTCCACCACAAACTCCAGCTCTGTTCCTACAACCCCTCCGTAACTCATCGCGTGGCCTCAGCAACGAAACGGCACGGGGCAAATTAAATTGCGCCTCTCCAGAGCCGTCGTGGGGCCTGGCACCAAACCCAAGCTCCAGCAAAGCTCAGCAAACCGCGAAGGGCCGGGTGAGCCCAGCCCCGACCCGGCTGGTGACACCACGACACTCGGAACCGCTCCGGSCTCTTGGCCAAACCAGCTCCGTCAGAGAGCAACGGCGCACGCCTCGACTGGGGCGTGGGGGCACGTGAACCGCACGCAGCACTGAGAGAGGATTTTCGGGTCTCTGCTGCCGACCTGAGGTGGACTCAAGCCTCTCGCCTCATCTCTCGGGGTAGCAGCCTCCCTGCCCGCAAAACCAGGCTTTGAACGCCCGCCTCCCTGGGGACCACGGAGGCGTAACTCACTSCTGTGAAGCGCACGGGGACCCCCAAACCCACGGGTTCCTGGGAATGGTTTATTATTTACCACTCGCTCACGGACCTGGGCCTCTCTTTCCTTCTGCTGGGTTAGGACACGCAACCTCTATYGCACCCTGCCAGCCAGGAACAACAAGAGCCCACGGAAGGAAGYCGCAGTCTCGTTTCCTCGGTGGCCCTGGGCCACACTAACCAGCCAAAASCTGGGTGGTTCCTACCTGTGATCTCCAACGACCAGATTTCAAACTGTTCTCTCAGTCAAGAGCTCACCTGCAAGCCCCTAGAGAAACCTCACCGGAGTCGTGCCCCGGGAGGGAGGCACTCTAGTTTCCTTCTTCCCTCTTCTGTGTTGGGCCAGTGAACTCCGTCACTTAAAAATCCCGGCTCTGATCTGCTGTAGCTGCCGGGCCGAGGAAGACTACGTGTGCGAGCGACCCAAAGGCCCCCGTAGCTCCGCGGAAGGGAAGGCCAGGGCACCGGCTGTGACAGCCGGCTGCTTAGTCTGGTAAACTGGTACAATTGTGCGTATCGGCAAAGGGCTGCCRGAGGCCTTCGTTGTTACCTTGAAGCTCGGAGGGCACCTGGTAGGAAGGATGATAGTCGGGAATGGGGAGGGTGGAGAGATAGTCGCTGCCAAGAGCTGCCATGGGAGGACTTCGGAGCACAGAAGATGGCTGGTGATCAATACTTAACACCCTGAAACAGAATACAGACCCGATGAACCTTAACAAAAGCGGAATGGCAAAATTCCTCCATTGTTCATCAGCACACACAAAAAAAACCCCACCCTGATGCTACCATACCCACAGCAAAACCAAGCCCTCCCCCCTCCCCGTCCCGTGGTCAGAGGTGCGTCACCTCACCCTGGCCAGGACAGCAGCAGCAGCGCTGCCCAGGGACAGAGCGGCCTCGGATCTGGTCACTGCGACGGCGGCAGCATTCCGGAAGGGAAGCGAGCAGAGAGCAGGAAGGAAGAGAAGCCAAAGCCCCCCGAAGCGGGGGGGTGGGGTTCCGGTGCTGCCTTACCCCTTGGGGCCGGCCGCCGTCGGAAGAGCCACGCTGGAGGCCGGGCACTGCTTCTTGGCAGGCGGCTCCTCCTCATCCGACGAGCTGTCCAGAGTGAGATCAATAACCTCCACTTTTTTTTTGCCCTCCGAAGAGTTCTTGCCCTCGGAGCTCACGGTGTAAAGGGAGCTGGCTGCGGAGGAAAACCAGGGATCAGCTTCAAGTGCCGAGATGGAGAGGAGCAAAACACCACCGCCTCTACGAGCACCACAACCCTGCCGTATTCTCAGCACTTCCAAACAGCTCCTGGCAGATCCACGCCCCATCCCAGAACAGAAGTGTCATCCCCACGCTACCGGCCAGGTCTCCGTAGCCCACCTGGAATTAATGCTGCAGTTTCAAGAGGAACCTGCATTTTTCTTGCCCTTTCTAGCACTTACTCCACAGTGGTGTGCTAAGTGCCTGTCATGCTCCTGGTATGTCAGTGTGATCCCAGATGGGATCTGAAACGCTCCGAATGTTGCTTTGTAAATGTAAAAATTTTAAATGTAAACGTTGCTTTGGCAAAACAAGACGTCCGAAAAAGAGTTGGTGACCATAGCTCCCGTACCCTCAATCCCACTGAACGCAGACGTCTGGCACACCTCCTGGTTCTCCTTCTTGGGCTTCATGGGGCACCAGGAGCCGTCCTCCATGAACTGTATCTCATCACAGTCCGTGCAGGAGTTCAGGATTTCCATGAACAACCTGGCGGGTGAGAGCACAAGCTGGGGAGAGCGGACACCACAAGGGCTCACGCCTAAATACCTGCACGCGGACGGCAGAAATGACACGGGACCGATGGTGCTCAGGAGATGGGTTAAAGGTTCTAAAATCTGTGCCAGCATCACCTGCAAGTTTAGTTTTCCGATGGGCTGCTCGATGTACACAGGAGGGCTCTGTTCAAACCCTGGTAAGCAGGTTCCCTCGTTACTGCCTCTGCAGAGACTGCCAGCAAGGAAGCCAAGATTTTGACAAAGGCTTCTTGTTCTTTGGGAGAAACCTCTCCAGATTGGCATTAAAGCAGTTTAGGGAATGAAAGTCAGATTTTAAGTTATTTGAGGCTGTAATTTGCCTATATCTGCTGGCATTAGAGGATAAGCCTTAAAAGAAAAACATTATCCAGGCTAAAGACTGTGTAAGAAGCCTGCTCAGCTCACCCGTCGATTATCAGGTTGTCGTATGGGGCTTTCTTATCACACACAGGACAGGTCCACGTGGGTTTCTTCTCATTCATCTGAAGATAGAGCGCGGCATCGAAGCACTGGAGGTGGGTGCAGGTGATGGCTCGGCAGGGCACAATCAGCCTCATCTTACCCAGCTGGGGGACAAGAAGTAAGAAATGAAGTCGGTTTTGTACAAACCRCCTCGCGCAGCACCACAGCAAAGCCAGCGGCGTTACTCCCTGTCCACTCCCTTCTCTCCCCTGCCCAGCGCTCTGGCGTGTTTAGCAAGATGTTAAACCAAATGCCAACGAAGAATTAACGTGCGAGAGAAAACAAGCTTTCCTGAGGGTATTTTTGCCTTTTCTTTCCTTTTTTTTAAGCTCACTTCCACCACAAACACATGCTAACAGTGAGGGTGAAAGACAAGGGTCGGGTCAACAGAAGACATTTTTTGGCTAGGCAGTTTAGGCTAACGATCTCAGCAATTTTCTGATGCATGAAAGAAAGCGGTTCTGCCTTTATCTAGGAATCAAAGCTGACTCTTCAGCAAAAGCAGGGCTGCAGCAGCATTAGCTCTCCTCTCACTCCAAAGCGTTCCTACGCAACGGCAAGGTAAAGCGGGAAGCTGTTCGCAAAGGCCTGTCCAAGAAAAATGAACAAAAATGTAGAAACCTACTGGACACATCAGGGAAACTCGTAAGCTCGTTGTAGCTATCTCACTGTCAGGATCAGCTGTTAGTTTTTCTTTGACTGAAAGAAGAGGAGGGGAAAAAAGGTCTCCTGTCAACATCCTCCTTCTTTTACATGCATAAATACGTACAGACATGATTTATAATTTGCACCATGACACTTATTATCCAAATTACAGGCGGGTAACGCTTACGACAGCAGACATTATTGCTATGAGGTTAACAGCCCCGGCAAGAGCCTCCTTGGCTMGACCATATACGCCGCACAAAGAGACGGTCCCTACCTTAGAGATTTTACAGCCTGCCTGTAAAACGACAGCACGGGGGGAACACTGGGCTGCAGGGGAACAGCGCGCAATCTGAGCGTAAGCAGCAACGGCACCGCTCCCGCTGCTCCTCAGAGGAGAACGGTTTTGGAAGCACCACGAGGGAGAGGGGCAGCGATCCGAAGAACGGTTTTGATTTCGAGCTTTGTTGAATGGCATCGCTGAAAAATAACCCGTAACCTTTACAATCCTTACCTCCCCAGCAAGGTCTCGTCAACAGGGCTCGGCAGGCGCGGGCGGGCTCGCGGGAAGGGACGCGCGCGAAGAGCCGCGCTGCCCTCGCTCGCTAATTCGGACCTGCTCTGTCTTCCCGCACCAGCACAGGACCGGACCGAGCGCGGTTAGGGGGTACTCACTCAGGGCTCGCGAGTGGTCTGGATTGCGGATGCCCTTGGCTCTTAGCTTCTGTAGCAGCGTTACGGACGTCAGCTGCTTCACCAGGTACACCGACAGAGAGTAGTTCTGTTGAAAAGAAGTTGACGCCGCTCAGACCTAGAAAAACCCACCGGAAAGGAGAGGGCTTCTCCTGGATCTGCACGGCTCGGTGCTACCGCAAAAACGACCTCGGTTCTGCCTCGCGGACCGGAGGGGGCAAAGGCAACCGGTAGTGGAGGAACAGCAGCGAATGGGAAAGGGTTTTGACCTCACCCACCCTGCCAAACTCCGAGGACCAGTTCACGACGATCGTGTTGGGGACGGTGGCCGAAAGTCGCGCCAATGGAGTGATATTGACGGGGCGGCTGGGTCGTTTCGGCTCTGCGCCGTTCTTTGTGGGCGGGAGGTAACCCTGCAGAGAAAGAAAGATTACCTGGCATAAAATAAATTGTCTCCGAGGTGTAAGGCCACGTACAAGAACCTACAAACCCAATCTCTTTCGCGGCACACCTTAGAGCTTGTAGGAGGATTTATCTACAAATCTCAAAGCAGTACATTATTATTCCTCAGTRTCAAGAAATGGAGAATAAAGGTTCCCTCCAATATCCTTGCGCCGACAAGCACGCTGGAATCCCATCGTAAGCTGAACCTCTCCACACAGAACTGTCAGGCCGGGATGTCTTGTGCACAAACAGCACTGAATTAAAAAACAAATCCTGCCCAGTTCAACGAGGCTGGGAAGCTAAAAAATTACATCCCGTGACAAATCTCAYGTTGATCTCATTTTTGCTTTGTTATACCCACATTCCAACTTGATTAGAAACCCATCCCATTATTCAGGAGTGCCGCTTCTGTAATTCAGAGATTCACACCACCCTTTTTTCATCGCCCTCAGTTAGACTGGGCAGCTTGAGACTGATTCAGCAGCCGTCACAGTTTAAGCAGAAGTAAAACAACAAGAAAAAAAAAAMAAGAGTTCCCGCTGAGCTGCTGTGCTGTGCACAGCCCRTACAAACAGCTCCTCAGCTGCAGATGACTCATCCAAATGAACGCAAGAAACCTTATCTGAGAGCAGAAGCTGGGGGGACCCTTTAGCCGCTGTGCATCTCACATGCGCTTCCCTCTTTCCGCCCCACGAGGCCGGAAACCACCTCTCTCTATTTTTTTTTTTTTTTTTTGTTTTAAAGCAGGTTAGTAATTGTCTCAGCCGAAAACAGGCAGAATATCTGAGGCAAAAAATGCAAATCTCTCAAAAGATTAAGGGAGCGGCTCAGGCAGAGCATGAGAGGCTGTTCTGCAGGTCTGATTGCAGAAGGTGCCTGCTGCAAGGGAGCAACGCCAGCGTGGGACAGCTGGCGGGGAACCGGCCCAAGAGGTCAAACCTCTGAAACCTTCCTCGGTGTGACACGGAATCGCATCCCTTTTCGGACTGTAAACTGGGGCAAGCGCCATTTCTTATTGGTTTTTTACACGTTACCCAGCACAAAGGACCCCAGCCTTGACTGGAGCATCCAGGTCTTCCTGCAGCGTGATAAACTAAAGGCAGTGCCATTATTCCATTAAACTCAGATTTTACTCTGCATTTTTATTATCCAGTTTCTCGTCAAAAGAGGCATTCCAAAAAATGAGAGGGAATCCACTGGTTAGAAAAAAATCAGGCCCAAAGTCTGCATATTCTTCTACTTAAAGACCACACTCGTGAATCAAAGAGCAGCTTTCATCACCAATCCACAGCCCTGTAACATGAAATCAGTTTTGCACTCTAACCACACCATTTCTTCAAGTCAGTCTTTAATCTCTGGAAAGTACATTCCCACTGCACTCCCTGGGAGCCGCAGCTGTGTAAAAGGGCAGACTTCAGTCTACAACGTATTAAGAAGAAATAAGATTTACTCACAGGCAGGGGACAGAGTTTTCCATTGACCTTGACAAATAAATTAGGAGGGAAGTAATCTTCTTGGGGACAGCTGGTTTCACACAAGCAAAACCTAAGAAGCAGGAGGGAGAAACTGGCAAGTGAGTGGTGACACTCGCAAAAAACGGCAGCCAAACTTCCCTTTAAAAAGGGAGCAACATTTTCCAAGCAGAACAGATCAATGGCTGGAAAACACATCAGCAGATGAACAGCCCTGCACGTTTCAAGCCCTACGCGCCGCAAAAGCGATACGAGGAACGAGGCAGAAAAGTGCCAGCGACTTAAAACAATTGCTAACGCGCACGCTGTGAAGCGTGCAGGGGCAGGGCTAATCTGCTTCAGCCCAGATGACAATCTAAGCTATCCAGAATCGCGGCTTCAAAGGCAAACTGTATTTCTCTGGCCTAACATCATTCAGAAAAATGGCACAAACCGAGCTCCGGGTTCAAGCGGTTCGGAGAGCTAGCCCGCGTGCCGTTGAGGAGGGCGGAGGACTGCCACTCGCTGTCCTTCACCCTGCTGTAACTCCCCACCAGCAGCGATGTGTCAGAGGGTTTAACCCCGCTTCGGGTGCGTTCCCGTGCAACTTCACCTATAGGTTCTGCAGCACTTCARGATGCAAAGAACTCCATCTGTTTAAGTCACCCAGCGCAAGCGCCTGAGGAACTACAACGTTGTATTTGGCCCAAAGTGGATCTTGCAATGGGACAGACTGGTGACGGCGGGGACTCTCCCAAAGCTCATCTGCCACCACCCGATATCCTACCGTCGCCTCCCCCAACACAGAGCCGTTCAGGGTGGAAAAGACCTTTAAGATCATCGAGTCCRACTGTYGGCACCAGCAACCCAGAACGGGCTCCGGTTCAAATCCTAACCCCGTGTAATCAGACGGCCGCGCGCTCTGCTCTCTCCCAAAGGAGGGTGCTGCGGCAGAGACCACTCCCCGCGCCGAAACCACAGGCCTGCCGCGCAGCCGGGAGTCGGAGCGCGACCTCGGCCGGCTCCTTCCGAGCCGCCAGATCAAGCCCTGGCATGTCACGCCGATGCAGAGCCACACCACCAACGGTCTCGAAAAATAAATCCGATCGTATTGGTTTTTTAACCTCTCTCTGCTTGCCAAATAAAACAAAGAATAAAACTGGGAGTTAATCTGTTTCTTGCTTGGGAACATGAGAATACAGCATACGCTGAAGCACATCAGCAGGAGAGAAGAAACGATCCCACCATCGTTTTTAAYTCCTGCACCAAAGTTTGCTGAATAAGGGTTCACTTCTTCAGGTGAAGGGATGCGCTCCGGACACCCCAGGAGACTCCTGAAAGTTTCCTGGTGGGCGATTTGGTAAACTCTGTTTCATCTCCAACGTCCAACACGTAGTAAGAGGCATGCACACTGAAACCGGTCCCTCCARAACACCCGCGGTGTTTTCCTGCGCTACGGAAGAGACGTTTCCAAGCATCCACCTCCTGACGCATCTCAGGGAACAGGACGCCCGTGCGCTTCGCTCCGCCAGCTCTGCGCGCAGGAGAGGAACAGATGGACCCAGCAGGAAAACTGCGGCTGYAAAGCCCCGAATCAGAAGGACACTGTTGCAGAATCGAAATTAATATAGAACACTGTCCTGAAAACCACCAGGCTCTCTTTCGAATTAAATCAAAGTCTTCCTTTTCGAACAACCACTTTTCTTCAGACTGCCAGATAGCRCAGCTAAAGCCCTAACCTCCTCGTCACTTTTTTCCTGAGTACAGTAGTGAGTCTCTGTCTCTTCGCCAAGTTCAAACCCCTGATAATAAAATTTAACATTTTTTAACCCTGCCAAGGGTTGAATGTTGGGCAAGAGCCTSCTCAGTTCCTGTTCAGTGCGGCAGGACGGCGTGGGCAGGCGCTCGGGTAGCCACCCCGGCACCGACGGCAAGCATCGGAGGGTAAGCCGTGAAACACTTTCAAGTATTTTTCTACTCACGCTCTCCAACATGTCTTCCATTTTCCTAAGTAATAGCTGGGTGAATATTAAAAAAAAGTTCAAATTCTAAGGTAATGTAGTTTCTGCGTCTTATTCCGCCTTTTGCAGTGGATCTTCAAACAGGCAAATAATTAAAATGGAGAAGAGAAAGAAGTGAGTTCTATATAAGTGTGCAAAACTCTGAAAAAGATTAAATCTTACTACACTTAAAATTGAGAAAACTTGTGTGCAAGGCCATGTCGCCCGTGCCAGCAAAGTGCCACCCAGAGACAACTCACTCGGCCTCCCCGAGTTCGGAAGGACTCTCCTGGTTTGGTGGTGCACGATGTGGTTTATCAGCAGCTCACTCCCCTACAGAAACCAGTGTCCAGAATGCAGCGCCCAACATTTAACGTTTCCTCCGAGCAACCTGACACGCGATTTCAAACCAAATCACGTGCTGAAAGCGTGATTCACCAAAATCAAGGACAAATTAATACCAATACACTAGCTCAGGGAACAGGACYTAATGCGTTCATCAAAAAGACATTACCTTACCTTAATTGCACCTGTATAGTGTAGTCACACTTGGCACCTGGTAAGATATCTCTGCAACAGAAAAGAAGGTCTTAAGCCTGTCAGCAGCACTTCACAGAGAATTACAACTGCAACAGCATAGATTTTTTTTATCTTGATACACGCGAGTTATATTATGAATAAACCCAGCGCAGCTGAATTGTGAAAACCTGTCCGAACTAGCAGGCAAAATTCCCAAACGAGGACATAAAGCAAAAGCGCGTCGAACAGAAGAGAGAGTGCTGGGAAAAGGAGAAAATCAACCTCAGARATTGTTGCTACTGCTGAGTTTTAAGAATATAACGCCAACTAGAGACTCCTCAACGCAAACGAATGATTGTGTTTGTAGACACCTTACCGGGAGGTGAGGATCTGTTGAACTTGCTGGGGGGTTAGAGCAAAGGTGAAGTGAGCTTCTTCAAACCGTTGACTGTTCGTTGAGGCTGAAAAAGAGAATTTAAGACAAATTAAATCATCATTAAGCCATTCTYACACCTGCAGGCTTGTCATAAACAGAGGACAGCATCCACTAAAAGCAAAAGGCAATCCATCGTCAAAATTAACGGCAGTTCCCACGCAGGGGCCCTCCCCGTCCTTGCCCACGGAACCACGCGTCAGGTCTGTCTCTCAAGGCAGCCGTTCCGTTTCCACCGTTTTATTTCCAAGGAAAGCTGAGGCCTGGAAGGTAAGGCGGCTGGCACAGACAGCGAACCGCGCGGAAATCGGGAAAAACCCCCCGCCTCGCTCCTGGGTCTGCTACAGCCTCCCGAGCCCAGGAGGAGCCGCGCGGCGCTGCCCAGGGATCAGCGGACAGGTTGGGAAGAGCGAGATCAAAGCGGAGCTAAGGGAATGCCAGAGGTCATCCGCTGCCCTAGAAATTGTAATAACGACTGTGGTTACGGAATAAGTACAGTTGCTGAACAATAATCGGGCGTTGCCATTTTCTCCTCGGGCACAGGGACAGAGTCACGGCGAGTTTAGAGGAAACCAGCCGTGCCCTTGATTCAACATAAACAGACGCCGAGAAACCCACAGAATGGGAGAATCGAGAATTTTRGGCGAGGGTTAGAGACGAGCACGATAAAAACGTTTGGTGCAAGATACGTGTAAAAATAAACCAGAATTTCCCCTTCTCTTTCCCTGACCTTAACCAAGCTACTTCTTTTGCACCTGAGGTTCTCCCTCAGTAAATCCGGCAGGTGTCTGCCTCCCTCACGACGACCGTGAGCTATTTTATTAGTATTTGCAGAATATCGGTATCCTAGAATGAAGACCGCTGACGTTGTAAGCCAAGGTCATTTGCAAAGAGGCGATTTGGCCTCTTCTACGCTCGTTTTTACACCCGTCGGGAGAGGTCCTGAGCAGCAGCAGCCTCCGCCGGTGCTCTCTGGGATGCGGAATATCCCTGGGTCAAGAGAAAACGAAGCSGAGGATATTACGGCAGTGGCACGTGTTAGTGTAAATCTCACATTTTGATCCTTTATTTATTTCAGGGAGTTTGGTGACACTTGTGATGAGCTGGTGACAGCCCGACCACCCGAGGCGACTACAGATCCGCAGAGGAGGTGGCGAGCTCCGTCCTCTGGGCCGCCTGCCTTCGGAGAGGGACACCCCTCCGCTGGCCTCCCCAAAAAGCAGAGTCAAGCACAGATTCCTCCGTGGGGCGAGGGGTTTTGCTTCTCCAGCCTCCTGCAGCTCAGGAATGCGAGGAATGCGAGGCCCTGAGGTTCCTGGCAGATGACCTGCCAGATCTTCCCCCCCGGCCCGGCAGCGACGACAGACTGGCAGACCTGACCGGAGAAATTCAGAGGAATTTTGACCATCTTAGGACTTTCTGCCTGAGCCTTTCGCTCCTCGATGACAAAATCGGATCCCGATTCTGCTCCGAACAGAGCCGGGGTAAAGCCGCTCAAAATGAGCAGCTTTCTCTGTTCTCTGCTGCCTCCGTTTACAACCGATAACCAACCTCCATCTGATAAGCAATTTCTAACCAGTGTTTTTGCTCTGTTGGCAGCCGTCACCCAACCCAGAGAGAAACACCGACGTCTCCCAGATTCACGGTGACACAGGCCTGGTACAGGCTGGGGAGCGGGAAAGCCAAAGCCTGGATCTTCCTCACCGGCRGCAAACGGAGCGTGGACGGACCAGGAGGCTTTATCATTAACCCCGTGCCCCTGCCTGCACCCATCGTCACCCTCTCCGTCCCTGCTTTCATTTTTCCTGCCCATGTATTGCTCATTTCTGGCATTTCTTCTGACACCGCAACCTTCGTATCCGGATACTTATAACAAATTGCCCCAAGTAACTAAAATAGAAGGATGGGAAGGGGACGTTTACACAGCTAAAGGGAGAAGAAAGACACAAACCACCAGAAGCCAAAAATAGAAGTCCRTGATCCCCTAGGAATTACATAAAAACGCTTTCAAGTTCAAGCACAAACACATAAGTAAGGGAGTTTTATCAGGGGAGAGGAAAAAAACCCACGTTTCTTTGGCAAGGCGAGTATCCCATTTCAGGGAAGAGGCTTAACCACAGGTTGTCTGAGAGACTGAACAAAGCCAAACCTAAGAAAAGGCAATTTTTAGCAAAACAGTAACGAAACCAAACCCCCCAAAAAAGCGCATGGGTTTCGGTTGGAGTGCAGACACACTTATCTCCACTTTAGCAAACATTACTATGTTTATAGGCAAGAAAAACAACCCCGAATCCAAGCGAAAACCATTTAAAAGGCATAAGATGGGTGGATCTAGTCTGAAGAGGCCAGAAAGGCTCAACCTAAAGTAAAAATACAACTTGTAACTTACTCTAAAAACCAGAATAAACCTGCCTTCTTCATGGGCCCAAACCCACCAGCAATTACCGGGCTAACTCTGTACCGTGCATCTCCCCACCGGCATTTCAAAGATTACAGCAAACACACAACTTCTCTGGAATTAGGCAAAACCCGGCATTTTCTTTTCCCTCTTTTTCAAATGGGGAAGCATCGAAGCGCTCGGCCACCRCATCACGTCGAGAAGCAAGCGGCTTTGCCCTTTCGCCGTACCCCATTTCTGCTCTTAAATTTAAGGTCCCTGTTCGCTTCCCGCTCAACGTCAAGTTGTCTCACCAACGCAGAGCCGACCTCGCCTCGTCTTTGCAACAAGCTGRACTGTATAGTGTAAAACTGCTCGTTAATTTTATATATTGGAGGATTTTAGGACTACGTTTTTGTTAATAATTAAGGCAGAATTAGGACTCAAATGTGGCAGAGGATTTTTAAGAAGCTGTTTTGCTGGAAGTTGTAACACCAATTGTTTGCAAAAATAACAAACCACTTTTCGTAATTAACTCTCCTGGCATTCACTAATTTGTTCGGAAAGGCAGCCCGTGCCAAGTGAACCAGGTTTTTATTCTCTCGGGATTAGGATCCAAATGCGGACGTACCACAGACCAGACAAAGCTCCACAATTCAGAACGTAAAGAAAACCCCAGGCTCTATCAGGTGAAAACAGTAAATAATCCAAATCCACTTAAAAAATACACACTTAACAGAAAAAGGTGTCAGCTGGGAGAGAAATGCCCTTTTTCATCGAAATAAATGCGGAACAAGACTGACAAGCACCTAAAAGCTTCCATTTCTGGCAGCCCATGCAGGTGGGAGTTGGAAGTTACCGGTCCAAACGATCCGAGGGCTGGAGCACCTCCGCTACGGGAGAGTTGGGGTTGTTCGGCCCGGGGCAGGGAAGGCTCCGGGGACACCTCACTGCCGCCTTCAGGACTTACAGGAAAGATGGGGACGGACTTTTTAGCAGCGACAGGACACGGGGGAACGGTTTTAAACCAAAAGAGGGGGGATTCAGACCAGATCTAAGGGGGAAATTGTTGACGCTGAGGGTGGTGAGAGGCTGGCCCAGGTCGCCCAGAGCGGTGGTGGCTGCCYCGTCCCTGGGGACATCCCGGGCCAGGCTGGACGGGGCTCTGAGCACCCTGCTCTGGTGGGAGATGTCCCTGCCCGGGGCGGGGGGTGGGACTGGRTGGTCTGGGAAGGTCCCTYCCCACCCAAACCCTTCTACGATTGTGTGCAACCCCACTTTCATCTGGGTATCGGCCTTCTGAATCCACACCGATGGCTTCCCCTAATCGCGCCACTCCTGCTCCGTCTTCTCTATCCCAGCAAACAAACGGAGCCTCCAAAGCACAGGAGGACGGGGCGTTTCCGAACGTACCTAACGTGGTGGGCTTTATCAGCTCATCGTAAACATCGTAGAAGGGCAGCCTCTTCATCTTGACATCCGGGTGGACGGGATGGATGGGCGGCRATAAGTGCTGCACGTCCGCCTCGTGCTTGGGTCCCAGCACAGGCACCGGCGGCAGCAGAGCCGCCGGCACGGCGGCAGAGCTGTGGTCATAGGGCAGGTGGCACACCGTGCCCTGCGTCAGCGCGGCGGCCGAGGGCAGCTGCCCGGCCTGAATGTGGAGCATTGAYAAGTCCGAAGGGGTTAAGATCTTCCTGGGGAACCTCCGCCGGTACAGTTCTTTAATCTTCATCTGGACGGCCGGGCTGCAGCCGGATTTCAGCAGCTGTAAGGCCTTTGCGAGAAGCTCGTGCTTCCTTCCACTTTTGTTCCTTCCAGCGAAGCCCAAGAGAACTTGTAATTCTGATACCCTAAAGCTCATAACCATATGCTGCAAGAAAATAAAACAACCWCCGTTACAGTTGCTGTGTGAGCGGACACAACCCAAAAACAAGCCACGGGTTCACTAAGGAAGATGGTGGAGGCCTTAAAAGAGACACTGTCAAGTTTGAAGTTCCCCTTGTCATCAACAGCTCGTCAGCAGCAGAACTGTAAATATTTAGATTTGGTTTTACTTTTCGATATTTTGCTGGGATCTGGAAACGCAGAAGGTTGCACTCGCTTCCCGACTCGATGGATGTCTGAGCAGTTTCTGATGCCCAAACGCTCGCTAAATCACCTTCCCTTCAAATAAACGCTGACAATTCCTTGTAGGGTCAACCTCGCGTTTAAACTAAAGCTTTATGTACCTCTCTGGGTTTAAAGCTCTCACTTTAAGGCCTCTTCAGGCTGGCGTAGAAAGGCCAAGGCCCAGTGTGACTGCAAAGGTTCTCAGCCGTTGCTTTTATTCTTTTACTTCAAAAATATACTTTGGGAATGCCCAGTTTTGGCCCGATGTTCCTCTGAGGAGACACATCAGACATCAAATCTGAAAACAGACGTCGGTCGTTAGTACRAAAGGCTGCAATTAAGGAAAAACATACCTCGGGCACCACCTCTAGACCTCGGCTGGCGTCGTTTATCCACCTGCCTCGCTGAAGGAGCCTCCCCAACAGCGACCGGCTAATTCTCACCACCAGCCCAACCCCTGACAGGGTTAAGTTGAAAGATGCCCAAAGAGGAGAAAATACAGAATTATCCCCATTTCACCGGAGGAAAAATAAAAAGGGTCTCAGGGACCTCTCCGCAGTCCCACCAGGCAAGTTAGCAGCAGACCCAGGAACTCAGCTCAACCTCACAGTCGTTCACAAAACCATCCTTCTCCTGAGCTCGTAATACGACTTCAGAATTACTTATTTAAGCGGGAACRCCCACGGGATGACGAAGAGCGCTAYGGAAGCACATGTATACTTACATGCATATATATTTGTACACATTCTAGCACAAACTTTTCTTTCATGCATGTAAAAAAGGGGTTAAACCTGGGATCGGGCAACTCCCAACACTCTCCCTTTTAAATAAGGAAGGGCACACAGAGTTTCACCGCCGCTCTGCATCTAGAAAGGCTTTTCCCTTTAGGCTCCCAAAATGCAACCCATTCAACAATGGCAGAATTGTTCTCAAATTAGTTACGACGTTGTGGGGTTTAAATCCAGGATTTCGGTTCCACAGAGGGGTTTCACGCGGCTGCAGCGGAGCACCGGAGGGCAGAGGGGAAAGGCTGGCTTCTGTGAGTTCAGAAAYGCCAAAAAATTGCAATCCCTTCGGTAGCAGAAATGCAAAATAAAAGCTGAAACCTCATCGGTTTAACAGGAGGGGTATTTTGCATTCGGATTGATTCTCAAACCCAGCGGAGCTAATTTTCCTTCCTGACGGGAACATCTCGACTTTACATCTTACAGGCCAAGTTTTCCAGAGTCATTTAGAAATACCCAATTAAGAGGCACACCTCCATAATCTACAGGTCAAGCTTATTAGATAGTTAATTGATTCTGGTCTGTGCACCAAGAGGGTTTAAGGCAGTTTAATTCGCTGTATAAGGATCGTGTTACCCACGCACGGAAAACGGAGCGTCTCAGGAGGACAATGTGACAGATGTTCCGCTTCCCGGTGGGAAAAAAAAAAGGGAAGTCTTTGGTAAMGCTATCAAAGCCAGCCCTGGCGTTACAAAAAGTGCCATGTGGTCCCTGATGCAGAACAGACACGGCGTCAGATTAAGGTTTTGTGCAGAAAAAACCCTGTAGGTCGCGTGGGATTTGCCTGTTACCTTTGCTGGGTGATACATTCAAGAGAAGGATGATTAACTTTATTTTTTTCCCCTTTTTGGAGCCAGGAGAATTTGTTCGAAGCGGGAAACCTGTCATTTAAGAGGAAAAAGCTCGACTTGGGGTCTCTCAGCTTTGACAGTGCCTCTTTTAAACACCTCCCAGAAAAGATACGTTAGGGATGCACATTTATCCAATACTCCTCTTACCAACTCCCTCCCCTTTCGCGACAATCGTAAAGGAACCGACCTCCCCCCACATCCATTCCTCCTACAAATCCTCCGGACRGAATCCTTCAACCGGCAGGAGATTAGTGTAGCATGGCTCACCAGCACAAAATTCACATTTTTCATTAAAAAACACTCGCATTCGTGACATAGGATGGCTGTGTCACCACCGCTGCAGCAGCTGTGGACTCTTATCTACCCCCGAAGCCTCTCCGGTTACTGCTCGGAGTATCGGAGCAGCGGAAAAGACCCTCTTTATCGCCGTGAGAGATGGCAATCGAGAGCTCCCAGAGGGCACCTGAGGCTTGGGCAGCGGCTGGATCCGCCGCAGACTCGAGTCCAGTCGTGCCGCTGTTGAACAAGGCACGTCCGCAAACCTCTTCTCTTTCCGGGGGAGTCACCGCTCGGTCTTTTAAATAAAGGAAAGTGTCTTAAGCCAACTACGGGCTTTATAAGGGGAGAGCGTTTCGTTTGCAACTGGCTCGTCTTGCTTTTACAATGAGACACAGATGGTAAAAAGCTTAAACAAACTCCTGGCGAGGAAACCAGAAAGGGGGTTAGGGGAGATGGACRAGGGAAAGGGAGCAGAGATTCAAAAATAAACTGCAGAAGCCTCAAACAGTGCCAAGCTCCACCGAAAGGGCTGGAGTCCGGGGGGCCAAACCCCGGAGACGTAAACCTGCGCGCTAAGCTACGCCTAGGCTTAAACCACAATTCCTCTGCAGGGATTTATCTGCAGAGGGAGCGGAGCAGAAAACGTTACAGCCACTTCGCCCTGGGCCGCGCTCGGCTTTACCATTTGCTAAACTACGTTCCCAAATCGSAGGATTAGGATGCGGCTGCCGGAGCTCGACTTCTGCGCAGTCCCAAGTCACCCAATTATCGGATCCAATTTTTCCACTAATATTGTTAAAGTTTTGCCCCTCGATAGGGCTCCCGTTGCAGCCAGGCTTAAGTTTTAGGGGAGGGAGAAAGATCACGCCAKAAAGCTGTATCAAAATTTGGACAGGGCACTGCTGGAAAGATTACGGACAAATATTACTCTGGAGAATTACGTTCTTGCTGTGGCTGGCTGCCAAAAAGGTGCCAGTTCCCAAATGTCTTACTGTTCCCAGCACGGGGAAGGGGGCAGGACTCCGAGGGCACTTCAGCCAGCTAAGACCTATATTCCAGCCTGTGGGGGGAAAAAATATTAAACCGCCAACAAGGAGAAGAAAGAAAAAAAAAAAATCAGCTTTGGAATTAGTTACCAGGGGCAATTTCATATTCCACAGTCTGGTGGGCAAAGGTGGTGACACACTCTGACTCCTAAAAAAACGAGAAAAAGAGAGTGGAGGGAGATGAAACCCCATCCAGCTGTGAGCACTGGTGCAGCACTACCATGTTACACGCTCTCTGCTCCCTCCTCCCTCTGCACCCCAAACCTGCCTCCGCRTCGGCCCCTCTCCTGCCTGCGGCTACTGTCTGCGCCCCTGCCGACCCCCCGGCGTCCTTCGAGGCTCTGAACCGCTCCGGCTCTCAGCTCTCCCTTCCTTCGGGTTTCTACCTCTCTTCTCCAGGGCTCTGCACCTCCGAAGCCCCCCCAGGGTCTTTCGGCRCCCTCCTCTCAGGGACAAGCCCACCGGGCTCGCTGCCGTAGCGGACAGCTTCACCCACCGGACAGCTTCACCCACCGCCCAGCGCACAAAGGTCCAGACGCCGGCACCCTCCCTACGGCCCCTTCGCCCCGGTGGTCCCTGTGCCTTCCCCCAGGGCTCGCCTCAGCCCCCGACCCCAGCATCCCCCCCCCCAGTGCTCACCCACCGCTGCCCCACGGTACAGCCCTAACGCCCCGCTCTGCCACCCCACAGCCCCCCGCTCCTGCCCCACACGGCCACCCCAGCTGTCTCCCAAAGGTCCCCAGGCCCACACACCTCCTCGGGCCCACTGCAGAGACCCCCAGCCCCACACATCCCCCCGGCACCAGGCATCCCCGCAGTCTCTCATACCCCTTCAGCCCCAGCTGCCCGATCCCCACCCCCACACACCCCCTCAGCCCCACGCTACCAGATCCCCAACCACAAAACCCCCCTCAGACCCCCTCAATAACCCC
>JASVER010000178.1:830140-846563 GCA_030449065.1 Oceanodroma leucorhoa
GGTGGGGAAGGGCAGAGCCCCCGTCCCCCAAGTTGGGGGGGCAGCGACCTGAGCGAGGGTCCCCCCCGCGGGTGGGTGGGGGATTGAACCCCCCCTGTGCTGGATGGGGTGACCCCCCTCCAGCAGGAGCAGGGGAGGGAAATACCCCCCCCCCCGCCAAGGGAGAGGGGCTGGGGGGGGGGTGGCTGCAGCGCCCGCCGGGACCCACCTTGGCGCGATCGCTCCTCGCCCGGGCCAGCGACTCGATGCGGGACATAATCCGCGGGGCCGCTCCGCGCCCACCGCCCCTGCCCGCCGCTGCCCGGCCCTGGCTCCGCCCCTGCCCGSCMCTGSCTCCGCCCCTGCCCGCCACTGGCTCCGCCCCTGCCCGCTCCTGCCGGTCCCTGGCTCCGCCCCTGTCGGCCCCTGGCTCCGCCCCTCCCTCCCAGGGGGCGGGTCGCGCTGCCGGCCCCGGCCTCGTGCTGCCCGCGGGCCTTTGTTCGGGACGGGACAGGCAGCGGGCAGGATCGGGCCCCGGGTGGGGACCGGCAGCCTGGGAACGGGCACCCCGGAGTCACTCCGGATCCGGCCACGGTGCTGGGAACGGGCACCCCGGAGTCACTCCGGATCCGGGAATGGCTGCTGGGAACGGGCACCCCGGAGTCACTCCGGATCCGGGAATGGCCGCCCAGCACCACTCCGGATCCAGCCATGGCTGCTGGGAATGGCCACTCTGGAGTCACTCTGGCTCTGGCCCTCGGGAGCTGCTCCGGACCCGGCCAGCCGCTCTGGAAGCATCACCCCAGTCTCCCCAGATCGCTGCCCCGATGTCCAGCCCTTGCCCTCGTGCCTCAGTTTCCCCTCCCCACATGCACCCATCACCCTCCCCAGCCTCGGCCCCACGGAAACCCCACACCTTTGGGGTCCACAACCCACCCCCGCTTGCGTCCTCCGTGGGTGACACCAGGGCTGAAATCCCACAAAGAAGAAGAAAATCCCATGGGATTCCAATCCCCCCATTGCCCGGCTGCCACAGGACTCCCCAAAAGTCCCCCAGAGCCCTGAATACCCCCAAAGCACAGTTTTGGGGTGACGCACAAATCCCATCCCCACGTTGTGGACCCAGCACAACCTTTTTCCTCCATTTTGGGGCTTTTATCTCCCAAACGGAGCAAATCGATGCYGGACCCTGCCCCCAGAGAGCTGCTCTGGGGATGCTGACGCTTCCCACCAGCTTTTGAGGGGGGACACACAGAAAAAGCCACTTTCCCATGCAGATCCCCAGCGACGAAAATTGGGCTGAAGGTGATATTTTGGAAAAATTTTGGTTTTTACCCTTAAAACGCCGGCTTTGGAGAGGACCCCAGCACCAGGAGCTGGGCTAACCTCAACCCAGTTGAACATTAACTCGCGGCTGGGAGAAGCCGGCATTTATCAGATTTATCCTGCTCGCTGCCGGAGATAACGCTACCAAGGTTGCCAAGAGAACCGAGGCACYGGGACAGCTCCAAGTCCCGGCAGAGCCGGGGGCTGCGGGCAAGGGGAGGCTTTTTGGGGACCTCGTCCCCAGGCATCACCCGGCGCGCCCYGGGGCAAAGCCACCCACCCCGCTGCGGGGTCACATGGGTGCAAATGGCTCCTTAAGCAAATAAATGTCCTTTTTTTTCCACGTTTCCGAGCCTGGCGGAACTTGACGCTCAGCAAGGGGACGGGGACAAAGCCGCGTGGGCAACCAGGAGAGATGCCGGCGGCTCTCGGCTTAATGAGTAACCGCGAAAAGCCACCGATGCTGCCGGGAGGTTCCACCACGCTCTATGACCTGCCTCGACTTCCACGCAGAAATCATCGCCGGCGGTGCCGCATCCCGCCCTGCAAACCCCGCGGGAAGTGGGTGGGATGCACCCACGCAGGGTGGGATGCACCCATGCACGGTGGGGATAAACCCAGGCAGGCGGCTCCCAGGGAAGAGGAGAAGTTGGGAGCCGGAGCGGAGCCGTCGGGAAAACACATCCAATGACCCAAAAGCAGGCGGCAGCTCCGGCCGGAGCGGTTCAGCGCAGGCGGCCGCGGCCGTTAACCCGGCGCGGGCTCGTTCCTGGGCGGGGGCCCCGCTGCCAAGGCCGGGTTTTAATTAAGTCGCAGTCCCGAAAGCAGAACCAAACCCTCGCGAGGCCGCCCCGAGCATCCGGGGGGGATGTGGTCACGCTCCTCCTTTCACCCAGGGCCTAATTCCTAATTTCTCATTTCCTCCCTGGGTACAAACCCCTCCGGCCGGGATTTGCTTCTGCTTCCCCCTCCCCGGCCGTAACCCTAAAACAGCCCCAAAGCTGATGGAAGGAAACCCCGAACAGGCGCCCGGCCACCCCGGGGCAGGATGCGGCCGGCGGGGAGGCTCCGGTGATGCCCATGGGGGGGTCCGGTGCCTCTCCGCACATGGCGGGGCCAGATCCGGGCCCTGGAAAGCCCCGTGGCGCTGCGAGCATCACATGGGAGCAGAGGGCGAAGGGGGAAGCGGCGGCGGCTCAGCCATAAAAAGTCAGGAAGGGAGGAGATGGAGGTGATCCGGTTGCAGGGGGGACCCCACAGCCCCGGGGGGAAACCGCGTGGTCCCCCCCACGAGGCCGGACTCACCCCAGCACCAGCCCCTCGCCAAAACCGCCGACGGGCATCGCCGCGGGGATGCAGCTGCCCCACGGCATCGCGGGCGCCGGATCCCGGGGGTCTCCCCCGCCATGCCCCGCAGCCCCCCCAGCACCACGCGGTCCATCCCCGGCAAGGGCAGGAGCCGACCCGGCGTCGTCGGGCGCTCGGGCGAGACCCGCAGCGACGGCCCGGGACCCCCGCGGGACCCCCGGGGCTGAGCCGTTCCCATGACTCACCCTGGGCGCAGGACGGCCGTACATGGCTGGGGCTCCCCGGGGACGGGACCGCGCCGAGTCCCCGAGGCGGCGACGAGCTCGGCCCCGGCGGTTGGGATTATTATTTCTTCCTGAAATAGCACGGTCCCTCCCCTCCGCGGCCTCCCCGCGCCCCGCGGCCGCTGCCCGCCCAGCGCTCCAAACCCCTGCGTGGCTCCAGCTTGTCCCCCCCAAAGTGGCACTGGCTGCTCTCCGCTGCCTGCAGACCTCTCGGGGTCCCCTCTATTGGGGTCCCCCCCACCAATGTCCCCCAGTGCCTCCCTCCTGCGGTGCCCCAGGACCCCGGGGACCCGTCCCCACCCCTCGCTGCAGCCTCTGCTTGGGACCCCCCCGAGCTACGAGCACCGGTCTGCAGAGCTTGAGCCAAAATCTGTCCCCCCCCCCAAGGGTCGGTGCTGCCGCAGGGACGCCTGGTGCCATCCCAGTGCCACCAGCACCGTGGGGACCGTCTTGGGGCAGCTCTACCCTGCACCCCCCGGCAGTGATGCTGGGGTGGGCGCCCCGCTCCCCCCACACCCCAATCCCCCCTCCGCCGCCCCGCCTGATGCAATCGCCACGTGCGCGGCGCGGTGTCCCGCTGCCTCGGCCGGGATCGAGCCCCTTTCCCCATCCATCTGCCCGCCGGGGGCCGGAGCCGGACCACCACCAGCGCTCCCAGCCTTGGAGGACACTTTTCCCTCCCCGGAGATTTTATAAGGACAGACTTTGCTAAACCGAGACTTAGTGAGAGCCTGGCCTGAACAGCCCTTTCCTTCTGCTAAATAATAATAATAATAATAATAATAATAATAATAATAATAATAAATCCTGGATTTAAACGATTTGCAGCCCTAGTTCAGCACCCAGCGGGGTGGGCCGAGGATGGAGCCGTCCCAGTTGCGGGGTCTGGACGGTGCCGGGGCGGGTTTTGGCCCGTCGGCCGCGGCGCGGCGGGGGGAGCGCGGCCCCCGTGATGATGTTAACAGCTGGCGGCTAATCCGGCCGGCCGCTGCCCGGCAGGGAGGAGGCAGGATGAGATCAGGGGCCGGGGAGGGGGGGGGGAGATTAGTGGCTTCTCATGGCGGCAAATCGCAACCCCGGGGGGCCGCCTTCGGGGGGGGGAGAGGTGGGCTTCGCCCCCCAGAAGTGGGTGGCAGGGGGTGGACGGCAACGCCACGGGGACATAAAGCCATCGGCGGCCCCCTTGTCCCCAAGAAACCGTGTGCATTGCTGTGCCTCAGTTTCCCCCTAAGCTCCTGGCACCATGGGAGGGGGCAGCGGTGGCCGGGGAGGACCCCCCTGTGTCCCCTCGCTGCCCCACAGCCCACCCAGAGTCAACCCAGCACCCTACGAGCAGGCATCGCCTCCGGATGAGGAATGGGGAAACTGAGGCACGAGGGGGCTCGGCAGGGTCCTGCCGCCCTCAGAGCTGGGAAGGAGCCGGAGAAAAATATCCCAAATGAAGGAATCGCTCCAGGAAACCGCTGGGATGGAGCGGAGGGGCCCGGGGGAGGGCGCGCGGGCGGTGAGCTCAGCGCACAAACAAGCGCGCCCGCCGCCAGGAAAAGCCTCATTTCCTCGGCCTCGGCGGGGGCCGAGCCCGGTGAGCCCCAGCGGGGACCGTCCCCCACCCCGCGGCGGGCAGGGTCCCCGTACGGCCCCCGCCTCGCTGCCGGGGGAGAGCGGCTTTGCCACCGGTGCCCGCCACCATCCCGGGCACACCCTTGGCACTCGCCATCCGGTGCCCTCCCCGCTGGCTCCGGATGCACCGTGACGGTGCCAACGGGGGGACTGGGACAGGGGGGCGATGGCAGCCACCGAAACCGCATCGCCGGTGCCCGGGCAGGATCCGGTATCGGCTGCGCAAATGCCTTCCTCCTCAGTCACCTTCCCCGAGCGCATTCGGGGTTCTCCCCCCTCTTTAGATCCCCGAGTATGAAACCCGGCGACGGACGGTGCCAGGCAGGAGGGGGGAAACTGAGGCACGGCTTCCCCAAAGCGCAGAGCATCCAATGTCCTCCCTCCCCCCCCCATCCCAACCCCATCGCAGCATTTCGGGGAGCGAATCGCCCCGCCACCCCCTCCTCATCCCCTCCCTACCTTCGTCTTCCCCGTCATCCTCTTGATGAAGCTGAGGGTCCGGCCCAGGGGGGTCTCTTCCCAGCCGTGGCTCCCCGCCTCCCCCGCCAGCTGCCCGCAGCTCCCGGCGCCGAAGCTGCAGGAGACGGAGGATCCAGCCTGGACAATCCCCCTCTGTCCCTGGCCTCTGCCGGGCCGGGAAATAGGGAGGAGCGAGCCCAGCCGCCCTTGGCCCCCCGGCTTCTCCGGGGTGGCTGCTCCGCTCCCAGCTGGGTCGAGCACAGAGCCCTTTCTGTTCGCCCCAAGCCCCGCGGGGTGCGGAGAGCCCCCCCTCACCCCAGGGCTGGTGGCTACGTCCCCTCCTCGGTGACCACCACCGTGTCACCTGCTCCGTAATTTGGGGAGCGGGGCGGTGGTCCCGGTTTGTATGGGTGCAGCTGCAAGGTTGTGGGGTGCTACGGGCACAGACCCCCCACTTTCCTGGGTGGTCCCGCTCAGGACTGGCCCTGGTTCCTTGGGGACATCCTCGGTGGGGGACAAGCCACCCTTGGTGGGGGACAAGCCCCTCTCCCAACCCATCGCTGGGGACATGGAGGGGATGGCCGCGGGGTGCACGGGCCACACGGCACCATCCTTTTTGGCAAGGTGGCTGGGGGCCAGGCTGGCCCCCTCTGTGTCCCCGTCCCTGTCCTCACTCGTCCCCCCCGGGGCTCCCGGCCAGCCGCGGGCACCATGACGCCCGGGAACAACCGCCCTAATGAAGACGGGAATGGGCTGTGACAGGCGCCGGGGACGGAGGGGGCCCCGTGCCGCCGGCACAATGCCCTGCCAGGAGGGGGGCCGGGCAACCCGGGGCCGGGGGGGACACACCGTCCCCTCCAGCCTGCTGGTCCCTGGGGGTTTGCTCCTGCTGACCCCCATGCTGGGAATGAGTGAAGTGTGTCGGGTCTCAGCCTGACCCCGTCGCACGCAGCCGTCCTGTCCCGTCCCCTCTCTGCAGCCACAAGCAAAAAAAAAAAAAAAAAATCCCTATCTGGGCCAATATTTTAATCTCTAAATTTCCCCTCAGGGCTCTCTGGTCCCTGAGCTGCCTTATTCACACCCCGGCACAGGGGTCCAACGTGCACCCCCAGCCCCGTGGCTGCGGCCCCCCATCCCCCCACTCACCCATTGACCAGGCTCTGCTGGGAGGCGAAGGGGGAAACTTCTGCAACGACAAAAGAAAAATGAATTAAAAGAGGGGCCGAAGCGCGGCGAGAGACGCCAGTTGGTGAAGCATCCACCGTGGTCCAGGGCTGCCGCCGAGGGCCCGGGGGGGGGGACGAGAAATAATTAACTTTGGCGGCAGCGCCATCGATTTTGGGTCGTTATTAGGGAGGTTTGAGCAGGGACGGGGATGCAGCGCCGGGAGGGTGCGACGTGGGGGCCATCGCCCCCGTCCTGCCCGAGGGGACGTGGGTGCCACCACTCACCGTCTGCGTCGGGGAAGCTGTCGATGACGCTGAGCGATGCCGATTTGGAGAGGGCGCAGCCGCCGGCGCTCTGCCTGGCCCGGTATGCCGGCAGCCTCCGCGCATCCTCCTGCCAGCGGTGATGGGGTTGGCACCGGGGCCACCGGCTCCTGTCCCTGCCACCCTCTACCTGCCCTTTTAGCAGGGCCCGGCGGGTGGCACAGGGCAGCTGCCGGTCCCCAGGGTGGTGGCCCCGGGCTCGTACCGGTGCCGGGTGGTCTCCAGGCTCACGGGCCATCTATTTTCCCCTCCCTGCCACTGATCCCCCAAACTAAGCTGCTCCCAGAGGATACCAAGCTTGGGCAGGAGCATCCCAGGATGACGGCAAAGCCACCCAGGAAGGGGCTTTCCTGGGGACTCATCATGATCCCCTCTCCCGGGGTCCCCCTCCCCTCACCCAAGCTCAGCCCCTGAATCCATCCCCCGGCTGCAGGTGGGTGCTGGGTGACAGGACACCCTGGGGTGTCAGGAAGAGGAGGAGGGGGGGGGGGGGCTCCTACCTGCGCCCGCTGCACATCAGCCTCGTCCTCCTCGTCCTGGGAGAGCAGGGACTCCAGGTCGTCGTTGCTGTGGAGGAGGGGGGCTCGCCGGGGGTCCCGCCGGCGCCGCCCCAGCCCGTCCAGCTGCTCCGCGCTGGAGTCGATGTCGTCGGGGCTCAGCTCTTTGAGGCTCACGCTGCGTTGGGAAGAGGGGGACCCTGAGCTGGGAGGTTTGGGGGGGCCACCAAACTGGGACCCCCATCCCCATGGGGTGAGCCTTGCTCCAGCACCCGGCTTTCGGGGCATCCCCACCGGGTCAGGGCAAGGGATGCTCGTCCATGGGGTGCACCCGGGGTGCTGCACGGAGGACCCCGACCCCTGGATCGGGGGGGCTCGGGAGCAGCGGTGCGAGGGCACGGAAGAGGGGGTGGCTGCAGGGCTGGGATGGGGACACGGGGCAGGTCACCGCTACCTGAGCTGGTCGTAGCTGAGGACCCCACGCAGCTGCTTGCCCGGCTCCCAGCTGTGCCGACGGAAGGGGTCCCGGGAGTGGATGGAGGTCCGGAGGGCACATGCTCGCCGCAGCGGCACCCCCCGAAAGCGGTCTTCATCCTCGTCTTCCTCCTCCCAGCCCGTCCCGGCGCTGGGGCTGGGTGCGGTGACGGGCTCCAGGGCCGACATGCAGCGACGTTTCTGGCCCGGGACCCCGCAGAGGGCACCTTCGCAGGGACCCAGGAAGATGTCGGGACCGTCCATGCTGCGCTCAGGGCCGGACGCTGCGGGAGGGAGGAGCGGAGGTTGTCCGGGGTGGTCAGCCCAGCCTTGGTGCAGGGCATGAAACGAGTTGGGGAGGTCTCAGCTGAGCTCTGCAGACACCCCCCCCCCACCCCCCAGCTCCCCCAGATTGTTTTTACAGCCGCTCTTGGAGCTTTAAACAGCCTGTAAAGCTTATGATGGCCATAAAGAGGAGCTGCCCTTCCCGGCCGCGTCCCCCGCCGGCGCTGGCCTTGCCGAGCCCCATGCGCTGCGCGGGGCCCCCCGACCCTGCAGCGCCGGCGCCGCGATGGAGAGGGTTCCCAGCCCCCCCTGGCCCCCAGCCCTGCACAAACACGGCCGGGGGGCCGCGGCTGGCAGGAACACACAGAAACACCCACTCGAGGCCGAGCGCGGCCCCGCACCTCGCTGCCGGTTACTCATTAAGCGCCCAGGAATTTGGCTGGGATGAGGGTGGCTCCTCGCCAGCTTGGCCGGGGAGGCTGAGCAGCGGTGGGGGTCCCACCGCCCCAGGGTGACCCCGCAAGGATGCAGCCCGTCCGCCCAGACACAAACCCCCCAACTTTCTACCTCCCCGGGGTGATACATCCCCCCGGAGCAGCCGTCCCTCGGGAGAGGATGCTCAGGTTCCTTTGCAGTCGCTTGGGGACCTGGATTTAGTCTGGTGGCACCTGGCCCCTGCATGTGCTGGTCCCAGCACGGCAGCGGGATGGGACCTGGGGAGGTTTCAGCCCGGTCATGCCCCCCCCCCCCCGTGAAAGGCCACACCAGGCTAGGGAAGCCCCCGAGCATCCCGACACCCCCCCAAGCATCCCAACCCCCCCCGAGCACCCCGACGCGCCTGGGCTGCCCGCACCAAGAGGCTACAGAAGCCCTTAAAGAAAGGTCACTACGTGGTGCAGCTTTTAGCCCCCCCAAACCCGGCTCCCCGTCATGCCCAGTCCCTCCACCTTGCAGCAGCATCAGTGCAGCATCGCTGGCGCCGTCTGGACCACATTAACCCCCCGCTAAGCAAAAACCCTTCTCCTGTTGCCAGGAGCGAGATGGAGCCAGGGCTGCAGACCCCAACACAGCACCCCCATCCCTGTGATCCAGCCCATTGCTCCGGTCCACGCTGCCCACACCTGCCCATAATCCCAAAATCCCGACACCGGTGGCCATGCTGGTGCCCGAGGCGTCCCCCGGGGCTGGCACATCCTCCCCTGGCACCACCCAGCCCTGACTCACCCCGCTGCGCCCGAGCCCCATGGGCAGCTCTCCCCCCTCGGCCAGCCCCGCTTGGGACAGGGAGGGAAATGGGATGAGCTCAGCCGCTTTCCTGTTTTCACATTCCCGGCCCAGTCAGCTGATAAAAAAAAACCACTTTCCTCTGCATCTGCCCATCATCTGCCCTTCGATCTCCCCAGGACCAGACCAGAACAAGTGAGCGGCTTTGCCGTAAATACAGAAGAATAAATAAATAGCAAAGATAGCATCCATCGCTCGGCGGCACTTCCGCCACCGATAAGCACGGCTCTCCCCSAAAGCACACAAGGCGACCTGGTGATTTATGGGCTCCCAGACTCGTACAGGTGTCTGTGCCTAGAAAAGCAACCTGGATGCCCAGGAGCTTCCYGGTTTAGTGCCAGTAAAGAGCTGGGGATCTCGGGGCGTAAACCCAACCTCCTGAGCAGGGAGCTGGCAGGACGGGGGACGGSATCCTGGCGCAGCACCGCGGCGGAGCAGCATCCCCCAAAACAAACCCCAACCCTGCGGGCAACCCTCCAGCCTCAGCAGCCCCTGCCATCGCTTGCCCCCCTCCGGTCCTCCGCAGTGCCCCGGCGTGCACCCCTCCACCCCAACAAGACCCACCAACCCCATTTACCACCCGTCGGCACCGGGACACCGGCAGCGGCACGGCTCTCCCGCGGCGTTACCCGCTCGGTGCCCGAAGGCATCGCCGAGAGATGGGCTCCTCCAGCCAGGAGTCACTAACTGCCCGCAGCGCTAAAAGCCCGGCACCGAGCTGGCCTTAAGGGCCACGTTGGCATTTCAACCCCCCTAAAATGTCGGTAAGCAGCAGCTGGAGAGCAGCGAGGAGGCTGGCGATCGTGTTACCCGCCGGCCGCGCTCGCCGACGGGCTTTGGCTCCCGGATGGGATGCGGGGACAGCGGCACGATGGCTCAGCCCAGCCGGGGGACAGGGAGTCTGGGGAGATGCCCCCACCCGGTCCCTCTGTTCCGTGCTGAGAACGGCCAACACTCGTCACTGGAGTGCGTGGAGAGGGGTCAGGACCGCACCGGGTCCCCCCACCTCCAGGCCAGCGTGGGTCCTGGGRACAAGAAGTGTCCCCAGCCACCCTGGGTGCCAGGCGGGCGTGAGGGCGATGGGTGCCACAGCGCACCCAGCCCGCACTTCCAGGCAGCTCCGCCAGCACTTTGGACCCAGCTGGAGCAGCGAGTGCCAGGTCGGAGTCACGGCTCCCAGGGGAGGAAGCGAGGAGCAAGGTCTTCCTCCTAAAAGCCACTCGGACCCGATGCTACGGGGGGGCTCGTCCTCTGCCGAGGACCCACAGGAGCACGGGGAGGGCAAACGCACCCCTGCACCGGGCAGGACACGGGTGGCACCACGTTGTCCCCAATTTCTTTCCCGGCAGAGCCGGATTCCCCGGCACTGGCGAGGATTAACTGCCGGCCGCTGGGTTTCTAGGATGCTCGTGCCGGCCACCACTGCTAGACGGGAAACTGAGGAGCAGGGGGATGCGCGGCCGACTCGAGGGTCAGCACCAGGGAGGGAGCGCAGAAAGGGGGGCCAGGCGCCCCGTCCCCGCGGTCCCATGGGCGCAGCCATAGCACGGGGCAAAGGGCAGGGAAGGGGCCAGCGAGCGGCTCCAGGGGACAAAGGGGACAGTGGCAGTGGGTGGGATGGGTGCTGCGGCACCCCTGAGGGGGGACGGTGGCTCGGGTCGCCCCCGGACGTACCTGTCAGCGGTGCGGCGGGTGGGCCCCGTGGCACCCGGGTCCCGGCAGCGATGCCGGGCGGGTACCAGCCCTSTGCCCAACTCCCCAGCTGGGCGATCTCCTCCTCCCCGTCCCTCCCTGCCTCTTTCACACACAAAATAAACCAGGAACCACTTGGCAAATCAGATCCTTTTCCCTGTTAACCCTTTGCCCTGCATCGCCGCGGATCCTCCGCACCGTCCTCGCCAGCAGACGGACGGACGCGTACCCCCATTGTCATGGGGAACCCCAAATTCAGCCTTGCTCCCCACTTCTCTCCTCCCTTAGCCATCAGCTGCAGCTCCGCGCTGGGCTGCAGGTGCCCTCAGCACAGAGCAGCCCTCCTATTTCCCACTCTTTTAGGGTCCATGGGGTCCCCCTCGGGGTCTGAACTGCCCCTTCCTGGCTCCCGGGAGTCCTTCCCATGGCAGCCGGTGGGAGTTACGGATCATCCAGCACGGGTTGTAGCAAAAGGCAGGAGCCGGGCAAGCCCAAGGCGCCGTGCCTCAGTTTCCCCATCTCCCAAAGGTGGGGATTTCCTTCCCCAGGAGCTTTGGCACGGCGCGGTCGCACTTTTCCAACCCCGCACAACGTGCTGTCGGCTCGGGGCCGAGCTTTGGGCGGCCGATGTGGGTGTAGAGAGCCGGCCAGGGTGCGGAGCAGGGCACGCACAAGCTGCGATAAGGGCAGGGCAAGCGGAGGTGACTCAGGCTCACCGCGGCGTCACGCTGCCCACACAGCACCGTCTGCCGTGGGGCTGAACCCTCTCCGCTCCCCACGGCCGTGGGGCTGARGCCCGTCCGCACCAGCTCCGCATCAACCCTTCGCACAGGACCCTGGGTGCAGCGAACCGCCGGCGCCGGGCGATGCCGGAAGGATTACGCACCTTGGACAAACCCAGCACGTCCGGATCCCGGAGGGATTTCATTTCCTGGGAAAAAACACCATGAAACGAAGCCGCTGCAGACGGAGCAAACCGTTCCCGCGCGAGAGGCACCTGCGAGCGATAAACACCCCGGCGTGTTTAATCCCCGTCTGCCAGAAGTGGCCTGGAGGTTTTGAAAAGCTCCCGCAGCCTTTGTTCGAGGTGTCCCGGCGCCACTGTCACATGAAGCACGCGTTCAGCAGAAAATAAAAAAGCAAGAAAAATAAATAAATGCCCTGTCGCCGCGCACGGGCCGGGCTGCACCACCGCAGGCACGTCCCCGGTCCCCCACCCCGGAGCCAGGCTGCCCTCTGGCACCGGCTCTCTGCTCGATATTCCTCAGGCTAAAGATTTAGCCCGCGAGGAACGTGTTTGTTTTAAATAAACAGGTGGTACCGGGGACCTTTGCGCAGCTTTCGTGAGAGCGGTGCCAGGAGGTGACGCCTACCCGCAGCACCCRGGTCCAGAGCTGGCACGGCTCGGTTGTGCCCTGCCCTGCCCCGCGGCCGGGCTGCGGAACAAGCTCCCAAGTTTTTTTCTGAAACCATCAGGATTTTAGCTGGACTACTATCCTGGGCCGGGGATGAGGGAACAAGCCCTCCCCCAGCTCACGCACTGGTTTTGGGGCTGCGCGGGAGCTCAGCAGCCATTTGGGCTCCTGGTTTTCAAGCACCTGAGGCTAGGAGGCAAGGAGGACCTGAGACACCAAAATGCAGAATGCTGTAAATATTTCCAAGGGTTTTCTGGAACTGGCCCCTCTTCGCCAGGGTGCCAGGGCGCAGGAGGACCAGGGCTCCCACCCTGGCTAACGCTACGGGGCTAGTTCACAGCTCCAGCCATAACACGCCAGTATCAGGCACGTCCACGGCCGGTGTTTCTAGCGCTAGCACGGTTCAAGGCTCGAAGAAGAGAGCTACCATTAAAGATACAACACAGGCAACTCCTCTTTACGTGTCTCCCCCCGAAACCTCCCCAGCCTGCCCTCAAAAGCCCAAACCAGAGCAGTGCCGGTAACAGGCGTGAGTTACCTTCACCCTTTTCTGCCCGCAGATCCTGAGGGCGCAGCCGGGGCGGYTGCCAAAACGGGAACCGTTTTGCAGGGGGAGCAGCCTTACCTCAGCCTGGCGAGGAAATCTCCGCTGCCGGGCACATCCGAGTGGGCTGCACCAGTCAGACCTGTTAGCACAAAGCCCCTGCACCCTTCTGAGAGTTCCTTGAGCATCAAACGGCGACTGTCTCCCTAATCCTGCCGGTTGCGACACTTGCCAGGCGAAACAAAGGGTGCAACCGGTGGCAGCGAAGGTTGGGACGAGGGGGTGAGGAATCCCGGCTTGGAAACATTGTTCTGGTAACAAAGGCACAGTGTTCGCTCCAACACGGCCCGGGATTTCTAACCACCAACACGAAATTCTCGGCTGCCACCACCGTGCTGGTGTGCGGGGTCCAACGTGCGGCCAGGCTGGGCTGTACGGTGCCACGGGAGCCCAGCCCGGCCGGAGCCAMCGGCCACCACGGAGCCCTCGCCCGAATCCCGGGGCAGAAATCGACCCCCTCTCACCACATGCGGGTCCCCGGAGCCAAGTCATCGCTGTGCCACTGCTACCTCCAGAGAAAAAGCACAAATCCATGCCCGACAGGCAGCCACAGCATGATTTATTTATGGCAGTGAAACCTTATACTAGCGCTCGGGACTGTCAGGAAAGCTGGTGCGAGGTACCAGCCCCTCAGAGAACAGAGGAATGAACCTGGCAAAGTGATTTCTGCTCCCCACGTGTTCCCTCTGCTCTCATTCTTCCACTTATTTTACCGATGGAGTAACGTACTGATTTATTTTCCTGACTGCATGCCCTTTAGCTGCCATCGCAGGCAGCCAGGTGCCCCCAGGACCTCCTGGTAAAAGAAAAGCAGGCTTCTTTCGTGGCGTTTGTTTTATTACAAAGCCTTCAGTTCCTCAACACACCTCAACAGAGCACCCAGGTGAAAAAAACAAAAAAAAAACCCCCAACCAACCAGCCACACAGCTCACTGAAATGCAGTGGGGCTCCCCTCGCCCCACCTGGCAAAGGAGGAGCTCTACCAAACCTCGGTCAAAAGGAGCTCTGTCCTCAGCGCCAGGCAGAGCTCCTTCCCGCAGGTGTTTCGGCGGGGTGGGCAGCACCTGGAGGAGGAGGGTSCCCCCCCCCCAAGATTTGTGGGGTTTGAGGAGGCAGCAGCGGGCAGAGCTTGAGTCTGGGAGGCAGCGCAGATACCAGAAACGCTGCAGAGCTGCACCCCACAAATAAGCTCCGCTGGGTGTTAACGCGTTCGTGCCGCAGCTTCACCGGCACTTACCGGAACAGAGCAGGGGGACTCTGCTCTGAATGGGGTTTGGTTGTGGGCTTCTTGGGGTTTTTTCTTCTTTTTTTTTTAAGGGAGAAGGCAACACACCCCTGCCACTGAAGCAACAGTGCTTTCGCAGACTGTGGCTGATCCAAACACACCTGCAGCTCTGGGTGGGTTAATGTTTGCTCTCTCCTGCGCTCTGGGGTGCTGGTGGCATTTGGCTTTGCTCACTTCTTTTTGGTCTTGGGGGTGTTGTATTTTCTCTCCCCAAGTCCCACAGCAGCATTGTCCCGATGGAGGGCAGAGTCATCATGCCGCAAGCTGCCCAGTCCGGCTGGAAGGAGAAATTGTTAGAAAGAATTCAGAACAAATCACGTGCAGCTGAGTTATAACCATCAGATCTTCCACCTGCAAAGCTTCTGGCCCAAACCCCACAGCGCCAGCTCCTTCTCAGAGGTAGCTGGGATGGAAACTCCTGTTTCTGTGGTATTTTCTTCTGGACAACTGACACAGGTTAACTACAATCCACGCTGGAGTTTTTCAGGTGACTGTAGTGCAAACCCAACGCACCACAAACAGGTACTGTGCTGGGCTGCATGATCGCTGCCGTGTAATTTCAATCATTAATTGAAAGATCCTTACAAAGCGAGGCGAGGCCCTCCTGTCCAACTCACGCTGAGCCAGGATTCCTCCCTGCCCAGGAGCACTCATGAAACCAACCTAAAAAAGGGGAGGAGGAGGACAGTATTTGCCACCTTTCCTYCTTGCAACAGAGGACGTGCAGTACCGGAGTGCAGTGGCACGCACCACCTCCTAACGAGCTTGACGAGCGGAGTCAGGCACATCTGATGTCCAGGAGGGGCTACAATTGCATGAACAGCCAAATCCAATCACCCCCCACCACCTGCCCTCCCTCCCGCGCCAGGTATGCGACGGCAGCAGAGGTGAAGTCGAAGTACGCAGCTTCGAGAGGCCGCGGAATCACCGCGTGGGACACACCGCCCACTCCGCGGYCTGAACCTGAAGGGAAATAGCTGCGTTTCATCAGAGGAAGGAAAGTAAGGAGACGGGTAAAGAAGAGAATCGAACCAGGCGGCAMAGTCAGTCCTGCCAAGAAATCCATGTCCTCCGTAACTACAGACAGCCAGACCCATCCAAGGCGGATCCGCCGCTCCTCCTTCCCAACACCACCCCGCCCAGGGTCCGGCACGCTGGAATCTCCGACAACGAGTGAAGACAGCAGAGCTACGGGACACTTAGGGGTAAGAATGAGCGCTGGCAGGGGAGAAATTTCCAAACATGAGAAGATCCCAAGCGACCTGGAGGCACTTGACGTTGAACATCCCAGAGACAATGCCAAAATCCTCTGAGGATAAAGAATGATCCGACAGCTCCGTATTTAAGGTGGCACTAAACTCAACAGAGAAAGGGATAGGAGGGGAGTCTCAGATTTGGTATCCTACTCACTGAGGGACCGAGCCGCAGAGGGACAGCAACTGACAATTAACAGCTGGAAGAACTGACTTTTGAAACATAAAAAGGCACCGAGACAGGGAGGAGAGTCGAGGTGTCTTACGAGGAGACTGCAGAAAGAGGAAGGCAAAGCTGAGAGAAGCTGAAAAAAGTCAGGAAACTGGATGTCAGAAAAGCTCACAAAGCCAAGAAAGAGCATCTGTGTGCACGGGGAGGGGAACATCACAAGATGCAACACGAGGAACCGTGCCATGCAGCCAGAGCAGCCGCGAGGTGAAAGCAGGAAACAGCGAAAGCAGGGACAAAGGAACAGGAAGGAAAAGGCAAATCGCAGGGTCGGACCTTCGAGCGCTGGTGGTGAGCTCAGACTTAGGGGGAGCAAAGGTAACAGCGTGCCASGGAGCCTAGAAACAGCCTCAAACCCTGCGGACACACAGGCGCACGAAGATTTGCTCCTGGCGACTAGGAAAGGCGGCTTCCCTGGCGCCAGCGGTGCAGGTGAGGTGCTGCCGAGTGCAGCCCTCCACAGCACGTCTCTTCAGTAGCGACCTGGAGGCCCCTTCCTCGCGCAATAGGGCAAACACAGCGAGAACCAGGAGCCTCACCTAGAAGCAAAAAGAAAACGGAGTATCATCGTATGATTTTATGGCAAATGGGACAACGAAATGAGACAATTCAGGCCTTCACGTGCAAGACGTGAAGAGCTGTGCACAAGCACAAGCTTTTATCCGCAGCCACCGCGGCCCCACCAGCTCCCGCCGGTGGCCCTCCCCTCCCCAAAACTCCCGGCTTCAGGCCATGTGTCCGTGTTTCCCTGAGCATCCCCGGAGCTGCCTCACAGACCAGCTCAGCGACCCCCCCCCCCGAGCTCCCCCACCGAGCCCACTCCCAAGACACCCCCCCAGGGACCTCTCCGACCCCCACAGACCCCTCTCAGGGCTCCCCCTCCACAAACCTCCTCTATCCCAGAACCCCCTCTCTGGCCCCAGACCCATCACAGCCCCC
>JASVER010000178.1:846915-857454 GCA_030449065.1 Oceanodroma leucorhoa
CCCCCGCCCCGTTGCCCGGCAACACCCAGCGGAACACCGAGTGAAGGCACCGCCACCGGAAGTCCCGGTGACCGGAAGTGATAACGGCTGCGCCCCCCCCGCTCCCCCGAGGCACGCTGGGAAATGTAGTTCTTCTCAGCCCACCGAGGGACTCCGCGCATGCGCAGAGCGCCGCGCCTTCCCGCCCTCCGCTCCTTCCCGCCCTGCG
Source organism: Oceanodroma leucorhoa (assembly GCA_030449065.1). NCBI lineage: Eukaryota > Metazoa > Chordata > Aves > Procellariiformes > Oceanodroma > Oceanodroma leucorhoa. The sequence goes on from JASVER010000178.1 coordinate 847,124, forward strand.
CTCCTTCCCGCCTTGGGCCTTCACTTCGGCGGAAGGGGGGTTGAGCTGCAGGAGTGTCTGCAAACGCCACCTTTAATTAAAAAATATACGACTTTACCATAGCCGGTAAGGGCCCTGCTGCCCTCCAGGGAGCCCTGGGATCCTTTGCCGGGCTTTGCTGTGGCCTTTCGAAGGGTTAGGTTGGGGTGAGGGTTTTGGGGAGAGCAGGGGCAGAGCCCCAGTGGTTGGGGGCTGAGGASGGGCTGCTGAGGAGAGGTGGCTGCTGCAACAAGCCTTCGGTCCTGGCCACGCTGGTGTGGGAGCCGCAGCTGGGGGCCCGTGTTGGTCCTGGGCTCTGCTTTGGACTTGGGTTAAAAGTTCTGGAGGGGTTCAAAGACCAAAGCAAGGATCCCAGCGAGAATAAAAGGTACACAGAGTCCTCTGGGGCACAGGGAGAGGCAGACAATAACTAGTGAGGGAACTCAGAGGGTCCTGTGATAAATGACTGAGTCCCAAATGGGAKTGCAATTAAAGTTTTCAATTTATTAAACGAATAGAGGCAAGCAAACAGCGCTGGGTACGCCGGCAGCTTCTGCTCTACCAAGACACAGGYCTTGTTTTCGGTTTATATTTCTCCTGCTAATACATATTCATAGAAAAGGTTGGTCTTTGCAAATGAGCTCCAGGAATAGGCGTGTCTTCTTTTAGCGCACGCCCTCTTCACCTCTTGGGGTCTTTTGACTCCCATCTGGTGGTCGGTGGATGAAGTCCGTAGGGTGACCCTAGATTTTACGCATGCGCCCTATAGACTTCTCTTGCTTAACACTGTGCGGTTAGCAACAAAATCGGTTTAAACTGGTATACTAGAGTGTTTGTCAGGCGACTTTTGCAAGGTACAAGAACTATATACATTAACCACTCTGTTTTTCTTAGGCTTGTGGTTATACAAGAGTGTGTAAGACAGAAGATCACATTTCATCATGCGGCCCTAGCATTGTTCTATATTGACACRAATCAGATGAACACATTTCACAGTCCTAAGGCTGTTACAGAGACAAAAGAAAGCTTGGGGAGGAAATGAGGAACTGGATCTGAGCAGAGRACATCAGTTCTCATAGGGCGAGGGRCTGAACAGAGGCATCCTAATTAGCACAGAGGACAAAAAGAGTGCTCTGGGATGCAAAGAAAGCCTGAGGARGGACCCACCCAGCACGGTCCAGTACCCACCCAAACCCCCAGGACCCTTCTTACTGCCCCCAGTGCCTTCCCAGATCCCCACTACCGTCAAAACTCCCCCCAGTACCCTCCCATAGCCCCTAGTATGCCACAGAGCCACCCAGGACCCTCTAACTTCTCCAGCACCCTCATCAGTGCCCCTCCAGGACCCTCCCAGAGGCCCTCAGTATCTTCCAAGAGCCTCCCAGTATGCACCAGAGCCCCCAAGGCCCTCCCAATATCCTCAGTACACTCCCAGAGTCCCCTCATATCCTCCAAAGCCTTTGAGGGCCTTCCAAGTGCCCCCAGTATGCCCCAGAGCACCCCGAAGCCCCCCCCAAGCCTCCAGAAGACACCAGAGCTCCCAAGGCCATCCCAGAACCTCCCAGTAACCCTGCTGAGCACCCAAGTACACCCTAAAACTCTTCAGGACCCCCAAGAGCCACTCAAGACCCTCCCAGTGCCACCTATACCCACCCAGTACCTGCGAGAACCCTCCCCATGCCCCCAGTATCCTCCCAGAGCCTCCCAGGTTGTATGTTTGCGTTAAATCAAAATGTTTTTTCGTTGTTGCATGAGGGTCTTGGCCCATCAGCTCTTCGCTGGTTGATGTTTCTGCTGAAGATACGATGGGTTTTGATCCCCTTCCAAGAACAGAGCCAGAGCTGTAGGTGCTCAGTGGTCTACAGAGATCTCCATGCTTGGAAAGCAGATGTTCTTCAGTCAATGGGGTTTTAAGAGTGAGCAATGCTTTGGCAAAARGGTTAAAAAACCCAACAATAACCTATCTGGAGAGCTCAAACACAATCGCAAAGGCCAATATGTGATAATTTTGATAGGTGATGTGAACAGTCTCACATGTCACCTTGCAGAGGGAGACTTGTTCAATTCCCCCACCTCCCCCAAGGTGGCAGTGGCACCTCAGGCCAGCACAGCACCCAACTAAATATAAAAGTGATTCTCTACGTTTTTCCCTGAAACAAACTCAGAGGTTTTTTAAAGCCTGTACTAAACACATAAATTTAAAGAAGAAGGGTTGGTGAACTTGCAATCTCAACCAAAAGGTTTAACATAAAAACCTTTTTCTTTCAGAATCGGTTTTGCCAWCCCTGTTGGAAACAAGGGTTGTGTTTGATGATGGGTTGTGTTCTCATCATCATGAGAACTTACATTAACGTGAAACCACGGGTATCGGCTACTTTTCTCTCCCCACACCGCAGCGGTGCRGTGGTCTATATCTTCCATTCCCAAATCATAGACATCGTTTGGAGAGAAACATCATTTGTGGAGAGGTTTTGTGAGATGTCCTTACATGGGGGAGCACTGCCAGATGAGAAAGTACCAGCTGGAATTCCCTCTGCTACCCGTTCCTGCCTCCAGAGACCAAATATAGGATTTTTGGACAGTGAAACTGATCTTTTATTTTTCAAATAAATTCTGCAATTTCATCAACATCACACAGAGATAAAATGGTATCTGTATCATCGTAGCCGTACTGAATGCTAAACTGGAGAGAGGAAGACATGATCTCCATTATAACTGTAGGTATCGCAATTTTACTTTGAAAAAAAGCTTTTTTCCCCAAAAAGAAGTCACTAGGTGTCTGTAAATCATATTCCAAAATCCTGCCACGGAAAGGACTCCCTCCCAGCCTGTAAGACAGGCTGATCTAACAGAAGGACTTTGCCCACAGAGCCAGAAGATGATTCTTGAAGTCAGTAGGTCCATGCAAGCATAGGCTCAGTTTAACTGAAGCCTCAGGAGTCCTCTCTGAAGCACAGGGTCCGTCTATATTAGCGGGTAAGAGGCATAACTGGCGATCCCGCAGTGGTTCGCGTGGTTTCTCGACATGCGGATATAGCCCTCGTCACCAAAACGCACACCCCAACTTTTGGGACAGGAAACAAACACAGACATGAGAAAAATTAAATTCCTTTTTCTAAAGGTGAAGCGGCAGCTTTATCAACATCCCAGCATTGAAGTGTTTTCATTAACTGCTTCATGGGATTTCTAGTCCCGTATTAAGTTATGACAACACTCATCAACATAAAGGGAACTTAAGGTGGGTGTAAGTGTATTTTAAATGCATTTAAAGTTCCTTCACACTGCTAGGATGACATAGAAGTGCTTTGACGTGGCTAAGCACGAATCTTTAGGGAATAGTTTAAGGGCCGATACCAACTTTCAGCTCTGTAACAACCCCCATTGCACAAGCACTCAACTGAGCTCCCTCTCATCTGTATAAATATCGGTCGTTACAAAATTGTGAGGATGTCAGTTTGAGCAGTGAGAGGTTACCTAGGAGAAGCCTATCCCTATAGATAGTGAGCATATAGATAACGAGTTCAGTGATACACGATCATGCGTCTACCTGTTTTTCACAAGCCAGTAATCCTTATCATTTAGGGTGCCGTAGCCGATCACGAGCACTCCGTGATTCACCTCCTGTGTGCACTGGGGGTCATCATACACACCTGGAAAAAAAAGGCGTTTGGAAGCATGTCAACAGACCACAAGACCTTGTCTTTGAGTCRTCAGTGGGACTGAATTCAACCTTCAGCATAATCACTAACGCTGCTATCTTAGGTTTTGTCATATTGATGCCTTCATCTAGGAATTAAGCCCCAACTTGCCAAACTCCACCAAATTTCATAAGCTTTATGTGCAGAAAGACACAGAAGACTCTGAAGAAGCTCTCCAGGGTAAAAGGACATACCTGACCTGTACAAGAAGAAGGTGGGTTGGGTGGCRTCAATGGCGACAGAGACTGGTCCGATGTTGGCTACAGCATCTTTCAGGGCTGCTTCGTCGGCTTCTGGGAGCTCAACGTACTTGGAGCAAGTGGCGGCTCGTGTGGAAGCATTGTATTGACATGTCCCATTCTGGTAAGAACAAGGGGGAATTGAGAAGAGGAGCGTGAAGGATCACGGCCTCTCATTCTCCCTCTGGACACAGAGAAGAGCGTCTTTTGTCTCCGTAGCTGCCTTATGCATGTTTGAAGACTTGTATTCTGCTTTTCTTTCTTGGCCTAAGCTGCTGTGACTTTGACCTGTTTYCACAGGCCATGTTTTCAAGACACCAGGTCATTTCAGGGCATCTCTTGTCTCTGGCCATCAAGACTCTTAGCRTTAGGATCTTTATTTTCTTATGGCTCTTTCCTTATGACCTTGCAGCAGTCATACAGCAGCTGTTACAGGCAACTTTTAAGAAAACAATTGCATGAACGTTGTTCACTGGAAACCTCTGCCCACTGAAATGGTAGAAATATCAATATCCTATTTTTCAACCACAGAAGATGGAATAATACAGAGAGCTGAGAACAGGACCCAGGACTCCTGTCCCATTTTTCCCTTCCGTGTAGTGCATTGCCTCATAATTTACGTAGGACAGAAATAAACATGTAGAAATTCTGGCTCCCAGTCCAGTCATTCACCTATGAGAAAAAAAAAGTCTAAAGGTCCCTTCCCCGGGTCTGAAAGAATCAGCTGCAAAGGCTGAGAAGATGACGTGAGATTGGTAGAAATCGAGACAGAGGGAAACCAGTGGGAGAGGAGGAGAAGGGTGTCTGCGCAGGAGAGCAGAACGAATGGCCATGTTGCTTCCATGCTTATGTATTTTTCTGCAGATTTCACGTGCTGTCTAGGTCTGATGCCTACCTGAGCCGTGTAGGGGTAGGACTCATCCGAGTCAATCCCTTGGTTGTCGATGATGTACTGGAAGGCATTGGTCATGAAACCTCCACTGCAGCCTTTGTTCCCATACATCATGGAGCAGTCAACGAGGTTCTGGGCGCTCAGGGACACCAGCTTCCCCGTCTTCAGCTTCAYCTGGGCCTCGAGGGCTCCCACGGCGCTGAACGCCCAGCACGACCCACAGGCGCCCTGCAAAAGCCCCAGAGATGCTCAGATGCTGCCCCACGGGACGAAGACACGAGGAGGCACAGAGAGAGCTTCAAACCTGGTTCTTCACATCCGTGACGCATCCTTTCTCCCTCCAGTCCACCGTGTCCGGGACTTTGCTGCCAGGCTGCGGTCGGTACGTGGAGGTCCGTTTTGGCCGAGGAGCAACGTTCAGCCCAGTTAACAAAGCCGCCACTTCCTCCCTGGTCTGGTGGGAAAAGAAAACAGCAGCTCATGATCTCCTTGTCTCAGGTAAGTCCTACACCGGGTGTGTTGGAGGTGGAGGGGAATTTCCCTCGAACAGTCGGAGCTGCRAGAGTTAGCAGRTTTGTGGAGTCCCTGGCTTTTTATTTTTTACATTTAATTTCTAGCTGTTCATTGGAACGGGCAAGAAAAAGAAAATACAAAGCTTAACTCCAGCACCAAAAATCCCTGGCAGCTGGTATGTTTCATCAAACAACACTACAAACTTGGGACACTGAAGAGGGGTGTTTTGCAAATATAAGTAATGACCAGGACCAGGTCCGTGCACCCCAAATGCTGCATTAAGAAGGAGTTATTTCCTCACACCAGATTGCCTCATCCCAGTAGGTTGAACACAGGAATGTCTGAGCAGGTTGTCCATGGCTGCTGGAGTCCACAAGAAGAGGATGGGCTGAGAAGGGTTGTTGGGAGTTTTTCCACCCCGACCCACTTATATTCCTTGTTAAATCAACCTTGCAGGTTATTAGAGACAAAGACAAGCCTCTTCTCAGCAGCGCAGCCGGCACCTACCATGTCTGCCAGGTGGTTCATGCCCAGCTCGTAGGAGTGCAGCCCCAGGGAGTGCTCCAGATTATGCAGCATCACGAGTCGCAGGTTCCTCTCCCACRTCGCGCGCCGGTCCCCTTCCTCTTTCTGAAAGCAGACGCAGCCTCATAGTGTGCAGGAACAGCCCCCGCAGCCRTTTCGCCCCATTTGATCCCACAAAAGGTTGTCGGGAGCCCCTGCCAAACCAGCCCTGGGAACCAGCAGTGCTTCGAAGCGCCGTCGGCTCTTCTCCCCGCTGTGTGATGCAGCGGGTGGTCACACCAGAGCAGCACCCACCACGTCAGCACCCCAAGCCACCTCCGCCCCCCCCCAGGACGCCCCTACCTCGTGGCGATACTCCTTGCCATAGGTTTTCTTCCAGAGCTGCCAGTGCCAGTCCAGCGCGGGGTCGGGGTGTCCCAGTGCCACCGCAAGCGCGGCCAGGAAGGCGATGGAAGCCAGCAGCTTCATCCCGCTCAGCTGGGACCGGGGAGTCGGAGCGACACAGCACGCACGCTGGGAGCTGAGGGCTCAGAGCCGGAGCCGTGCTTGACCCCTTAGTGACAAATCCGGTTTGGTAAGGGAGGCAGAACGGTGATGACATCCCTGACCTGGACTCCCTGGCGTGCCCTTCACGGGGTTTCTACACTGGGTGATGCCAACGGCTCCTGTCCTGCCTGCCTGGACAAGCAGCCCACAGCGGCACTGCCTGCCCCRCTCGCCTGCTGCGTACCCCCAACCCCTGCGAGATGGGAAGAGAAATCCCATCCAGGACTCAGAAACTTCCCTCGGGGGGAGAAGTCTGCTGGACCCAACCCCTACCCGTGTGGACACCGACACGCAGGGACACATCCAGACACGCGCCTCGTCTCACGGTTCCACCCTGCCCGAGAAACCCTCCCCGAAGGAGGCTTACACATCACCTGGTCAAGTGGCTGTTTTGACAAACCCGTGTTTTCCAGCACCTTAAAAAACAAACAAACAAAAATATCCTATTTTCATCCAGCTGATGTCCASCAGCTCCTGAGGATGGGCTACTATGTGCAATTCAACTACCCAGAGAGGGCTTGGAGGAGATTAGGGATGAGATGGAGTCAGAATCCACATAAAAATATTGTTCCTTCAGTTTTACTTCCTCAAAGCTCAGTCCTCCCAGAGGGGAGTTAAAATACAAAAGCACCCAGCGTACCTGAAAAGGCTTCTTCTGGTGGTGGTACCGATCTGCAGCTCCCCGGCAGTGCGCATGTATGGGGCAGGGGGGATGTGGGGGACGAATCCAGCACGTCCCCGCCACTGGGACGCGCAGGACCTGTGGCACACCGCAGCTGCAACTCGTCAGACAAATCACGAGTCAGGAAATGAGGAAATGCTCTGATTTCATTTTCACTTAGCTGGGAACCAGGCTTGCCGTGCTGGTCACGGGGTTGTTTGAAGCAGGACCCTCAATACCATCAGAAAATGATTGCAGCTGAGAGTTTYCTATTTCCAGTACCCCAAAAATTAATGGCAAGGCTCTCACGGTGGTTTATGTGGCTTGTGGGTCCAGTGGGCAGGAGCAGGAGTCACACTCCTCTGATACGATTTTTGCATTTTTGTGATTCGGTGCTGAGCTAAGAGACAGGATGAGGTCAAGCGTGGAGCCTTGCTACTGGTTTGAACTGGGTAGACCTGAGCTCCCATCTCACTTCAGTGGTGTACCAACCAGACCAAAGCCAGCTCTTAGAAGAAAAAAGAAATCACATTTATTCACTTTTCAGTGGGGTAGCACAGATGGAAAGACAAGGTTTAAATACAGTTATGGGGTGGTGCTGAACTGGCCAACCTCAGCGCTGCATGGGCAGCAGGAGACGCATTTAATGTACGTCACATTGCAGTCAGGCTGAAAACGCAGTCAAGCAAAGTCTCCAGCTGCCTGGAAATCACGCGCCAGCCTCCAGTCAGGGCATCCTCCGGGTTCCCGCAAAGGACAGCTGGGCAGGAGGGTGCCTTTCTCACCACTACGAAGCACTATGGGACATAAAATGGCTGCAAGAAACCATCTTCTAAGAGAAGAGGAGGAAGTAAAACAGCGTCTCAAGAGCTTTGAAGATGCAGCTGAGTCATTTTCTAAAAAGCTGCCGGAGATTGCAAGAGTTAGCAATGACAACAGAGAGCCCTCCACCTAAATAATTGAAATAATTCYGAACAGATTATCCCTTATTAGTGGATAAGTTCCTGGGGAGGGTGAATGAGATGGTCATACTTGATGAGACTCTTGAACAAGCCAACTGCGATCACTCCTAATTTCTGCTGCTTATCTGTAGAAATCCAATGGGATTCCTCAAGGAGGGAAGGTTGGAGTAGAGCCAGGCACGCTCCAGATCAGCAGGGTGAGTGGTGGCATCTCAAGAGCTCGTCCCGAAAGCAGGGAACCCTCTAGATCTGGGGGTAAGCACCGTAGCTGGCAATCCCGCAGTGGTTTCCACGGTTCCTCGCCATCCGGATATAGCCCTGGTCACCAAAATGCGCACCCCAACTTTTGGAAGAAGAAAGAAGCAAAAATGAGACCACAGGAGGTAACTGCCTCCTTCCGCACCACCCCTCACCCTCACTTTTTTCTTTCCCCATCCCTTTTTTAAAATTCTCGTGCTTCCTCCCCAGAAGCCACAGGAATAGCCGAATTCKCATCTTTTGGCCAAAAAGGCTGAACCTCCTGACTGCTTCCCTGCCAGATTTTGCCCTGCAGATTTTGGTAACTCTTCTAAGGGGAGGCAGAGGAAAATCACTTATTTTCTATGTGCTGGAGTAAGTCAAAACCACAGGGAAATACCAGATAAAGGTGAATGAATTCGTTTTGTATATTAAAAAAACATGTTTCTCTTTTTAAAATCCTACCAAGGCCAGAGATGAGAGACAGAGGAGGAAACTGGTGGGTTTTTAGCCCAGCCCTGACATGAGCATAAAGGAGCTTTGTTGACAGAACTGCACACAGTTGAAATTTTTTTGTTGTTGTTTTTCAAAAAGATAATGGTTTTCAGTTGCTGAATGTAGCTTTGCTGACATCGCAGGTTTTTTTTTCCCCCGGAGATGTGTCTGTCCGAGCAGGATTCTTTCATTTCAACACTTTGTTTCTTMTTGTTCTGCATTTCAAACAGTGAAAGACATATTCACAAGTACATTTTCGTGCAAGGGGCAGCCTGGCTGCAATGATCCTTGAGGCTGTGCCTCCAAATTGGCCCAAGGAGGGGGTTCGCCGGTGTGTCTCCAGATCAAACCAGCTCAGTTTCTCTCTCCGAGAAGCACCAGCCCTTTGCGCTGACTCAGCATCCAGGAATGTTGGAAACCCTGGAGTTTCCCGCGGAGCAGAAATCCCATTTTTTGAGCCAGCACTAAGGAGTCAGGCGGGAGCGTTTTGGGTGACGTACGTCGATTCGGGTTTATAGGGCCCTTTACACCGCGGTTGCGATGGAGCTGAGCCCTAAACATACCTACAGAAAGCGGATGTGCATCTAAAAGCACATCACTGGCACGTCTTTGAAACCTTCACGGTGCCCCTTGGAGCAGAGGCTGAAAGGAAAAACTGYTCAGCGACTGGGTTTGCTGTACCTGTTTTTCACGAGCCAGTAGTCCTCCCCATCCRAAGAGCCGTAGCCGATGACGAGCACGGCGTGATTCACCACCTGAGAGCAGCTYGGGTCATGGTAGATACCTGGAAGGCATTTGGAAACAGCCTTTGGACAACTTGCCCTAAGTCACTGCCCAAATGGGAATTAAATTCACTCTTTGGGAGGTGCCACCAACGTCTGTCGCCAAGAATGAGGGCAACACAAGCTAAATGCAAGTCAGAGCTGAAATAATTTATATTTAGGGAAGCTGGGCCTTGGGAAGGAAAGCACATCCCTTTCTTCTGATCCCCTGGAAGACCCACCAGCTTTGTACAAGAAGAAGGTGGGCTGACTGGCATCAATGCTGACAGAGATGGGTCCCACGTTGGCGACAGCATCCTTCAGYGCGGCTTCATCGCCGTGCGGCAGCTCGACGTACCGGGAACACGTGGCTGCCCGCGCCGCCGGGTTGTAGCGGCACGCACCGTCCTGGCAAACAAAGGTAAGGGGGAAAATGCGTCAGATCCTGCACGGAGTCCTGCTCTGCGTTATGTGAGTCAGAACTGACGCTCATGGCATTAAAGACAGACAACTCCATGGTTTTCCAAAGTGGGTTTCCTCTGGAAGCAACAGGACTATGAATTCCTCCATTTTAAGCTGAGCCGACCTAAGCGTTGCCCAGGTCTGATGCCTACCTGAGCCGTGTAGGGGTAGGACGCATCCGAGTCAATCCCYTGGTTGTCGATGATGTACTGGAAAGCTTTGGTTTGCCATCCACCACCGCAGCCTTCGTTCCCATAGCTCCTGGTGCAGTCAACGAGGTTCTGGGCGCTCAGGGACACCAGCTTCCCCGTCTTCAGCTTCA
>JASVER010000178.1:865670-895556 GCA_030449065.1 Oceanodroma leucorhoa
ACTTGTGAATGCAGAATAAGGAAAACTTGGCTGCCAAAAAAAAAAAAAATTATATATGTAAAAAAAATAATTCTCTTCCTATCTTCCTCTGCTCTCCTCCATTTTGTGATTTGGCAACAGGGCCACCATATGGCATGAATTTTTCTTTAAGGAGACGGTGAGTGTAAAAACAAATACTGCCATTCCGAGCACGCAGTGAAAACGCAACTCCTCGGCAAGCCCCTGAACAAATCCAGGGCCTCTGTGCGGGGAACCAGACGTCCGGCTCCGAAACGAAGGCAAGGAACTCAATCTAGATGTGGCAAAATTGCATGGACAGCGCAGAGCAGTTTTTCCCCCCCCATAAGCTGACAAAAAGCCTGTTGAAACATTGGTTCATGGCAGCACAGAAACCATCAGCTGCAAAACTGATGCATCGAGAACAAAGCTACATCGATAATATTTTTATGGCTCATAACTATCCCGTCATTCACAYGAATGACCGGGCCCGGAGGGATTTTGTAGGTCACACTGACACAGAGGCCCATGTTCATTGCACAGGTCACAGAAGAGACGGCACCCGAGCCCCCGCCAGCGTGCCGGCCGACGCGGGGTCTCCCACTCCAGCACCCCAGACTGGAGACGCGGTAACAAGACGGCCAAGCTTCCTCCAGCAGGAAGGCCGCCTTACGACAAGGATTCTTACGCAAGCATCCTCCAGAACTGTGTTATACAGGGGTAACGCTTGGAAGAGTTTCTTCCAATATTTAAAAAGTTACAATACTTTGTGTTGTATAGAAAAAGAGTCACGGTATAGAAGATTGAAATAAAAACAGTAAAAGCCACCTTGTGAGTTTGGAGGGGCTGTCTGTAATCCAGACAGGAATCCCTCCGACCAACCCAGCGTGCAGAACGAAAACCGCCTGCGAGCGGCTCCGGGAACACGGGGCCTTCGGTCAGTGAACGCCGCTGCTCGCGCAGCACTCGAGTCCTGAAGCCTCCGGGCGAACAGTCCCCCGCTGCCGGCACCGCACAGAGGAGGTGCCCAAAACCACATCCTCCTCCTCCTCCTCCTCCTCCTCCTCCTCCTCCTCCTGCACGGCCGTCCATCCTCCAGGCTGTCGGGCAGAGTTTCGCCTCCAGAAGGTAGGAAGTGTTTAGAAAGTTCAGCAGTCTTTGAAAAAAAGACTTAGGTGTTTTCCTTTACACATGGATATTATATATAGCTATGATTTGCTCCCCCTAGAGCTTGTTTTATTCTGAAAAAGAAGGGAATATATTCAACTCTGGGAACTCTTCATTGTTGTAGTTGGGTCCTTGGTCTCCCAGCATTGTCAGCATGTCCTGTGAGGATACAAGGAGAGAGTTGTTATCTAGAATATCGTGTCGGTAATTCAGCCACGGAGGAGTTTGCCGGAGCAGGTACCGTGTACCAGGGTGGTCCCTTTCCTCCCGAGGACACGCCGGGTTTGTGTCCAAGGCTGCAGGAGAGCAGCGAATTTAAGTCATGAGCAGTGACTGCACTGACTCCTTTGAAAACAGGGCAGCAACTCACAGGAGGAATACGAACTCTCAGGAGTTATCTTCACTTTACTGGATTGGGGGCGGTATTTGGCTTTTTTATCATCGTTTTTAATTAGAGCTAGAAGGGTTAATTCAACTGCGGAGCTGGCAGAGTTTCACACTGATCCTGCAAGGGACCAAGACACAAAGCCAGTCCAGCTGAGGCCTCGCTGCCCCCTCCTCTCCAATTTCAGCTCCGTCAGGTTATTCACAAGTTTGAGACCTCATCAGATATTATAAACTAGAGGGACCAGCTCTCGGCACCTCAGCCAGCTGCCCGCACTTGGGAAGCAAAGACCGTTCGTTCCCACAAGACTGGCCCACGCCAGTCCTCACTGGGGAGGTTAAAAAAGCACCGTCTTACTGAGAAGACCTCAGGCTGGCTCGGCTGCGGCTGCTGCACGTGTTGCTCGCCGGACGCTGGGCCGTGGTGCTGTCCTTGCCACTGCGGCCACATCCCCACACCTTCGGCTGCCCGCGTCTGGAAGGGGGCGGGCGTCGGCGCTGCCTCCGCGGCTGTTCAACAGAGAGGGAGTCAGCAAACGGTTCCGGGCGCGGGGCTGGGGTTTCTATGGCCCTTTAACGGGGCTGGGAAGCGCAGAGCTCRTTTTGTGGTGCCTAGTTGTTAACAGGGTAGGATCTCCCCTCCCGGAAAAGCCACTAAGCCGTCACATCCATTAAGGCGTTTGTCAGTACCCATCTACGGGACAGGACAAGAACAAACGCAGGAGAGTCCCAGAGGGGTTTGTTTCCTCCCAGTCAGCCTTAAAATGGTTCAAAATTCATCTGCCCTGGAGCCTTGCGGTGGGACGATGGTTAAAGGTGATAACGGCAGCGTTAGCYGACGCAGGGGTTTAGCTCTGCTCTCCACATTCGGGCATTCCCAACACGCACAAGAAAACGACGGAGAGCCTATCGCACCAAGGCTGTATCCGGCCGACGCTCCCAGCTCTGAGGGGGTTTTGTTGCCACCCCAACCCCCCCAGCACCCCAAGCCGTACTCACTGAAGCCCGTGCCGCGGCTGGCAAGGTTCGGGTAAGCAGCCCCCGTRGGAGAAGCGGTAGAGCCAGGTGCTGTCATGGGGCTGAAGGAGGATTGGGTGCCTTGGAAGGTCCCCATGCTGAAGGAAGGGGGACGAGTCTTCACCGTCTGGGATGCCACTTGCTGTAAAAGAGCAAGAAACGGGGAGAGGAAGAGGAGAGATGCACTTACTCTGAACCGCGTCTTAACTAGGGTGAGAAGTTGCTGGGCTGGCCCCGAAGGAGGAAGCACACGGGCACACACATCGCTCCACCACTCAGCCAGAGTCAGAGCAGGTTGATTCGCGGCGGCGAGAAGGGTCCGTACCGCGGCGGGGCCGCGGGGCCTGCCCCGAGGGTTCAGGCTTTGCTACCTGGGGTGTGAACGCTGGCCGCGTCCCTGGAGCCCAGCTGGTTCCGCTGACCTGGGCTGGGTTGGAGTGGCGTGAAATCTGCGCTAAGATCCGGCCCGCTGATGAGGGCTGCTGCTGAATAATGTTCACAGGAGGTACCATGCTGCTGCTCCTGGAAGGCGGAAGAGGCACTCGTAGGACAGCAGGACAAAGAGGCGCAAACACCATCCGTGCAGGTTACTGGGGGGGGACCGAGCCCGGGAACGTGGGGTAACTTTGCTCCCGCGCCAGCGCCCATCACGCCGCCCTGCTGCGGACACAACCGGCGGGAGCTGCCGGGTTTGTGGCTGCTCTCGCCCAGCTCAGCCTCTGAGCTCCTGTCCAAGCACGCCCAGGAGGCAGAGCTCTCCTGCAGAGGAGCTTCCACAGGCCACAGAGCAGAGGGCTCCCGGGGAATCGAGGCAGCAGCTGGGAGGTGACGATGAGGGCAAGGACCGGCACAGCGGAGGAGGGGCCGTGCTGACTCTGCACAGCCCCGGAGCTCCTGCACCTCCGACCAGGAGCAAAGCAGCACCAGGCAGGGGAGCAGGAGCCCTTCTCTCCCCCACCCCTCGAAGAAACCGATGCCTGGATGGGCTCCCCCTGTATTTTCTGTGCACACGATACAGGAAGACATTTATGGACAATCGCTGCCAGGCAGAGGGAGGCTGGGAACACTCAGCCGTCGCAAAACGACACAAACAGAACAGGAACAAGATAAAATTAACATGAGGCCGTTCCAAGCACAGCACAGGAAGCCTCACCTGAAGTTCTCAGCGGGTCGCGATGGGGTGAAAGTGTTTCCCTGCGTAAAGAGGGGCTGGTTGGCAGGCACTGTGCTGGCAGGAATGGCTTTGTTCTGGTCTGTGGAGAGAGGGTGATTCACGGTAGGGCTGAGAAAGTCTCAGCAGCAGGAACAGGGACCGAGAACCAGTTGCAAGAGACGTGCCCGTGTGAGGGAAGATTGTTTCGAGCCAAAGCATCAAACACGACTGTTCCTTATCCCAGACACGGACTCCAGATGGTTTTGTAAAAGCCTGTTTAATTTGATTTCCTCTCCATTTTCTAATAAACTTCGCATTAAGGTCCTCTGGGGCTAGAGCATCCACTACATTCTGTGCTCAGACTAGGACACAGAGACCTGCTCTCTGGGGACAGGCAGGAAGGATCAGACTGAGACAGGCAGTACGACCAGAGCAAGAGACACCTCCTCACCCCCTCCCTCCCCACACCTCTCCAGCAAAATGTCGGCTGCAGGACAATTCACTGCCGCTGCCGTAATTCCTTGGACAGGAATTATCCMCCCAGCGTCAAAACCAGCACTATTCTGCGAGACCCGGGCTGCCACAACACAGTCACACTGAGTCTCTGCAGCCAGAACTGCCCTGAGTGACTCAGGAAAGAGCAAAGAGCACTCGGATTGCAGCTGAAATCGGATAAACGTGCGATGTGTCCCCGGCCACGCCTCACAGCCCAGCGCTCCCTACCTGTATTGATACTGCTGTAGATTTCGCTGAACCTTGGGTCCCGCTCCTGATTAAAAAGGCTCTCCGCCTTCTCCAGGGGCTTGCTGTGCTCCGGGCCGGCAGCAGTCACAGGCTGAACGGGAACCTGGGAGCGGGTGCGAACGCGAGCCGTTAGTACCTCGAGCACAAAGGAAGCCTCACAGCAGAGAACAGCCGAGGGCTTTGGGGGCAAAGACCGCGCAYGCAGGGGGCCGGGCTGCTCTGCGGMCCCCCGGGGGTTTTATGGGACAGCGGCCATTTAGGGCTGGCAGCACCAACACGGGCGCAGCGGGGAGGGTGCCGCAGGGGCAGATCGGAATCGAGCGAGCGGGTTCAGCAAACCCCAAGGCAGAACAGCTTCCTTTCCAAACTCTCAGCAGCCTCAAGTCAACCAGGTGTGGCCGCCCTTAAAGTCCCAGCAAAAGGTAATTTAAAAAATGCAGGACAACAAATGCAAGGAGTGACCGAAACCCCTGTTGATTTACCTGTGAGTGGTCGTAACCAGACAGGCTCTCTCTTCCTGGGACCACTTCCAGCTCTGTCTGTTGTGGTGGCTGCTGCTGCCTAAAATAGAAAGTCTCTGTAACAGGAGAACACCGGCTGCTAAAAATGATTGCCAAGGGAACAGATACTCTGTGGTTACACCAATGATTCATTAGCCCAGAGGAGTTCAGTGCTGCAGAGAGGAAAGTTTGGGTAGGAAGGCTATTTGACAGGAGGGCAGAACCAGCAAGAGAGGCACGGTAAAAGGAGCTGAGCACCTCCTGACCTTGAGGGCAGCTGTGCCGTGCCCATCTCCAGGGGAAGGCTGACACTCTGCCCCAGCTGGGGCCTCTGCATTGAGTTTGACAGGGCAGGCCGAGACTCCTGGCTCGAGTTCCTTTAAAGCAAAGAAAAAAAGAAAAAAATATATTTAAAAAATCCCAAACGAAAGCAAACAGTTGGCTACTGCATGTGGGAGAATGCGCCTGTCTCGGACAAGATGGGAAGCTTTGCTTTTGCAAAACCCGTTCGAGTGAAGGATCCTTCCACTCAGTTTCCGTGGTCTCTGAGGGGGGGGGTTGTATTACATGTAATATAACGCTACGGGCTGTGAGCCAAAGGCTCTGCCCCCTCCCACTCAGTCACTGAGCAGGGGAGCAATTAATAACCTACACCAGGAGCACGGCCAGATCTGCATCATCCTTAAAGCACAAGCAAAGGTTGTAGGAGCCTAAAAACCCCAAGGTTTTCCATTCAGCTCTGTCAGACACTCCCGAGCTGGAGCCTGCAGAGACCACCAGCAGTTTTAGGTTTTAAGCCCAAGACGTTGGTGGAGTTCTTTAYGCTCTTCTGTTAACTGTCAGAAGTCAGTTAATGTTTAACTCCCACAAGAAAGGAATAAAAATCCAGCATTTCCTCGACAGTTCTTTTGCAAGCTTCTGCTTCMGTAGTACCTGCTCTCGGAGATGAAGCAATACAGATAACCTCGCAAAGATGCACATAGATAAATGCACCTCAGACACAATCAGACGCAGATTGCTGCTTCTCTGGTCTGAACTTACGCAGTGCTTCTAGAAGGCGCAGTATGGATGTGAGAATGGATGCGTGTGGAATGAATGAGTTCAAAGAGATATCTCTAACACCGGGACAGGAGTTAAGGCCTGTATCAGATCTGCTTCAGATCTCAGCCCTGCACCCACACCACAGCTCTTTAAAGCCAGAGGGATTTGTCACCGCTCAACTCTTAATACTTTCTCATCAGAAAGCATCAGCTTGCCAGGAAGGGAAGAAGTGCTACCTGCACTCTAGGACCTTGCCTCATTGAAAAAAATATATATATATAAAATCCTGGCTTTCACCTGCCCACAAGCAACCTAGCCTCCTGTTTGCCTGGCTGCAGAGACTGTTCGCTGCACCCCCACGGCTGCAGTTATCAATCACATGCAGGCACGTTTTTATTTTTCTTTATCTCAGTTGCTGCTGTTCTGTAAGGGGCCYGGAGCTCACCCATGGGAAGAGAGCGCAGCTCTGGTCACTCCCAAAGGAGACAGACCAACCCACGAGAATAGTCGAGAGAGAAGCAAAAAAAGAGCAGGAATGAGAGCAGTCTCCCCACTGGAGCTYGTTTCTGGATCCAAGGACAAAACTACAGCAGTGGAGAAAAATAAGGGTTTTACTTTCTACCACCAGCTGCACACAATCCTGCTCACGTGGAAAGCTGCTCTCTGGACCAGCTGCCCCCTGGACTGCCACAGGAGTCCCAGAGCTACGTTCAAAAGCGGATTTCACTRATATGAGCTCTGAATGCAAACACACAGACGGGAGACTTGCTCCAGTAACCAGAGTTACAGCAGGCACTGCTGGAGCTGAACTTGGGCAGCTTGCTAAGCCGTACGACCGAGACAGCCGAGGGAATTCAGCTTCTTGCACYTTACAGTCCTCTCGTGCCTGCCACAGCCCAGGAGAAGAGCGCTCACGGGCCCCAGCAGTTTCTCCAGGGCCTACGCAAACTGATGGGAAGCTTGGTGAGGGGGGAGGCCAAAGCTCCCGCAGTTCTGTGCTGCTGGTTATTGTGGGACAGGACCCCCTCGGGTTCGTGTGCTACCACTGGTGGTGGGCAAGTCATTTCCGTGTACATACTTGACGTTGGTGTTGGTACAGATGATGTACTCAATTTCATCCGAGTAGGGGTTCTGGAAGGTAAAGGAGCTGGTTCTCATCCAGAGCCATTCCCGGTTTTTGGATCGGAATCGGAACATGACTGACAGAACCTGGCCTTTTAACTTCACCACCTAAAAAAACGTAATGCCATCAGTAGTACCTGATAAAAGAAGGTGTTGAAGAGCAACTTGCTTCCGAGCACAAGCCACCCCCCACTAAAACCTGGTGATGGCCCCTCGCCTCAAAGCCTGCGAGACCACATCTTGGTTTTCCCCAACTAAATGGCACCGCTACTATTCCCKCATGCTACCTCGATTCCTGAATGGTAGGGGGGGGAATCTAATATCCCCTTTCTGGCTTCCACTTTTCTTATCTCTTTGCACTGGTGAGATGTATGAAAAAACCTCCAGTAAATGAAGCACATGCTGTTGCTTCTGATTCCAACTATTCGGACAAATGGATATGAGCAGCTACTTTTTGGAGTCATGAAAGCACAGGGGCAGTCTTACCTGCCCTGCCACAAGTCCAACGCCCTCAGAAATAAGAGTAACGACAACAGGGCAAGCAAACCACATCCATTTCGAGTTCTGCAGCACTGGGCTGGGCCCTAGAGATGAACCAGTGTTTCAGCCACAGAAGCATGGCATTCAAGTACGCACTTTGTAGCCGCGTCTCTGGCCCTAAAAGCAGACTGGACTAGCAGCCAGAGGATGAATTCAAGAGTTAGACATCAGATCCTGCTGTTTTGGTTTTGCACATTTASAGTTATGTGACTATATCTGTAACTGTTTGCCACTGGGCAAAGGAGAAATATCTACCGTTTATTTTTCTCTTGGTTTTCCAATTAATTTCATTGCTTTGCGGGCACCAAGACAGATTTCAATCTGAATACCACACCGCATGCAAAGTGGCAGCCAAAGTGTTTTACCTGCTGAAAGCTGTCCCGCAAAAGCTGTTGGTCTTCCGGGTGGCAGAAATCCACAATGTCTTTCCCCAGAAGTTCCTAATTTTARAGGAATTGGGAGAGAGACCAAGTCAGTTCATCTGGCAGGCAGACTCCCCCTTTCAGGTCTGCCCCATTAATTCCACTYTGGACAGGTAGTTACTGCTCCCCCCACCAAATCACCGTTACACAAAGCAASTCCGGGAACCGGCGTGCTGTATTTTAAAGAGAAGCACAACAGCGGTTGACTAACGTTTGATCTCAAACTCAAATGGAGGCAAAAGTGATCTTAATTGACATTAGACATAATCCAGAGCCACCCATCCTTCCCATGATCAAAGTACTTAGAAAAGCACATGAAAAAGCAACTGGTGGAAAAGAAACACATCTGGTTTAGGCCCTGGGCATCGTTTTATCAGATCTGTTAGACAAGCAGAGCCATGATGTACAAGAGAGGGAGGAGGGAAAAGTAAGTTTGAACAGCAGTCCTTTCTTAGAAAGCTCCTACCATTTTCTCACCTGTGGCTGGTAGCCCACCGTAGCCACACAGCGGTGATCTATGAAGGTGAAAATGCCTTCGGTGTTGTGTCGGGAGATGAACTCTGTCGGCTGACAAACGTTGTTCATGTCTGTGCAGTTGGGTGAGCTAGTGACCTGCAAGGTAGGACAGGCAGAGTGTTATCGGATCTTGTAAGAGCTGCCTTCTCCTGACCAGCCAGCCCCGCGGTCGGATTTGTGGCAATCGGGGAACATCTTCAGACAGAACAGTGTTACTCTGTGGACTTTTAGGTCAAGGCAATGTTGAACCATCGAAAGATGCCACCCACCTGGAGCCTGCCAATAGCCACGAGGCAAAACTTGCTGCCCTGGCCAGCGTCCGGGTCATCATCAGGCAGTGAAACACCTGAGAGGGGAGTGCCAAAAATTCCAGCAAGGTTAATACAGGAAAAATCACCAGTTTCAGAGGAAAAAGACATCAGTACATCTCTCCACCCTCTTTTATAATTCAATATCCTTTCCCATGAAGGAATTTGGTAAATTAAGTTGCCTCCCCCTCCCTTTTTTTGCCAGAAGGGTTAAAGATCTCTGTAACTTTCAGCAAATATCAGACAATGTAGTATTATTTTCATCCTCTACAGTGTCTCCACTGTTCAGAGACAAAGATCTCTGATCCAGCATCTGCAAAAATTAGTTCAATCCTAAAATAACAAAAAGTGACAAGACACATTTGGAAAGCATTTGCTGGCACATTCAGTTCATAGGACGGACAACGTCAGACCATATGCTCTTAAAAACAGCCACAACTGAACCCTTCAGTAAGTCGTTACCTGCGGGGGGCCAGGCTTTTATGTAACCCGTGCAGTGCACCACGACGTAGTGAGGTTCCCCATCTTTGGCTGCACCTAAGCCATTCCTTGGGAGAGAGAGAAACAGTCCGATTGTGCTACATATTAAACTGGGGTAAGGTCAGGCAAGGTTTCTCCTTGTATTTTAAAAAAGCTTCCACAGAACGTCTTCAGGGTAAAAAAAGAACAAAGACTTAATATAAATGCAAGAGGTCCAAGAACACAATAGGTTGGAATCTATCTCAATTTCAAATTAAAAAGGGACAATATACACCAGAGCCCAACAGCAACAGCGTAAAGAACATGGTTTTAAATTGACTTCAAACCCAATCTTGGAATTAAGAAAGATTAATCTTCCCCAGGATTATCTTCCTCAACATAGTGGTACTTTGGTTCCTCTACCAGCAGATCCACCTAAACTCTTCTATGAGCTGCACTAGTCTACCCCACACACAGTGTCCCCACCACTCCGACGACAGAGCTGCGGCTCCGTTTGTTCCTAGCGAGGCAGCGTGCTTGCCCAAAACTTTTGTATTATTTACCTGCAGCGGTTCCTCATAAAGCTGAGACGATTTACAGAGACTGGATCCACTGAGCTGTTGCCACACCTGTACCAGAATTAGAAATGCGAGGGGAAAGACTTTTATCTTTCTTGGTCAACATCAAAGCAAGCTGACAATCCTGAACAAGAGGAAGCACTCTATAAATGGGGATGAACCTTTGACTCTCCTCATTCTACAGACTTCAAGAAGGGAGGCGACACACAGGGTCAAAACAAATTTTTACTTGAAACTGGATCTTCTACAACAGCCTTGAGAGCTATCTTAGCATAGGGCAAAGAAAAATCTCAAGAACTAGATTGTTAGTTTTGTGTGGACAGCTCAGCCATGTTATATCACGTCTATGTCCGAATGAGCAAAAAAAGCTGAAATAAAAGCACGATGGGGCGAGGGAGCAAGTTCAGCTTCRGGCTCAAATGAGATTTCCCCAGGGAATGTCTCCATTACCTCATTCGGCAGATGAAAGATCTTCGTGAACCCATACACATCCTCATGGATTGCTGGCCTTCCTTCTTGACAGTCCCCGTCTTTAAATCTAGGATGCGACCTAAAGAAACAAGGAAAAACAAGAAAAAACTCGCTGCAACGCGAGTCCTTTCACCAAGACAGGCACCAGGTCACGTATTAGGAAACTAGCAAGACACAAGTGTCACCAGTGGTACCTTTAGATGCATTCTCAGGGGGGGCTGCAGGATCCTTGTTAGAAAGACACCAGGGTTTGGTTCCTTCTACAAAGGGAAGGTTTTAATCCAGGTCCTCTGCAGGCTTTCACACTGCCCGCCCCTGCCGACCCCCTCCCAGGCTGCTTTACCTGTCAGTGCGTTCTCCGATGTGGAGAGCTGCTCCCGCAGCTTGCCCACGTCGTCCGGGTGCACCTGGTCGTAGAGGGTGCTGCCAAACCATTCGGACTGGGGCTGGTTCAGGACAGGGGTCACGGAATCGGAGACATAGACCACCCTCCCGGTCTCGCAGGACACTATGAACAGAAAGCCGTCGGCTGCCTCTAGGATCAGGTGTTTGAGTTCCTGCATTCACAGACAGACAGACRTGCTCTTAACTCCAGAGCCAAGCAGGTGAAGCCCTCTAAACCCACCCTGGGTGCCTATCTCCCCCCACCCACGACTGAATTCCCCCCCCTCTGATTGCAGTATTTCCCACAAAGCAGCATCAAGCCAAGACCTGGTCAGTGAGAAAGGAGGGTTTGTAGGTGCCGTCAGTGGAGGTATTGCCTGTGCCGCGCAGGGACTTCATGTGAGAGACAGCCATGCGCAAGATGGTGAGCTTGTCTGGTTTGCGGGCCAGGGCACTGCAGGTGGGCACCATGTCTGACAGCTCTGTGATGTAGGCGGTCATCTTGTTCCTTCGCCTACGTTCAATCTCGCTGTGATTTTCCCTGCAAAAGGCCAGGGAGGAGAGGAGAAAGACGAAGTTACCGACGGGCCGGAAGCCTCAGCCATTGCCCCATGTCAACGCTTCCACAAGGCCAGAGTGCAAAACACAGAGGTGCATCRGGGTCATCAGGAGTTAGAAGGACTACAAGCGCCTCACATGCTGGGCGTGCACAAAGGAACGCGGGAACAAGTGCAAGGAGGAGAGTCTACAGTCGGACCTTCTTTGCTGCGGACAAGAGCCTTGCTCGAAATCACATCGGTTCCCTGGTATCTGGCGAAAGCAACCAGCTAGGCTAAGCTATTGTAGCAGGGAAAGAAGCTTCCCCATCACTTCCACAACACTGCAGCAAGCCGAAGGATTTCTTCCTTTACTACAGCCTCTGCTCTCCAAGCGGGGTTCACCTCACTCTACTGAGGAAATTTGCTTTTAAGCAGCACTGGTGCAGACAGACTACGACAACTCACCCACCGTTTGTCCAGGGATGAATCAAATCCCCCCCCACACCTTTCAGACACCCCTGCATCTCCAATAACCACACAAGGAGGCCGGGGCTGCAGCTAAGACTCAGGGACCTAAATTACAACAGATGAGCCTCATCCTGCAGTGCTTTTATGAAGACACTTCTCAGTTACATCGAGAGCCTTTTACCGTATCACGGCAGGAGGGAAAGCTTTAGAGATATGCACCCGATTTCTGTCCAGATCAAGGCCGGTGTGGGCAGACCAGCTACCAGGCACACACCTGGGTGCTGCGCACAGACCTCCGAAGAGGCACCACGACGAACGCTGCCCACTTACGGTCCTTAAAGGGGACTCTTCACGTGCCTTTTGCAAGTCTGCTCGCAGGGCACAGTCCCCATCAGTCCCCAGAGATCAGCACATAACCTGTTTAGACTTGGTTCTTTTTATCCGTTTAACTGGGTTACTAAGGTGGGTTTGYCAAAACAGAACTCAAAAGCCAGGTTTCCTATACGGAAGGATGGGTCAGATGCAAGGAAGCACATGGWGGGACATGAAATGGGATGAAAGTGTTGGAAGGAACATAGACAGGCAAGTGAACTAAAGAGGATAAGTACAAAAACCAGAGCATTTATCACTACCAGGTGTGCGCAATCATTCAGTGACCTTGCTCCAAGAGACTGATACTCAGGAAAAGAAGTGCTTCAATTACCACACTCACCTTTAATTCAGTTTCTCCAAACTCACTTGCTCAAGTGTGCAAATGAAGCTACCTTCACTGCAAAAGCTACTGGGAAGCCACCAGACGTTTTACTTGCCACACTGCCAAATATTCTTTACTACAGGCTCTTGCATGACAGCAACAACTGACTACTGGGGACAGAGGAAAGGGTCACTAGCRGAGGAGAAAGCCCCAAAAAGCACTGCTGTTTGCTGTATTCGCAGGCCCCACCTCTAGCGTTTCCTTATCTCCTCAAATATTTAAGCTATGCAATACTGCAGTTAGGAAAGGCTGTGTTTGGGGGTTATTTTTTTGTTTTAAAACCAGCCAGCAGGCAATAAACTGACCAGAATTGTGGCATTCTCAGCACCCATRACAGTTTCTTTAGTCCTGTGCATTGCTTAAGAACGAGTCTAGGGTGGAACAGTCCTAAGAAGTTACAGGGTAAGTTTGCAAGATGGCAAGCCACAAAACAAGCCATTCTTCATGAATTACCAGCCCTCAGCTCTGCAGCAGTAACAAGCTGTGGGTGGCAAGCAACAGAAACCTTGATGGTGATTTAAGCGGTTTTTATTTTGCAGCTGAAAATAGGGAAGGGTAGATCTAGAGTTGATGTTTTTCTGCTGGAGAAACATAGTTCTGACAACACACCACCTCAACCAGCTGCGGCTGTGCGCACACATTCTCGGGGTACATTTTGGTATTAATGGTACAGCATTCGGAATGACTGCTTCCGTCATTTCAGCCACAGTCCCGCATTAATTACAAATAGGAACTTGGGGAAAAACCAACAAACTTGTGCTCAGTAAGCCTGTAATGCACAGGACACCACCTTTCCTGGAAGGTTTTAAGGGGTAGAAAAAACCTGACCTAATACACTTTTTAATGTCTGTTTTGATAGTACAACAGCATTCCTGCGACAAAACCTTACCAAGGTGAGAACAGGCCATTTGGTGCCTTGATCCAGCACAAGAGAAATTGTATTTAGCACAGGTTAGCAAAGCTACAGTACTCAGGGAAAGCAACGGCCCCACCACACTCTACCCTGCGGTCTTTGGCCAACAAATCCTTTTGTGTATTCTCCAAAGACATTCTCACAAGGGGACTAAATGCCTTTCCCCTCCTAATTCCAATTACACAGCGATTTCCAGGAGTCTGTTCAGTTTCAAGTCCTCTATTGCAGCAGATGAGGGAAGGAGGGGGAAAAAAAAAAAAAAAAGAGAAGGGATGCCTAGAGAAACATTAAGGAAAGGAAATACTCTGCTTGTCCATGCTTGAAATCTCCATTCTCCTACCTGGCAAGTCTCTCCTTATCCGCTGAACTCTGTTCATCATCAGACCTAAAAATAAAATCAGCGATCTAAGCTAAAATGGAAAAAGTTTAAAGAAATGAAAAATGGGAAGATGTACTAGGAAACCCAGCCTACAGACACGTCTGTTTTGCAGAGGAGCAATTCCATAAAACAAAGCAGTCATTAGTTTGCAACATTACACATTAAATGGGTGCCTGCTATCTACATTGGTTTGAAGCTTTAAGATGCTTACCAAGACTGCAAAATAGGCAAGGGGTAGCTCTGTTTTACATATAACTGAGGTGCAGATTATTCTGCGCAAGATTACAAGGTTAATGGCAGAACTGAGAATTAGGGGTCCAGTCACATTAAACTACTCTTTCTTTAAAGAAAAAAAAAAAATCAATAGCCTCTTTGATAGTATTAACAAATTGGAAAAGCAGATTGAAAAAAAACCAAAACCCACAAACAGAGTAAGATTCACAGCTAACAACACACATTTTCGTAATGCTGCTACATAAACACCATTCAGGACAACAATGGCTCCACGACAAACAGCACACAGATGTTACGCGCGTCACCTRCACAGAGGCACACAGACGTCCCCACCAACCTGCAGGCACTTTCAGTTTTCAGGGAAGACGAATCTGCAAACCTTGTTTTACAGAGGTTGATGGTAAGTTTTCCTCCTTGAGGTCTGGCTGCCTTGGAGAACAAATAATCCCCCAAAAGCTACCTCCAGGAAAGCAGAGGGTACCACGTGTGCCCGGTAAGGCAGGCGGGCAATCTCTCAAAGGCTGGGCATCTGAAACATACACTGTGGATTTGTGGAGGACGGGAGGTGTTTTTAGCATTACTCAGCTGTGGTACCCTTCCACTTCGAACAGGTTTTAGTACAGTACTTAAAAAAAAAGTAGTCACGTTCACTTCCATGCTCTGTTTTGCCTCACATCATCTGAGAAGGGAAGAAGGTACTGGAAAACGAGGGCTGCCAGAGCTGCAAGGAGTCACGCGCAWGCTGTGAGCAGTCCCGGCAAACAGCTCGGAGCGCTACGGGCAGGCCAAGGGGCACAGAGGCAGAGGGGAGCTGTGCCACGCTTCCCGTGCGGCCGCGGCCGGGGTGCCAGCGCACTGACACCACTGACACTGCTCCTCCCCTCCTGCCACTGCCCTTCCTGCCTGAGCCAGTAACTGCAAGCGACAAACCCAACACGAAAGCGCGTAGGTACCGCTGATGCCCCCCCGGAGGCAGAGGCTCTGGGCCTTAGCAGTTCAGAAGTGCCATYCAGTTGTTTTGTTTCTCTGTTTATTCCTCCCTCGCCTACCACSTGTGTGTTAAGCAGGGCGATCAAAGGCCACACCACAATGGGGGTCACAGGGAGCCAAGACCCTACTCCAGCTAAGGCACTGCACAGTTAGGCAGCAGAACTTTTAACTTTAAGGGCCGTGAAGCTGTTCAGCACTACAACACTTACCAAAAAAGCACATGCTGTAGGCATTTTGCATTCTCTTAGCACTTAAAGGTATTATCAGGGTCTGTTACACCTGGAGGTTCCCAGAGCCTATGACTTGCACGAGGGAACACAGTTATTTGACGTGGGCTGGCAAACACATTTCTAATTTGCCTGACTTCAGATCAAGTCAAAAAAAAGCTGGAGAACCCCAGTTCAGAAGTCCCCGCTAGCCCTCTGGCAGATAACAGCATGACGGTGACCTGAAATTTTGGCGTCGCAATTTTTTTGCCTCTCTGCATTGAGACTCTGACACAGGTTTATAGCTCTGGCTGAAACATTACGGAACAGACATTTTGCAAAGCCTTTATTTCTAAACCACCGGTTTCAGTGCACGATCTCAGTGAAATCACAGGGGAAGGCCCCTGCACCCAACATCATTCCTGGCTCACCCTGCGATGTGGTCTGCCCTGCTCCTCGACACAATACACTGGGCACTCCTTTCCCCAATGTCCTCAATCACTTGAATTTTAACCCACATTTCAGGAATTCCTGAAGTCAGACCCCTCCTTAAGACAAGCCACTAAGCACAGTGTCTTGGCCACTATTCTGTATTTGCTCACTTTTCTTCTTAGCAAGACACAGCATGATGTGCCTTCACGCTGAGGGGACACCCTGGAATTTACAGCACTTGGAATACACACAAAAGAACCTCGCTTTGGCAAAAATTACACAATAAACACAAAATAAACCCATGAAATATTTAAATTGAGTTCCATGGGCTTCAGAAAGCTGTAAAAATACCATGAGGCCAGTCCCAGTACTAGATGGTACAGAGCTACTTTCAGACACCAACAAGTAAACAATCACAGTCAAAATATCACCTATAATGTTACTGTACACCCTGATCTCTAGGAAATCCCCCATTTATAGAGAAAGCTTTTGCCTAACTCCCCCACAAAACACACAAACCACGTTTGCCAGGAAACCCTGTCCAAGTAAAACTTGAACTGGGCCTGAAACTTGTATCTCTGCAAGTTTCCTGAGCAGGAGAAAAGAATGAGAGTCCAAGGCAACAGCTGAAAGAAATGTTGAAAAAGAGGAACGTAATTTTATCGCACTTATAATGAACTGGTCCAAAAAACATCAAGGAAAATGTCTGGATCCTTTGGTGCACCTTCCTTCAAAGAGAGAAAATCTAACCGCTAGTTAGAAGGGTGCTGCAGGATCTCTCTTACTTTAAGGTGGTTTGGCACCAAAAGCTTCAAAAACTGCATCACAGCAGATTCTTACCTGGCAAATCTCTCCTTATCATTTGGCATCGGGTCATCATCACACCTAGGAGAAGGGGGAGAGGAAGAAGAGTTCTTAAAGTGTTCACACTTACTTCTTCCCCAAAGACACTGAGAGAMGAACAAGGTTTAATAAATCACACAAAAAAGGCCTGGTGTTAAAAAGGCAAACTGTGTGTAGGCAATCCAGAACCACACTCTTCATTTATCTAGTTAAAAGACTACAGTTTAATTATTTTTATCACCTTGACGATGTTTTCCGCATCACACCCACGTCAAGGACAGTGGCACCACGCTCAGTAATTTAAGCGCCATCACACACAAAGAAATAGGTTAAATTGCACTTTGAAGATACAGTTAGCCCAACTCAACACCCTCATCCAAAGGATCTCAGTGGGTAAATCCTACGTTCATCAGGACCATCATCATCCCAAAGCCATTCCGCAGTCACCTTTAAAAGACTGTAACATAYGGACCTCCAGTATCGTCAGAGTTGTCCAAACCTAAACCCAGTAGTGAGGCTACAAACAAATGACATGAGATCTTCCAACTCTTCTGCGTTCCATATGGATCATGAGAGGACATACTTGCAGCCTCGCCAGCTTCTCGGGAGTAAGGATGTCTCTGTAACTGAAGCATCCTCACAACAGATGAGAACTAAGCAACACGTGTCTGAGGCACTAACAAAAGCTCAGCATCTCACTGTTGTGCCGATAAGCTATTTGGCAGAAGATTCTTCTCTACAAAAAACAGGGGCTTGGCCAGCAGCAGGGCTCCTACACTGCTGTGCTGGAACCACCAGCGGATTGCTGGAAGCATTCATGGAAACCATTTAATCTTTTGGGATGCCGGTATCGAACACAGCAACCTCATCGAGGAGTTCTGCAACAYCGCTTCAAGCCAGGGCTCGCAAGGCTCACTTCTTCAGCTGACCTCATCTCGCTACGGGGCTGGCCCAGGGAGCCTTGAGCTGGAGGCTGCACCCAAAGCAGTGAGAGGGTCCCCCCAGTCACAGTCCCTCCTCCGGACCCACAGACCCCATGTGCACAGCAGCTTCGCTTTGGCGTCAGCTGCAAAGATGGAGGAATACTGCTGACTAGGAGAAAGAGAAGAGTTTAAGGAAGTGAAGCACTGCCTCCTTCAGACTCCCCCCCTTCCCTCTGCACTGCTGGAGAGGAAAAGCCACACGAGCAGCAAGCTCCTGCTCTGGGGGAAGCGCACGGGCACACCTAGACCGGACCACAGAAACTCCAGGGTGCGATGTTCTCCCTCACCTGAGGAATTTACTGTTCCCTTCTCCATCATCATCAAAATCAAGCCTGAAAAACAGAAGCGAGAATATCGTTATTAACCAAGCGGTTTCTCCTTCACAGGTTGCTTTTCTGTCTGTCCCTACAGGGATGCAAATGAATCTTGAAAGGAAGATTTAAGTAATCCCAGGGGCTAACGTGAAACAACCCACAATGTTTAGAAGGGCGCTTGCTTTACATGTCTATCAGAAACAGAGCAAGGAAACAGTTCAAAAGAGAGAAAGCCCACTTGGAGCACCCACTGCATCACAACCTCCTGTTCCAACCGCTCTGGATCTCCTAGCAGCGACCTGAAGCCCAACAGGCTGCCACAACTGCTCCTCACTGCTCAAGGGACCGATCAAAGCCTGCAAATGGAGCACTCCCAACCCAAAAGTTCGGATCAGTTGCATTTAAAAAAAAAAAAAAAAAAAAAGAGGAGGGCAAAATACTTCAAGAATTAAAGTTCAGTCTGGTGACCTGTGTAGTTGGCGCCCTTAGTCCAACAGCAGACAACGTCACTGTGTTTGCTGTAACAGGGTCAAAAAAAGCCCATTTCTAACAAGCGTACGTGGGAGGAGAGAGGAAAGGCTTTCCACGGCACTTCCTTCCAGGATGGAAAACTGGCCTGTAGATGCAGCACAGCAGCGTGCGTGTTTGTAAATGAAGTGCGAGGAACAAGTAGCAGACAGCGTGGGAGGAGCTGCAGGGGGGTAGGAGCACCAGCAAATGGAGGTGAAGGAAAGAGTTTGAGTGACTGGGGGAGGGCGGGGAGAGATTTTAATTAGCTTTAAAATTAAGAGGAAATATCTTGTGCCAGGAATTTCAGAGCAGCCACTCAATATCCTTTTAATTTGCGAAGGCATTTTTAGCAAACAAAAAGCCTACCGCAAGCACATTGCGGCTTCCCCCCCACCCTCTCCCAGAGAGGGCACAGTTGCAAAGGTTTGAGTAAGGCGCCAACGTTCACATTCTCCGTTCCTCTACCTCTCTTGCAGCAACCGGCTTGTCTCACTGCTTCAGTGACTCCTGTTTCACTCCCAATCCTTGGTGAGCAACCCTCTTCTCCCGCGAGGTGCAACTCAACTTTTTAATCCCCTCTTTTTATATGTAATACAGAACCTGGCTCTAACAGATGTGGTTGGCACAAAGCATACCACTACAAAGTAAAAGGACACAGCACACCTGAAGGAACCAGGCAGCTCTTCTTTGCTTAGCTGCAGACAAGTTTCCTCGTCACAAGGCTGACCACTCTTTCAAGAGAGCAACGCTTCCTCAAAAATACACTTCACACACGCACCTCCCCCCAAAAAGTAAAAGCCACACACGCACACCGAGCACCCACTCACCCGGGACGCCTCTTGTTGGCTCTCTGAACGATGGCTGCTCCAGCTTGCGCTCCCGGCCCAGGGTTCCCGGAGCTGACGGCTGCACCCAGCGAGGAAACATCTGATGCCATTTCTAAACGGGAGAGTGGAAAAAAAAATAAACCAGTATTATGTCAAATCCCCCCCTAGTTCAGAGGGTGGAGTATTCTCCACATATAGCTCCCATTAAAAGCGATTGCATTTCAGCATCTGATGTGGATAGATTCTGTGTAATGAGTGTTTCTAGTTCTTTCATCTACTGCCTCTCCAGAGCCAGCACTAAGGGTCCATTTCAAGCTCTGAGCACATGCTGTTTTCATAAGCTCAAAAGCTCAGATCGCTAAACTAAAAGATGTGGTCTCCTTTTTAGACAGAGGAGGCGTCTGATGTGATCGTGGGTAGAGGCTGAACCCATTCTCATATGCTAGCTGCATGGGTATGCAGAAGGGGAGGAGAAGAGTTGCGAGTTTGCCCAATAACATTAACGCCGCCTCTCGAAGAGGGTTTATTTCTCAATCTAGGAGACAAAGAATTAACCAAGACGCTTGTAAGGCACCTTGAAAACCGTGGTCTTTCAGACAGTCATTTCTATTCTTCGGCAGTACCGACCTGTGGGCACCACAGGCATGATTACCAGTCYCTGCCTGCGCTCCTCCGCAACTGGCCACACACCCAGAGCAAAAGAACATCGGTTCTTCCCCCAAAATGACACTACCTCCATTAAGCACAATGGTAGTCATGCTTGGAGCTAAAAACCTTGCGTTTTACATGTAGAAAAGTTGCATAAACAGTAGGAAACCTAATCGATGCTTTCTAAGAGATGAAAACAGGCAGGTAACGCACTCARGAAGTGTGGAATTGGTGAGCCTTCRGAGACCGTGCCACGCAATATTGCAGCACTGCTTCTACAAGAGCTTCATTTGRGAAAATAAGAAGTCTACTTCGAGACRTGAAAAYAAGMCCCTTTTGGTGTATGGGAAAGAAAGAAGTGTCTAAGCGGAGGACTTGAATGCGCTGCCCTCAAGTCAGACGGCAGGCCCAAGCCTGTTACGCATTACGGGTTCTTTCCACAGCGAAAGCAAAGAGCCTCGGCTCTCTGCGCAACCACACACACGCTGAACCGCTTCCCCGGCTGCGGGGGCCGGCTGGGCTCCGAACCCCTGCCCACGTTCAGGCCGTACGGATGCCCCCTTCTCCTCCCCACACGCTTCACCGGCAGCTCCCAGCTCCTACCCACGCGAGCAGGGATTTCTCSTTCCTTGCGAGCCGAGCCACTACGACTGAAAGCAGTGTTTGACAGCAGACACCGAGCTTTACTTCTCTGACCCTCAAGTAGGGCTTTTTCCTACTCCCAGTTGTTTAGGAGCACACATACCAGGCTCTGTAGTTGTTCAAAGCTTGCTCAGCACAGCTTAAACTGAAACCATGTCGTAACGTCGCCGCGAGAGCTGCGTTCAACGTTCTTCTACGTTAACATAGTCTGATCTGCGCCAGAACCAGAGTTTTTAAACAAGTTATAAGRCATTTTTTCATGTTTCTGAAATAAGTCAGCTCTGTACTCATTTTAACGGTTGTGGTTTTTTAAGTTTGCTGTTAACCAACTTCTAGACTGCAACCAAAACAGTCGCTCCAGCCAGAGAATCTCCACCACAATCTTTGCAAACCAAGTTGCACARAGTGCCTTGAAGGTAAAAAAACCGCTTCTGCTTTATCAAAGTGGAGGGGACCAAAAAAAACCAACCCCAACACACACAAAAAAAGCCTATTGCTGGGGTTCCCAAACCACAGCAAAGTGATACACCAACACCGAGAGCTGCTTATGCATGAAACGCTGCCAGAATTGGTAGGACAAAGCAAAGATCTCAAGTCAGGTTTAACAAATATGGTAACAAATCGGGGCTTAAGCTGCGAGGCTGTCAAATCTTAGCTCAGCCAAGAACAGGAGGATATTGGTCGACAAGTAAAGGAGAGTTATACTATAGCAAGCTTCTGTGCAACAGTGCCCGTTTTCACTTCTCACCTCATCAAACATAAAACAGCCTTTTGTATTCCCAACATCAGGAAAGGAAAGAAAAAAAACCCTATTTTCAACATCATAGATACATCTGGGCTTAACAAGTATTTTTACAGTTCCTGAAGTCAGATTTCAATCCAACAGCAGTTTAACCTAAGCAGTACTTCCAGAGTTGGACGGTGGTTCGCTTGCAGCTAAAAGCGGAGCTGTGCAACAGCCCAACCACCTCTGCGGTGCGGCTGGACCACAGCAGCTGGCTCGCAGTAACAGCTCCAGCTCTCACAAACATGCTCCAAAACTTCTGGTATTTCTTCCAAAAAAAAAAAAAATCTTTTACCACAGTAATATTGCTAGCCTATATTACTGCTTGATTTGTTTTCCTCTGAGCAGCTGGCATTGCTGAAGCAGTTTCTTCCTTGCCAGTCCATAGTATTTCCCAGGGGTGACTAAGATATGGAATAAGCATCCAGCTCAGCGCTTGGCAGTTGAAGGGGCCAACAACAACAGTCCCAAACAACAGCATGAGCGAGCACACCCAATTTCAACACCAACTACAGCAACAAAACACGAGGACTTCTCTGAAGTTTCAAAAAAAAAAATTTGAGAACAAAGAATCAGGTATGGAAACAAAGATTTTTAAAAGACAGAAGACTATTTGAGGTTAGTGGTTTGCAACATGTGAAYACATAAGGTCTCTGCCAAGAAATCGGCCCCTATGTGATAAAGTCAAGTCAGCTGATGTGATGCACTTAAAATAGACGGAGGTTGGCCTTCCTCACGCTCCGTCCTCCACGCTGGGACCACGGACCTTTCCCATCTCCTCTCCGCTCGATTTCCRATCACTTGGACACCTCTGTGCCCCTTCCCTTATTTCTAAGTGAAGTTCCAGCGTGCAGAAAGGGCTGACATCAAAGGTCTTTGTTTAGTGGATCATGGCCACAAGTGCAAGTAAACCAGGTCAGAAGGTTTATTCCYTTCCCCAGTGAGCCTGTGGCTTTTCAACACACATATTTAAACACCACGGTCTAAACAGAAATGAAGTTTCTGGAGCGTGGCAGATAATCATTTTATTRAGGAGAGAGGAATTTCCGCTTTCGGGCAGGGGAAGGAAGTGACACTGTGCTGTTCCTCTGCAAATCAACTTTTAAATAGGGTTGAGGGGGAGGGCGGGCGTCTTTGTTTGGTTTTAAAGGCCTCATCTCAGCCTTTGCTACTTCTAAGGAGCCTCCTGCGTGGACTAGCATCTCACAGCAGCATCACACGATAAAACCACTTTACCTCATGCTTCAGCTTCCTACTCGGAAACATTTGCCTCTCGTGGTACAAAGTGCCCTTTCACAAGTGGAAGAAAATAAAAGTATCTTGAGATTCGGTAAGGTAAATTGGTACTATTTTGTTCTGCGTGCTGAGGGAGAGCATCAAAATGGTTATGTGCTCTTTCACATGACCTACTGGCCTCTCTACCACATCCTCAGCCCCAAAACAGGGAGAGCATGGGGCAGGCAGATGGGGTGGGAAGAGGTCTAGCTTTTTCACCTTTCGGAATTTCTAGGACACTCACACAAACGAAAAGCTTTCTTTCAAAACCCCCATTTTTCCCCAATCCAAACACGGGCCGTATAGCAACACTGTACTGAGGTCAGGGCGGAATTGAGGAACCCAACCCATCAACGCAAGCCCTGAAAGCTTCGCACACGACAGCCGGCGGTGGCGAGGGCGTCTCCAGCGCACACGTACTCAGTAAACTCCCTGGCCCAGACGCCCACCGTGAGACAAGCGGTCACTTCGCAGAAATCCCCCCACAGCTGCACCTGAAAGCCACCGGCTCCAAGGTGTGGGTAGTCAGAGGCAACTCGAGCCAAAGACCCAGCTAACGGAGTCGACCGATTCTAAGMAAGCCTGGTACATTATAACTTATGAAACAGCAGTTTCACAACTTAAAACTCTKGTCACCGGGAAGCTGCTGATCAGTTGCTCAAAGCAGTGACCAGCAGTTCCCAGATATCAGGATGCTTAGCTCTGACTAAACGTATTGATACCCAAAGCGGTGAGAACAACATTTTTCAGCTACTCCAAAATAACAAAAGTGGCAGTGAACATATTCCTTCGGAAAAATCAGCGTTAAGAGCAACAGGACAAACGTTTGGTTTTGTTTTCAAAGTGGTTTCTTCAAAAATCAAATGCCACCAAAAGCCCCAGCTGATCTTTCTCAGAGGGCTGGGCGGGTTTCGTAGAGTCGCTGCTGCAACAAGCAATATCCTTGTAGGTCTCTGTTCCAGCCCTTTCCAGGATGGATCTCTGCTTGCCTTTAACACGTGCTAAATCTAATTAAGGCCAGAAGAGATAAGCAGAGGCAGCCCAGAGAAATTACGGAGCCTCATTTGTAACTGAACATAAATCTGCAAGCACAACCACAATTCAGCCAACAGTTCGACCCAGAATAGAATAGGCTGGAAGATCGCTAAGGGAATGTCATCTCGAGAGCCAGACTTCCAGCCCAGCTCTCCTGGGAAAGGCTCTGTTGCAACTACTGGCATCTCAACAGTGAAAAAGCTTCAGAAATAAAGTCACAGAAAATATTCGGAACTGTGATTTACGAGATGGGCTTGCCGTAGCTCTTAAATGCATTTTTATTGTACCACTTAGTCTACTACAGCCAGGCACTGTACAAAGCACAGCAAAAATGGTGGTTCCTGCTGCGGAGTTTTAGCATATGGTTGTTCACCAGGCTCGGTATCAGCCAGCACATTTTAGCATAGCAAGGTTTAGTTTAAACTTAACCATTAGTGAGCTCCCCAAAGAGCCAGGGAAGTTCAGAGCAGGTTTGTGAGCAGATAACAGCTGCTAAGATAAACCAGCGTACTGCTCCAGCGAATACCTGCRTTTCGCTCAGGACTGTAAGGCTTCGGTCTGAACAGCACACATGGCTTTGTATTTACAAAGCGTCTCAATTTCTGTGTCTCAGGTACCTTACAGGGATTTATTTTTTAAGTAGGTGGGGTTTTTTTTTTAGGTTGTTTGAACTTCCCATGCAATGCCAGCTCAGCGCTTTCATCCCCATGGGAACCTTCTCTGAGAAGCATTACCAAAATTAACTCAAAAAAACATAGAAAAGAATGCATCTTCCATTTCCAAGTGTTTGAAGTCATGCATTCATAAAAGCAAATGTTTGAAGTGAAGCTGATCAATCATATATTTATCCAGCCAGCACTAAAAGCATCCTAATAATCCAAGTTAATATTAAAACCTGTAAAGTAATGAAAGTAAGGCAAGCCACTTTTCTTTTTTTAATCCCTCCTCACATGTCCTCCTGGTTAGTGGATGCTATTCTCTTTTCACTCCTAACCAGGAGATTTTAACAACACAAAACTTGCTTAAATTGGCAAGTTTTCAACTGAAAAGCTTTCAATCTAGCACTCTTCGCAATTTAAGTCTTTTCCAGTTAAATAAGACCAGTAAACTGTGCGGTGGCTCACCTCACCCTCAGAAAGACGAGGGAGCAGAAAGGATTTGCAGATTTATTTTGCGGTAAGTTTATGTGAAAACGGAGAAGTGCTTTATCCACCTCTCGCACAGGTTCCTGAGGTGACCTGCTTTGCCCGTGTAGCATTTCAAGGGAGGACAGAAGGCCCAGGCTGGCACGACACCGAATGCAAGCTGCGGTTTGAACACTTAAAATAAGTTCCAACTTGTTTTTGTGGCCAGTTTGCGCTGCTTAAGCTGCGAGGACATTGAGCATATTTGGGGGCACTACCCAGCACYCACCGGAGCCCCGCAGTCCATTTTTCAACACCAAGAAAAAGAGGACCCAGCTTCTAAAGAACAATTTTCACAAGTAATTTATTTTACCAACAGTCTCTATGAATATAATGCTTATGCAGACTGTAAGTATTTTTCCCCCTCGGTTTAAAAGGGCCAAGCTAATATTGGTCAGTCAGTCTGCCCGTAGTTATAAATATTAAACACAGATGTTGAAAGTTCTTTCTCTTTTCTTTGCGAATTTGTTTAAAACTTTCCTATTATGCAAAATATCATGCAACTCTGAAGACTACATTTACATAAACACTTTGCAATACACTAACAATTTAAAGCCACGAGTATCCTCCTTTCTCATTCACTGGATTCTTACAGAGCTGGCTCATAACATACATTTTCCGTTCTTACCCCAAGCAACAGCWTTTTTTTTTTTTTTTTGCTTTACATTTAGCTAGCATCCTTTGTCCGCCAAACTGCGAAACCTCGATCTAGCACCACGCTGGCAGGAGAAGAAGTGAACTTCCTGATCAAGCCCACAACACCACCAATACACACAACTAAGATTTTACTACTTGAAATAATCTGTTTCATGGGATATTGCTGTGAGCCAAAAGTGTATTTTGCTGCAGGACGGGATCACAACTTYAACAGTTTCCATTTCAGATACATTTTCGCTAAGCTGAATCAGGAATTCTTGTTTTTTCTGAYGCACCATCTCTAACTTTTGATTGCTGAAGAATTTCAGATCGTTATGTGAAACCACAACCACGTATTTCCAGACGCCAGTTCTGCACCCTTGCCTCAGAATCACCACAGACAAATGACCCAACAGGTTTTCTCAATAAAGCCACAAAAGCTTCCTATACGTTTGAATTAAAAAAAAAATAATCATCCTTTAGAAGTTACATTGAATAGTCCTCGATAAACCTGAACATGTCACATGACCCAAGACCTCGCCAGCCTCAAGCCACAAGCAAAAATAGTCAGAAACCACAAGCCAAAAAAAAAAAAACAAACCCAAAAAAACACAGAAGCTCAAATTCTGATCTCAGTCACCACGTTGTAAATCCATTACAACTTCATAGACACTGRATTATTCCAGATACGTACTAATTTCAGAGAAATTTAGCCAGAAATCTGATAAAGCATGAAAAATTCAATTTTATTTGGCACATCAGATATCACCAACTTCCAGCTTCCTCCTAACAAGGAGTCACCCCTTGGTTATCAACCTGAGGGAGCAAAAGTTGAAASAATATTCTGCTTTCTGCTGACAGGCACTCCCACCCTTGGTCATGCACCAGCTACCCAGCTCAGCAGCTTAAAAAGAGGTGGAGAGGAGATTTGGAGAAAGTCCTTTTCAAAACAGYGCATCAGATTTTGTCTGTTGCTAATTAAGAAAACCTCAATGAAACACACAGCAAAAAAAAAGGGTCTAAAACCAACATAAACCATTAAGGATGCGTTTCTACGCAAGCRAGCCCCACTAGCGCTCGGTGCCTCCCGGGAGGGCGATGATGGAAACCAGACCCCAGCACCAGGTACACCAGACCCGGCATGTGCAGGGCTGAAGCCCAGGGAGCGGAGACGAGGACGGACGCCCTCCTCCCCAGAGTAAGCAGCTCACACGCCGTTTCCCTCTCCACCTCCAGCTTACCTTCTTTCCGAAATGGCCTGCCGCTCAGTGAAGCGCCTCCTTTAAAAGTTTCTGCCATCTGACAACCACGCTGGTTCTCCCAACCCTCCCAGAGCACCCCAAGCCGGGTCCCTCCGCACCCCTTCCCCACACCGGCTCCCTCATTTCCCCTCACGGGTGTCCCCCACCCCACCCCACCCTCCCACCATCCGCAGGCCCCTCCTGACCCAGCCCCCAGACCCCCCCAACCTCCAGCTGACACCCCTCGGCTCCCCCAAGGCTCCCCTCCCCACCAAGCCTCCCACCCCATCAACCCAGTTCCTCGAAAGCCTCCGGCCCCGGGSTGACACCTCCGACCCACCCTAAAACTCCTACGGCCCGGCCCGGGCCTCCTCCCCGAGCCCTTTGGCCCGGGCCAGCCCCTACTAACGGCACCACCAGCCCAGCCGACCCAACCCGCCTCCGCCCAGCGCTGCCTCTCCCAGCGGCCCCTCAGCGGCCCCCTGCCCGGCCCAGGGCCCCCTCAGGCCCCCGGGACGCCTCAACCCGACCCCCCCTCCCCCAAAGGCCCGACCCCCCCAGCGCCTCCACGACTGCCGCAGCGCAGGCGGCCCCCCGCAGCCCGGCCGGCCCAGAGGCCGCGGCTCACCCGGGTTAGCGGCGGTCGCTGCCATGGCCGGCGCGGGCTGGCGGCCGCCCCCGCCTCCCTCCTCACCGCCACTGCCAAGATGGCGGCACAGGAAAACCCTCTGCGCTGCCGCGCAGCCTAACCTGCCCGCCGCGAGGGGCGGGGCGAGGGCGAGATGCAGCGCTCCTATTGGTTCGGAGGGAGGCGAGCGCGCCCGACGGCACAGACAGTAGGGTAGGATGAGCGCGGCCATGCCCCGCCCCTACCACGGGAGGGGGCGTGGCTACGACGGGGGTGTGTGGGGAGGGATGCGCGCGTGGGGCGAGTTAAAGGTCGGGCTGGGTGACGTCACGTGTTGGGTGGTTTTTATTGTCGGCGGGCAGGAATGCTGCTGGGATTGGGATTGGGATTAGGGTTGAGACTGGGACTGAGGTTGGGGCAGGGATTGGGACTGGGATTAGGGTTGGGACCGGGACTGAGGTTGGGGCAGGGATTGGGACTGGGATTAGGGTTGGGACTGGGATTAGGGTTGGGACCGGGACTGAGGTTGGGGCAGGGATTGGGACTGGGATTAGGGCTGAGACCGGGATTAGGGTTGGGACTGGGGCTGAGGTTGGGAGTGGGGATTCAGACTGGGCATGGGATTGGGATTGGGACTGGCAGGGGGCTTTGGGTTAGGATTAGGACTGGGGGGGCACCAGTAAAGCATTAATTCGGGCCGATTGCGGGTCGCAGGTCTCGCCCCCGCCCACCCCGTGATCACAGCGGGGGCCGAGATGGGGCGCGGGGCCACCGCTGCACCCCGGGGTCCTGCCAGGCACCCCGGGACGGGGCAACCACGGACGTAGTGTCCCCCTGATCCCCCCTTCCGCTCCCCCCGGGCGCCGGCAGGACCCCAAAACTCAGCCTTTGCCGAAAAATCCCCGGAAAAACCACCCCRCGCCAGCCTGGGGGCACTGGCAGGGGTGGCAAAGCTTTGCCGTAAAATAATCCTCGTTTGCAAAGTGATCCTTTTTCCTCCTGGGGGAGGAAAATAAAGAAACCCGAGGGAGCAGGGGGATTTCTGCCGTGCTTGAACTGTTCCGGGGCTTGTCGCGAGGCTGTTTCGCAAGAGCCAAATGGGCGGCTCGGTTCAAAGCCCAAAGCCTCGCTGCTTCAAAGAGTTTTCCCCAGTTTGGTCCAAAATGAGCCAAGGACCAGATCTAAATTATCTCGCAGGCTGGGGAGGACCTGGCTCCCGCTGCTTTTTGGGGATAAATCCTCCTCGACGCTCCCCAATTCACCCCGTGTCCCCGCCGGGCCTTGCAAAACCCGCGAAGGGACCCCGGAGCCTTCGGCCGCCGGGCAAAGGGGATGCTGGAAATAGCGGGCGAGAATTTAATCCGCCGGATTGTTTCTCCCCGTTATTGGGAGCGTCTGAAAGGCGACGCCGYCGCATTCCTGCAGTATTCATGAAGCCCCGGTGACGGCAGGCACCCACAGCCAGGAGCGGCGCGGGAGCCGGGGACAGCGGGGCAGGGAGAGGGGGCACAGCGTCCGTCCGTCYGTCCGCAGGGAGGTAAGGAGCTGCCCCCGTCGGCGCACACGGGACGGGGCCGAGACCCGGGGGCTTCCCGCAACCTCTGGGCGCTGCAGGYCTCAGTCCTGTTGATTTATCTGCCGTCCTTGGTGTAGCTAGGGCTGCGGCCATCTGCTCTTGGAGCATATGTTAGCTTTAGCAACATATTAAAGAAATAAATAAAAATATATATGTAGGCAAACGCCTACATACACACAGCTCGCTCCACGTGGCTCTCCTGGCACCACTCAACAAGCCTCCACCTCTCCTCCAACCTTGTACAAATCTAATTATCCGTCCGCTGCCACAAATGTCTCTCTTCAGCAACCAGAAAACTCTCCTTCACCACCCCTGTTTGCTTACCGTAGGCTTTTCCTCCCGTCCTGCTTCTAACACCAGCCAGCGGCTGTTTTGCTGGGGGTCAGCCCAGCCCCGGGGCGCTCGTTGCCCCTAACGCAGCGGGGAGTGTGGGGTCCTGTGAAAAAATAAAAAAAMCACAACTTAAGGGGGATATTTTAACCTGCATTTTCCTGGGAAATGAGGAGGCTGGGCAGGGAAGGGAAGCTGGAAGSGGGGGCAGGGTGAGACAATGAAGGTCCTTGTGGCGAGGGTGCCTGGGACAAGGATGGGAAGACACTGGGTGTCCCCCCAAGGTCAYGATTTCCCCATTTTGGCTCCTTTTGACACCCCCCCCCGGGTACTTCCCCTGTGCTGCGACCCGCTCAGCCCCTGAGGATCCCACCCGTCTCTCCCCCGCAGGGATGCCGCCGGCAGCTGGGCGCTTGGGGCCACGCACCTGAGGCCCACCCGCATGGAGAACGCCACGGTGCTGCCGGCGGTCGACGTGGACAAGGGCTTCGCCATGGCCTTCGTGGTGCTCATGTGCCTCTTCCTGCTGGCCATGGCGGTGCGGTGCGCCAAGCTCCTCGTGGATCCCTACAGCGCCATCCCCACCTCCACCTGGGAAGAGGAGCAGATCAACTGAGCCGGGGCACGGGGGCCCCAGGGACCCTCGACACCCCCAGGGAGCACGGTCCCCCAGCACACCCCGCAGCCCTCCCTCACCACAGGGTGCTCCAGG
>JASVER010000178.1:897238-922583 GCA_030449065.1 Oceanodroma leucorhoa
GGGGTGGGGGTTAGTTTTGAGGTGCAGGCTGGGGGCAGGGGCTTTTACAGGCCGAGGGGCTGACGACATTCGGAAATATAACTATAAAGTGGAGAGTGTAAGAGAGCTTAAGGGAGGGGGGGCTGGAGGCTGAGGGGTTGGTGGGGGCTTGGGGTTGCAGGGGGGCTGTGGCAGCACTGGGATGGGGTGCTGTGGGGGGAGGAATGGGGTTGGGGGTGCAGTGGGGGCTGTCGGACGGAGGCCTGGGTGTGAGGGGGGCGGGTGGCGCGGGTGGGACGTGTTGGGAAATGGGGGCTGG
This sequence comes from Oceanodroma leucorhoa, assembly GCA_030449065.1. Taxonomy (NCBI): domain Eukaryota; kingdom Metazoa; phylum Chordata; class Aves; order Procellariiformes; genus Oceanodroma; species Oceanodroma leucorhoa. The sequence continues at coordinate 897,537 of JASVER010000178.1, forward strand.
CGGGGGCTGTGTGGGTGCTAGGGCTGCGGTTGGGAGGTGCCGGGGGCTGTGGGCCCCCGTTGCGTTCGTAGGGCTGGAGGAAAGTGTGTGGGGTCGTGGCTGGGGGTGGCCTGGGTGCAGCTGGGAGAGAAACGTGGGCAGAGGGGGCTGGAGGGGGGCGGCGGGAGAGAGGAGGGGGGCGTGGGGCTGGGTTGGTGGAGGAGCAGCGGGTGAGGGGGGCTGGAGAAGACGGCGTGCTTAGATACAGACAGGGAGGCTGAGAGCGGGGAGCGCTGCGGGAAGAGGGAGGTGTCTGAGTGCTGCTGGGGGGGGGCAGACTTGAAAATGATGGAGACTGGTCGGATTATCGCCAGGCCCAGCTCAGAGGGAGGCACGGGGGCTTCAGGCCTGGACAGAGGAAACTGCTGGGGCTGGATGTTATAACGTCCCTTAAACACGCCAAGCAGGGGAGGATGGGGGCTGCTGTGGGGCAGGCTGGGAGAGGCGTCTGCGTGGTTCTCCTCCCCGGCGGGGCAGAGGGTTGGGAACTGCTCCGCGGGTGCTGCGGAGGAGAGGGCGCTGAGGTGCTGAAGYGTGAGGCTCCGGCCTTCAGCGGGTGCGGAGGGTCTGTGCAGAGATCGGAGGAGACGTCAGGAATCTCTGGGTCTCCTGGAATCCTCGGGCTCCGCAGTTTTTGTTTGCCCTCTGGTTATTTTTGGCTCCTTGCGATGTTATCTTAACAACATATGTAACATTTTCTTCCTGACTAGTTTTCAAAAAATGGAGCGTATGTTCTTGAGAGCGCTGTGCCTCGGGGGGGGTGTGCTGCAGCAGGAGGGTTCACCGGCCTTTTCTCACCTCTTTGTGCTGTCAGGTGCGGCAGAAATGGATTCCCAGGAGATCAAAGAGCTGCAGCAAGAAGTGATGGAGGAGCTGGGAATCTCCATGGAGGAGCTCCAGGATATCATCGACAAAGAGCTGGAGAAGTTTGAGTACGTGAAGCAGAGGAAGCAGCAACTGGAGGAGCTGGAGAAGTGCGTGAAACAGAAGGAAGAAGAGGTGGCTCGCGTTGACCGGCTCTTTGATGACGCTTCGAGGTGGGCGCGCTTGGAATCGCAGCCACGTGTCAGAGTTGGGCCTCAGAGCAGAGGAGGGGGAGATCGGGTGGCCGAGTCCGATGTCTCGAGCGCTGCCCATTTCCCGTCGCTGTAGACTGACACTGTGATACTACATCGGTTCATTTGCGTGTGGCTATTGAGGGATAATTAAAATTATTCCCCTGTGGCTTTAAACCCTTCATGTGAATACTCTTCCCTCACCTCATCATGGTTGTATTTAATTAGCAGCTCCCCAGCGGTCGGTTCCTCTTTCTTTCTGCAGTACTGTGGGACGTACAGCTGGGCTCACCTTGTCTTTTACTGTCTCTGCACTTCTCTTTTTCCCCAGAGCCATCGATAAATGCGAGATCTTGGTGAAGGATCTGTACTCCAAGCTGGGCCTCCAGTATCGCGAGAGCAGCTCTGAGGACGAGGACTTGGCTGCCAAGGCCATGGAAGTGATCGAGATCCCAGATGAGGATGACGATGATGTCATGAGTATCGATTCGGGCTGGAAGCACAGTTCAGTAGCTCATTGCACCACACGGTACCGAGGGGAGGGGTGGAGATCTGAGCCTGGAGGAGGATGGGAGTGAGGGGGATCACAATACGGATATGGTAAAGTTGGCCATGAGCCACCCTGGTCCGTCAGCAGGAGAGGATCAGGTAGGGAACGCCGTTAGCTCACGTGAGGAACGTCAGTGCTGGCGTGGTCTGCCGGGGCCCGGAACTATCCCRTGGTTCCTGGAGTCCCAAACTGGGAGCTGTCCCTTTCCCACCTGCCTGATCGTTGTCCCCATCAAGTGCTGCCTCTGCAGCCACTAAGGGTGGCTTGGTGAAAGCCTTGCTTGAGTGGATTTCTTGACAGGGACAGAGAAGGCTTTTGAAGGGATGCTTTTCTCTGTTCCCTCTTCTTTCGGTGACTTAGCTAGGATGGATTTTTTCCTCCCCAAGGTGTTTTAAACCACTTCTTTTCTCTTTAAATGCAGGCAATAGTAGTCCCAGAATCACAAAGGATCAGACTCTGGTGAGTTGTGAAAGACCTGACTGTAGCGTACTTCTGAAGTGGGGTCTTGCTGGAACACGTAGGACGGCATTGTATTTGGTGAAAAAAGAAAAGGTTCTTCATATTTTCTTTCTCTTCCCTTCCCTTCAGCTGCGGGAAGCCATGGCTGCAATGAGAAAGTCCGCCCAGGATGTTCAGAAATTTATGGATGCCGTGAACAAGAAAACAAATGCCCAAGATGCACAAAAAGGTCAGCGCGTGGGAGCTTCCCGGGGCTGACAGACGTGGGCTGGCACCTCTGCGTGCCCTTACCTGCTCCTGCCCGAGTCTGAYGCCTGTCGGTTTTCTTTCTGAAAAAGAAAATAACTATTCTGTTTCCCCACTGGAAAGACCCATTAGGATATATTGATTCCAAATGCCTATTTTTCCTTAAGCCCTTTCCGAAAGCAAATACAAGTGGTGCAGTTCCCATAACATGAAAGCTTTTTAATGGTGTTTAAACCTCACTCGCTGATTACTCCATCCAGTAAAACTGAGGCACTTAGGCTGACTGAGGTAGAGGAAAGCAAGAACGCCTCCTGTCTCGGGTCCATCAGATGTTCTTCCAATTGCCTACATAAGAGGGGGAGTCTTGGGGCAATTTCTAACTCACCTTCTGGTGTTGTTCCTTGGGTAGATGCACAGACCCCTCAGGAAACTCCTGGCACTCTCCAGCCCGTCGGCCCTGCCGCGTCTGGGAGCGATCTCAGCAATGACGGCGATCTGAACGTTGGCATGAGGATCCTGGGCAAGAAGAGAACCAAAACGTGGCACAAAGGAACTCTAATTGCAATCCAGACGGTCGGTACGTCCTCTGCTTCCTGCTGTGACCCGGGGCTCGTGGCTTTCGCTAAGCTTTGGGTGGGTAACGTTGGTCAGGCGTGGAGCAGGTCCCCTCCYGTGTCAGAGCACCTAGTGCCACCCRGAACGAGTTGTGAAAGCCACACGTCTCCACAATAATATTGTACCTTACAAATTAATTTCTGAAAGGCTTTCAAATAAATTCTGAACTTGGACCAGAGTGGTATATGGTGTTGGACTTCTTGTATGAAATCCCTTGGCTTTCATTTATCTTGCTGTGTTGAAATGTCTTTCAGGTGCTGGAAAGAAGTACAAAGTGAAATTTGATAATAAAGGGAAGAGTTTGCTTTCTGGCAATCACATCGCTTACGACTATCACCCCTCACCTGAGAAGCACTACGTCGGCAGCAGGGTTGTGGCAAAATACAAAGACGGGAATCAAGTTTGGCTGTATGCTGGCATTGTGGCTGAAACCCCAAACGTAAAGAATAAAGACAGGTATTAACTCTCCCCCACAGTCACGTACCCCTCTGTCTCTCTGTTTTGTTTTTGTTTTCTAGGAAGAAAACAAAAGAAARAAGGTGTATTTGTATATTTGCGGGAGCTAAATTCTTTTCTGCCCTTTCTGGGGACGTAGCTCTGAACGTTGTTTCTTCAGTCTGTCTTATCTCTGACAGCTCTGGGTGGAGCTTCCATTCTATTACTCATGTCCCCGAGTCAGAAATTATATCTGGTAATTCATTCAAATTATCACTCCAGTGTAAGTCTGCGCTGCTCAAGGCATAAARCAGCGTTAGGAAACATGAGCCCTGGAAGCATTTAGTGCCAGCGGTGCTGCCAAAGCACTTCAGGAGAAGCAGCGGCAGGTCTGGAGCAGGCTTTGCACTCCCGTGTAAACAGGGGGCAGGGCTTCTTCGGTGTTGTGGTTTAGGCTTGTGGTCTTTCTGAGAAGTTTCGTAAAGGATATAATCGCCCTGTTTGTTTCAAATGTGGATCTGCCGTAAATGCCTAATTGTGTCAAGTTCTATCTGATACGTGCTTAATAACTGAAAATGAACTGCATTTATTAGTCATAGTGCAAATTTACTCCTCCTGGCTAGGCTGGCTGTAATGCTGATCTCTCGTAATGCAGCCTTTCTGCGGCTCCGTATCCCGAAGTTGTTATCCAGAGGCACGCAGCCCTAAGCGGGTGCCGTATCCAGCCCCGTGGGTATCCCCCTCCCAGCTCCCGGTGCCCCGCAGGCGCTGGGGACTCCCGTGCTCCTCTCCTGTCTGCAGGTGGAGCCCGGGAGGTGTCCCCCAGCTCTTTCCCCGTGGTGCTGTCRAGTCACGGCCTGCAGCCTCTGCTGCTGCTCTGTCCCCAAGGCTCCGAAAGTAGCTTTTCTTGCAGAGATTAGGAGCAATTAAACTGTCTTTTTCTCTTCCTTTACCTCCTGTGGCCGAGGCGCAGAGGGAATCTGGAGCTGAGKGCAGAGGGCCTGGCTGTGCTGTGCCGCTGGAAAGCCTTTGGGCAGCCTCTCTTTTGGCTTTGGGAGCGCAGGGATGGCTCGGGGCTGGGGGAGAGCTGTTCTGAAACAACCAGGGGAAGTGGCAGCACTGGAAAAAGCTCATCATCTCCTGGCAGAAGTGATCGCTTCATTCCGTCCTCGTCCACCATGTCTGATTTGAGGGCCTTTGGGACCGGCAGGAGAAACAGGAGGGGTGCTCCGCTTCCATTGTGTGAGGTGGAGCGGCTTTTTATTCCGCTGCATTTCTAATTCCAACTTCCAACGCTTGTTCTCTTTGCTGTTCTCCAGGTTCCTGATCTTCTTCGAYGATGGCTACGCTTCGTACGTGAAGGAGTGGGAGCTGTACCCAATCTGCAGGCCGCGTGAGTGAGCTCTGCCCCTCCTGTGTCCTGACRCTGAAATTGTGTGGAGAGCCTTTGGGTGTATGAAAGAGCCGGGGCTCTGAAGGCAGGGGACAGGCCGCGTGTCCCCCCGTGCTGTGCCTGTAGACGTTTGCATAYGAAGCTGGAGGAAATAGTGGTTTATTACCGGCGGAGTGAGTGCGCTGTGACTCCTTGCACTCTGGGTGCATTAACGTGGCTGGATGCCCTACCTCCAAAAATCCAGCTACTCGCGATTGCTGCTTGATTGTTCTTACGTAAAAATCCGTCTGGGATCTCTTTAAAAAAGAATTAAAGATTCTCTTTGTAAGAGTCTTTCCTCCTCTTCCCTTTCTCCCATCCCTCCCTTTCTGAACAGTGAAAAAGACCTGGGAAGACATAGAGGATGTCTCCTGTCGTGATTTCATTGAGGAGTACATCACCGCCTACCCCAACCGCCCCATGGTGCTGCTGAAGAATGGCCAACTGATCAAAACAGAATGGGAAGGGACCTGGTGGAAATCCAGAGTGGAAGAAGTGGATGGCAGTCTGGTCAAAATCCTTTTCCTGGTAGGGCAATCTCCCTTYGCCCATTAGAGGGGGAAGATGGGCTTAAATTTGAGTCGGGGGGGGCTGACTCTGTSGGGCTGATCAAGTCCAGTTTCCTCGCTGACGTCAGGCAGGGTCCTGGAGCAAGCGGGCATTTTGCTTAGTAGGGAGACTGCCAATTTCTCCTGCGCATTGATGTGAAAGGTGAGACTCTTTTATTTGCAGGACAAAAGCTTCAAAAGCCTTTTAAAGCGTTTTGCATGTGAAACTTTAAAGTGGTAGATGAATAAGAAACAAAATCCATCTTCTGCAGGTATTCTATCCTGGTCCCTTTCGTGGTGTAAACACCTAGCAATATCTTCTGTCCGAATACAAGTGCTGGTGTGAGAAGCAGGAGAGAAACAGAGCAGAAGCTGCGATATTCTGCTTGCTCAAATTCTACAAATTGCAGAAAGGGAGCAGATGTACTATCTGTGCCCGCCTGGCTCCCTTCCTGTCTAGATAACTGCATAGCCACTGGGGCTGGGCCAGGCGTTGTGCACTTGCAAATTTAACCCCTCTGTCCTAGAGCAGGTTGGGTTGGTGCTCAGGAGTTAGCTTGTGTCCCGAGGGAGTCTGGTTTCTCCAACAGTGCCTCGTTAGTCAGTTGTTGGGCTAAGAATGGAACTGAATTTGAAGTTTGGGGTCTTGGTATTGGGGCTCTTTCTAGATTTGGTTTGTATTCAGTGTTCCCCCAGATATGATGAATTACTTTGTCCTCTCTTGGCTGCATGGAGCCTTCAGRTCAATGCTTTGCCCCCTTTCCGTTCGATTCTGCTCGCTGTAAAAGCACACGGCTGTCTCCCAGGCCTGTACTGTACCTCTGGAAGCTCTTGCCGTAGGTGCTGTGAGTGTTGCCTTCTCCTTGCTGCAGGATGACAAACGTTGTGAGTGGATTTACCGGGGTTCCACACGCCTCGAGCCYATGTTCAGCATGAAAACTTCCACAGCCTCCACCCAAGAAAAGAAGCAAAGTGGACAAGCAAGGACTCGTCCCAATGTCGGTATGTGACATCTTTTTCTTTCATTTGTATCCTGGAATAAGAAAGAATGCACTGGGGTTGGCGGGGGCGGGTGGGTTGTTTTGGTTTTTGTTTGGTTTTGGTGGGGTTTTTTTAGCAGAACTCCTGGAGATTTAAGATTTATAGTGGGCTTTTTTCTCCTTGCATAAAGATGCCACAAAACCAGACTGCAGATGTGTGAAGTGGCCAGAATCTGTCTGAGGTGACTGGCTGTGACTCAGAGCTCAGCCAATGACCTGATGTTAATTGCAAATGCCTCTGTTTTGGTTGCCTTCAGGAGCTAAATCAATATTTTGTGGCTAGTGCAACAAACTTGGGTGGATGGTAGAGGCTTTTCTTGTTGATACTTYGCTTTTTCCCCTTCCTCACTAGGTGCTGTCAGGAGCAAAGGGCCTGTAGTACAATACACGCAAGATTTAACGGGAGCTGGTACCCAGTACAAACCTTTAGAGCAAATGCAGGCAGCCTCGCTGGCTGCCCGGGCCGTTTCTCCGCAGCCTCCTGAGATGGAGTAAGTACTCGAGTCGGTTCTCTGCTTCCACCACTGCTTCCTTTGCCTTTCGTCTCCAGCGCTCAGCTCTTGCAGGCACCACCCTTTCTCTGTAGAGGAATCCTCAGGTGCAGGTTTCCGCAGTGACTGGGCTCGTTTCCTGGTTACACAAAMGGATTTTAGTCCTGCTTCTGGGGGAGGCTATAGATAAAGGCTGCTGGATGAGTAACTGGGGGCGGGAGAGCTGACAGCCCAGCACCCCCTGAGCCAAATGCCGCGTTCTTACTCAGGGCTAAAGCTTCGCACTCGATGTATTTCCAAGTTAGAACGTTTGCTCCTTCTCTTCCGAAAATCTGAATTGCTCCCTCGTGTCACGATCCAGGCGCTGGCCCYCGGCTGCCTTGTATTCCTCCACTTGGACTGACCTGCTCGCAGACCCCAGTGACTCACGAGGCACTGAGAACTCGGGATCAGTGGCGGGTCTCGGTGGTCGTGGACCAAACCTGATAAAGCTCAGCCACGGCCAAGTCGCACGCGTGCCTCCTGCTGCCGGGGGCCCAAGCAGGACGTTCTCGGAGGCGCAGGCTAGTGCCGAAGGAGGCCTGGATGAAGGAGGAACTCGGCCTTGCGATGAAGGGAGCGTGTTGGAGAACACCAGGGTACCTGAGCGTGTGCTCTGGGACTTYAATAACTTTCTAGGGGAGAGAGATGCTCTCCCGGTTCATTTTTGTCACCACTGTGGATTTCCTATCCGGATTTATGGACGCCTGGCCCCCTGCCAGCACGTCTTCTGCTGTGACTGTGCCTTGCTGCATGGGCAAAAGGGAGAAAGGAGATGTCCCGGCTGTAAGGAACCTGTGCAGCAAGTGAATCTTTATTCACCGCATGCTCTCTAGGGGTAGCAGCATCTAAGAAACCCCACCTGCCCCCAGCCTCCGGTCTCAGGAGGGGATTCCTCTCCAAGTACCCGTGCAATACGTCCCATTGTGACCCCGGGTGTGGGGGCTAACCTGGAAATGCTCCTCCTGTGCCATTCTGAGCCGRACTCGGGAATCGAAGCCGTGACAGCCGCGTTCCTCGTCTCTCACATAGCCGAGCAGGGAGGCCGATGCTGGAGGAGGTCTGCTCCAGCGCGAGGGACGCAACGCTGGCTCCTCCACCGTCGGTCCGGGGCCCCACCTGTGAACAGGGGAAGAGCGGGGCTGTTGCCCTGACCCTAGGGCACCCCGAGCTGCCGAGGGTGTAGGAAGGACGTGCGATGGCACGGCACGAAGGTGATAACGTTGGACTGTGGCCATCAGCCAGCCTGCAGTCTCGTCGGCTGCCGAAACTCTCCTTTTCCATTTAACGGGCCTTGCAGTGGTTACAAGAAACACTTTTTTTTTTTTCTTTTCTCTCCCCACAGAGGCTTTGACTTCAGGATCTTCTTTTCAGGTCTCATACAAGCAGACACTATAGATGTTTCCCTGCCCTGCCATTAGTGAACTGCTTAAAGACAACTGTTYTTTAACATTGACTGAAGGCAGCTTACTATATCCATGTCCCCGCTGTCCCGAGGGATACTGTTGGGTTAAAAACACATTAGTTTTAGATTATCAAAACTGAGAGAATGGTTTCTTCACACTTTTGTTTACTCTGAGGAAGGTCTGGTTCTCTTCCTTCTCTAGTCTCACTTTCAAGTTCTTTGCGATGCCAGGGAGCTGCTGTCAGCCACTTATGACTGTTTAAAGCCCGCTGATGGAAGCTTTTTTCTCTTGCTCTTGAATTTTGCAATGTGTGTTAGCACCTTGCTTTTAAGGCAGATGTTTGCAGAAACTCCCTCCAGCTCTCACTGTCTCYTCCCTTTCTGCCCTGATAACATAACAACGTTCTTCCACTTGTGGGAAAACCAGTGGTTGGTTTGGGGTGTTTTTCTGTTTAATCGGTATAAATGGATTGAAAATCTCCGCTGTTGTTTTCTCAGAGTATGAGGGCTGGTGCCTCCCCCCTTCCCGATGTTGTTCATGGGGCTGCAGAGGTGTTTGGGAGTCCCTCGTAGCCCTTTCGTCAGTGATGTTATTACATTCCGTTGTACAATCTTATCTTGTTACTTGGTACGGACAAAGGAGTCCTCTGTACTTCTTGTTCCTCTGACTGAGCACTGACTGAGCCTCTGTAAACTCTCGTTTCTGCTATTGCAGGGGTTTCTTCATGTACTGGCTTGTCCGGCTTCCTGAAATGAAGGCCTTGGACATCCTCGTTACACTCCCTCTCGCCCTCATGCCTCACTTCCAAATAAATAGCAGTATGTCAGAAGTCACTTTTAAATGTGGCTGAGTTCTGGCACTTGGTTGGGGTTGTTGCGGGATCGCTGTAGCACAAGTAGTCAGAAATGGGCTGTTTTTCACGCTCGTTAAGAGAAAAATCTGCTCGGTTTYTCTTGGATGGGGCACTGCTGCTGACTTCCACAGGGGCGTGTTCTTTTGACTGCCCCTGTCTGTCTAAATCCTACCAGTTGTGTGAGCATCTCGCAAATCGCCTCCCTTCTTCCCTTGCGCAGGTGCTCCGACAGTCAGCTGGCCCAGTCGAGAAAGCAAGTGGCCAAGAAAAGCACCTCCTTCCGTCCTGGCTCCGTGGGCTCCGGGCAGTCGTCACCTTCTTCGCCTGTCCTGAGCGATACGCCTCCGGCGGGAAGGACCGGTGCGTCCCAGCAGCATCGGTAAGCAAAGGTTGTTGTGCTTATTACAAACGCAGCGACATCCCTGCAGCCTTGCGAGAGTTTGGGATGCTGGGACGGATTTGGGGCTTGTTTGGTTCCGTGCGGGTTTATTTTGTTAGGGACTGACACCTTTATTTGCCAGCTGGTCCGGTCCTGAGCATTTGGCTTCCTCTCACCTTGTTCTCCCTCCCAGACAACTGGTCGTTACTGGTTGTTGGCTCGAGCTTGGAGGGTCTCTTACCAGTTCTGAGCAGAACTTACCCCAGTGGGACCCTGGCCAAAGCCTCCGACCCAGCTTGTTTTTAGAGGACTCTTGTTTCTACAAGCTTTCTGGGGCCGGGGGGGAGCTGCTATTAACGTAAATCTGCAGGTGGCTTTTCCACACTGGTGGCTTTGTGGCAATCAATCCACAGCACAGAAGCTGTTGATCCCAGTTCTGAGACCACAACCAGCTTGTGCTTGTTTCTGCTTCCCTAGTTCTGATTTGGGGGTGGGTTTTTTTGTGTTCTCTGCTGCTGGTAACGCTCCCTTTGGGCCCTGCCCAGCCTTGCTGCCAGGGGACGCTGGGGCCTGCGTCTAATTGGAGTAAGCAGCAAAGCCAACGGGGTGTCCCAGTGTGTAACTACCAGCCGCTTCGGTAGGAACTGAGTGCCTAAAATCCATCTGCAGTTTGAGGAGAAAGCACCGCTCTTCCTTAAGCCGCGGTTGCTCAGTGCATCCCGTTTCCCCTAACAGGCTCTCCAGCGGCCAGGCCGGCAGCGGCGTGGCGCAGGCCTTCCACGGCATGATGGACCGCGTGCCCAACGAGCCCTCGTACCGAGCCCCGCTGGAGAAACTCTTCTACCTGCCGCACGTCTGCAGCTACACCTGCCTGTCCCGCGTCCGTCCCATCCGCAGCGACCAGTACCGCAGCAAGAACCCGCTGCTCATCCCGCTGCTCTACGACTTCCGACGGATGACAGCCCGCCGACGCGTTAACCGCAAGATGGGCTTCCACGTCCTCTACAAGACGCCGTGCGGGCTGTGCCTGCGAACCATGCAGGAGATCGAACGCTACCTTTTTGAGACAGACTGCGACTTCCTTTTCCTGGAGATGTTCTGCCTCGACCCCTACGTGCTGGTAGATCGCAAATTCCAGCCCTACAAACCCTACTACTACATCGCAGACATTACCAAGGGCAGGGAGGACGTGCCGCTGTCCTGCGTCAACGAGATCGATAACACCCCACCTCCGCAGGTGGCCTACAGCAAAGAACGCATCCCCGGCAAAGGGGTTTACATCAACACCAGCTGGGAGTTCCTCGTGGGCTGCGACTGCAAAGACGGCTGCAGGGACAAGTAGGTGACTCCTCGTGTGTCTGGAGGGGGGGGGACGGCACCTGCGCTGCGCCGCCTGCCCTGGTAACGGCCCTGCTCCGGGCTTCGAGCCCGGGTCGAGCCCTGCGTGCCCGTCTCTCTGCGYATACGCGTGCGGAAAGATGTGATTTCTTTTCCCTTCCTGCGAAACCGGTGTGTAAAAACTAACCTCTGGGGCATGGGTGGGTTTTTCTGTGTGTCTCTCTAGGTCGAAATGCGCCTGTCACCAGCTGACAGTCCAAGCGACTGGCTGCACCCCGGGTGGGCAGATCAACCCCAATTCAGGATACCAGCACAAAAGGCTGGAAGAATGCCTCCCGACGGGGTGAGTAGAGCTGYGTCCTCTCCTTCCCTCCCAAATACCAGCCCCAGAAACTTGGCCTCCGATGCTATCAGAGAGGCGGTATTTCCCGCAGCTAAATGCACGTACTGAAAACCTGCCTCTGTTCTTGATTCATCTGCTGATGTGTGGCCCGGGGTCTCTGTGCGTTACCGCAGGACCTGGCAACTCCACTCCCTACGCTGCTGAGCTTTAAGCCGCTGCCGCAAGTCCCTTTGCGTCATTACTGGTACAACACCAAGTCTTGGGATATTGCTTTACCGGGGAAGGCGTCACCGTTCTCCTCTCTTTCAGAGTTTACGAGTGTAACAAGAGGTGCAAGTGCAACATTAACATGTGCACCAATCGCTTGGTCCAACACGGGCTCCAAGTCCGACTGCAGTTATTCAAGACGCAGAACAAAGGCTGGGGCATTCGTTGCCTTGATGATATTGCGAAAGGCTCTTTTGTCTGCATCTACGCAGGTAGGATCTCACCCTGCTGAACAAGCAGGTAGAAGCCTCTGAGTTTTGAAAGAGGTGCTGTGAATGAAAAGCCTTTGTTGAGCCAGTGCTCTTCACGGAGGTCACGTATTCAGACACGAATCGGCTTTGTTTTGGTTAAGGAGGGGAGCAATAAGCCTTTGGAAAGATCTGGTTGTGTCAAGCCTGTGTCAGGCCTGAGATCTAGGCTTTGTTTATCGCAAAATGCAAAACCCAGCAGAACGGGTGTGAAGCTCTTCCTGTGCTTGTTAAGGGGACAGGAAAGTGAAAACTTAGATGATGAACTTGCAGCACTTGGATTTCCTGATTGATGCCCCTCCCTTGCCCAACTCTGAAACAAGATGCTGCAGAAACCAGCGTGGCTGCAGTGCCAGCGTCAAGAGAAGCGCTCGGATCCCCAGAGCTGTGTCTGAGGGTGAATCAACACGTACCTGCTTCCTGTTTGCATCGAGCCAGTCGCTGGGACGTYGGCACAAACCAATGAAATGCAGAAGTTGCGCAGCACGGTTGCGTTAACTCCGAAATAAAAATAACCATGGGCATCGCCTGAGCTCTGGTGCTCTGGTTTCTTGCCCTTAATATTGCCTCTGTGCCACACCCTCACCTCCAGCCCTTCAAAGTAAAAGGCAGTCACCCGGTTTGAATTGCTGTTTAGAGATTTTCTTGTTGGAAGCCTGGATGTCAGCGAGGGCCCACTTTAGATCAGCCGTGTGCTTCAGGTTTTCATAACCTCAGATATCAGGGTAATACGTTGTCCTTTCCCAGCCYGGCTTTGGAATAAGGTGGTGCCGGTCCTCTTTGCTCCTCAGCGAGCCTTTGGGGAGGGTAAAATGAACGGGGTAGGAATATCATCCCTGGAAAACTCATGCTTAGTTTTCTATTCCCCACCCCCAGGGAAAATCCTCACGGAYGACTTTGCCGACAAAGAGGGGCTGGAGATGGGTGACGAATATTTTGCAAACCTGGATCACATTGAGAGCGTGGAGAACTTCAAGGAGGGCTACGAGAGCGACGCAAAATGCTCTTCTGACAGCAGCGGGGTGGACCTCAAAGACGAAGAGGAGGAGAACACAGGCACTGAGGAGCAGGAGGAGTCCAACGAGGACAGCTCTGACGACAACTTCTGCAAGGACGAGGACTTCAGCACCAGCTCGGTATGGCGCAGCTACGCCACGCGACGGCAGACCCGGGGCCAGAAGGAGAACGGGCTGTCAGAGACGGCCTCCAAGGACTCGGGGCTCACCCGGCAAATCAGCCACGACGAGACGGCGGTGGCTGCCTCCTGTAAGCTGCCGGTGTCGGAGGAGACCTCCAAGAACAAAGTGGCCTCGTGGCTGAGCTCCAACAGCATGTCTGATGGCTTCCAGGACAACGACAGCGCTTCCTCTTTCAAGATGAGCGAAGGCGGCGAAGCCAAGGCCGGCAAAACGGAGCTCCCCGGCGAGAGAGAGAAAGCCCCCGCTTCTGCCCTGGGCGAACTGGACGGAGAGTCGAAGGCGTCGAAGAAAGATGTAAGGGGGGGCTGTGGGGCTGGGAGGTGGGTGTTGCCCCCGGCCTTGGGAGCGTGGTTGAGGAAACCAAGGCGCAGAGATGTGCCTCGGCTGTGCTCTCGCTCGGGTGGCTTCTCCACCCGTACGACACGACTGAGGGGACCGTGGTGCTGCCGGGTGTCCGTCCCCTTGCCCTGCTCACCTGGCCCGCTGTGGTGGGGTCGGGAGGTGCCTTTCCCCCTCCTGGGGGACGTTGTGGCGCARGAGGCTACAAAGAAGTCACTGGGCGTGAGATGAGCTGAGCATCCCTCCTGCCCTGGGTGCCACACGCTTGTGCGGCTCTGAAAGAGGGAGCCGGCGCCTGCCCGGGTACCTGAGGTGGTGTGGGGTGGTCAGACGGGGACAAGGGAGATGGAGGTGGCCTCTGTCCGCCCCCTGCTCTGGAAGGGGGGCTCAGAGACCCACCGCGTGGGATGGGGAGGGTGGGAGACCTGTGGTGGTAACTCGGCCCTTCTGGAGCACCCCCTGGGCTGGGTGTCACGCTGAGCGGTGGGGACAGCCGGCTTCTCGCACCCGGGCTGGTGTTCGGGGAGCATTTCCACAGGAGGGCTGAAGAGTGCTCCGAGAAGGAGAGATTTTAATCTTCTGTACTTCTCCCCTCTGCAGGAACCTGAAGATCCAGCCAAAATTCCTGGGTAAGGTTCCTTAAATCGTATTTTCCTGCTTTTTATTTCCAAGTATCGCTCTGAACTAATTGCTCCAACTCTAGGGCTGCCCCTTAACTCTACTAATGCCGCTCCCAGAGTAAACCGAGAGGTTGGGAGGGTTTGGGCTGTGCCCAAACTGGCAAATTGCAAAGTGTGACCCGCTCTTGTCCTCTCCCCCCAGGCTAAGCGACTTGGGAAGGTTGTACGGCTACAACCCGAGCCCTCCCAAACTGGAAGGGATCCGGAGGCCGACGAGCAAGACCGCCCTGCTGCAGAGCAGACGGCATTCTCTCACCCCGCAGCCCACCACGGATGTGAGCGGTGACCCTTTGGGCGTCAGGGCTGGAAGGGGTGGACCTGGCTCTGCCTCGCAGCTCCAGACTGGTGTGATGAAGGTCTTGAACCTCACTTTGGGTTGTTTCTATGCCACTTTCATTCCCAGTCGAGCACCAGCGCAGGGCTTGTGGTTTGTAGTTGTGATTTCCTGGAGGGGGGGGTGATTTTCTTCAGACAGTTGGGGTCTTCTGTGGTTCGAAAGCCCCCCCCCAAAAAAAAAAAGAGGACAGCATGGTGTTGGGCCGTGTGTTATAATGGGATGTAGCACCTTGGTTCGCGTACCCAGCACACCAGGGACCCRTTGCTCGGCAGAGCAGGGTCTAGGAAGCCATCCTAGGGGACGGCCTTTGTTTTTTTGGGGGTCTTCTCCCTCCCTTGCTAAACCCCGAGCACCTAATGGTGCGGGCTCCGAGTCTCTGGCAGTCTGGGTGCTGCAGGACTAACCAGCCCCCTGGGACCCCGCCGCTGGGTCACCCGTTGGCCTGTGAGGTGGGGTTCCTGTCCCGTTCCAGCTCGGATTGCCGTGTCCCCGTGTGTCATCCACGTAAAAAGGGTTTAGTAGAGCGCAGAGGTCCTCTGCTAAAAGAGAGGGGAAAAAAGGGAGCCCCGAACGTCGCTTGGAAGCGATGAAGCGATGCTCTCCCCTGGCCCAGGCCGCACTCGGGAGCTGTTCGTGCCTTTCTGCAGGACGTGCTGACCCTGTCGAGCAGCACGGACAGCGAGGGGGAGAACGGGCAGGCGGCGGCGGGGCAGGCCCAGGGCACCACCAACGACAGCGACGACATCCAGACCATTTCCTCGGGCTCTGAGGAGGAGGAAGGGGACGACAAGAAAAACCCCTCGTCCGGGTCAGGTGAGGACAGCTGCTGGGGGAGGAACAAGGGCTGAGTGCGGAAAGTACAGAGGTGCAGCAAGAAATTTTGGCCAGAAACCACCAGGAAGGGCTGATGAGGACAAAGCAGCTGTGAGCGTGGTGYGTCCTGCTCCGAGCACCTCTGAGCTATGTCTAACCACCGGGGTCTGAAGCTTCCTCACGTGTTGTTTGAGACGTAACTGCAAAACCCAGTCCTGAAGTACTAGATATTTGTGGATATCTACGAAAAAGCAACTGTGAGACTTATTATGGTGGGTCTCCAGGCTCCGCTGGGTCGAGCGGAGAGCTGGGAGATTCCCAGGAGCCATCCCAGGGTGGTATTTTAGATCTGAGCTGCATCCCTAAGGGGTTTATTCCCCCTGTGCGRAAGAGGAGAGCGTCCTGGGCCAGCAGCACTGCTGTGGGGTTCCTCTTCGGGAAGAGGAGAGAGGACGCGGCAGTSTGTGTTCTTCTCTTGTGGCAGGTCCTGTGAAGAGGCAGGTGGCGGTGAAATCCACCCGAGGCTTTGCCCTGAARTCAACTCACGGCATCGCTATCAAGTCAACCAACATGGCAGCGGCTGACAAGGGYGAGAGCGCGCCCGTCCGCAGGACCACCCGCCAGTTCTACGACGGAGAGGAGTCCTGTTATATCATCGATGCCAAGCTGGAAGGGAACCTGGGCCGGTACCTCAACGTGAGTCACTGCCCTGGACGAAAGGGGAATGTCCCTTGGCAGCTGAGAAGGGAAAGGGACATATTTGGGGTGACCTGTCCTCTCAGTGGGCCTGTTCCTCCCCAAGATTAGATAAATATAGTAAAAAAAAGTGGGAAAAGAGCAGGACTAGGAGGATGATCTGCCCCCCCGAGAGGGCAGCTGCTGGGGCCCCGTGACGCGTGGTGAGCAGGATGGCCAAGTCAGTCCTTCCAGCGACCGTTACCTTTGCGAGGGTGGATCTTATGACTCATCCCTGGTTGTGCAGGCAGGGGAGGGAGGGTGTCCTGCTCCAGCAGGCTTACGCTGGATGCGGCGGACAAATCGGGAATGCTGCTTGTTTATGAAGGCTTGCGTTTACTGCTGGCGGGTTTGCATCCCTCCCGACGCAGGAACTTGCTCACCGTGTTTGTCTCCGCTCCCCGTACAGCATAGCTGCAGTCCCAACCTCTTCGTGCAGAACGTTTTCGTGGACACGCACGACCTCCGCTTCCCCTGGGTCGCCTTCTTCGCCAGCAAGTGAGTCGCGGCGCGCGTGGGGAAGGGCTGCCGCTTCACGGGGCTTGGTTGGACCCGGCTCCACCTCCGGTGCGGGCTGGGTGTTTCCTACTGGGAACTGCTGTCCCCGGTTTCACGCCAGCCCGAGCAGGGAGAAGCTTGGAGATGAGTTGGGTGAGGACCTCTCTTCTCTGCTGGAGATTCTGGTGCGATTTGCATCAGTTTTAGGCCTTTCCAAAGGGGGGAGTTAAGCACGGAGCAGCCGGCTGCCCGGCTTGCTGGAGTCACAAACCTTGCAGGCAGGGCCGGGCGGTGGCGAATCCCTGCCACGTGCCTCCTGGGCACCGCGAGCGCGGCGTCACCTCTGTGAAGCCCCACGGGAGTGATTCATCGGGGAACTTTGTCCCTTTGCTCACTGTGCAGCCAAAGGCAGCTGCTCTGGCTGCTTCACCCTTGCCCCAGGGGAAGCCAGACTGGCCAGAGAGGTCGTAAGTAAGCGTTGCTCTCTGCTAGCAGGAGGCCCAGCTTATCCGCCTTTTTGGAATGGCCTCTTCTCCCAGCCCGTGCTTTTTTTTTTCCTTCCCAGGAGGATACGAGCCGGCACAGAGCTGACGTGGGATTACAACTACGAAGTGGGCAGCGTGGAAGGCAAAGAGCTGCTGTGCTGCTGCGGGGCTATCGAGTGCCGAGGGCGGTTGCTGTGAGCCCTCTTGACCCCAGAGCTGGTGCTGACTTTCCCTTTGCGAGGGTAAAGTTTCTTCTCGAGAGGTGGTTGTTTAATAGTAACCGTTACGAAGCCGAGTGCGGCGGCTTCGCGTTCTCCCATTCACTTGAAAATTACAGCGGCAGATGGACACGGACCAGAAACGTAACCTGGCACGCGCGTGACGGCTGCGGTGGGGGGGCGATGCCCTGAGCTTTGCTTCTACCACGTCCCGGGGGCCACGGTCGCCCCGTGGGAGGACGGTCCCTCCCTCAGCGCAGCAGCAGGGGCCGTTAGCCGAGCCGTTACCTGCCCCGAGCTGTTCCTGCTCCCTTCCAGCTCTCCACCGAATTTAAGACACAAATCCCTGGGCAGCTCCAGCTCGCGCTGGTGTTGCTGCCGCTTTTCCAGCTGGACACACTTCCCCAAGACTCCAGGGTGGGACTGAGCAGCCTTGGGACCGGCCTGGGAGGGAGCGAGGAGGGCGGAGGTAAGCCCAGTGAGAGTGGACCAATCTGGATTTATAGCGGTGATGTGAATTTAAGTGGAAAAAAAAGCATCTGTCTTCAACTGTGATATGTTGTAAAGAATCTTTTCATTGTTAAAAAGCAATAAAGTATGGTTTTCTATTAAAAAACCAAAATTGCCCTGAACTTTAGACACAGCAAAAAACCCTGAGCGAGGAGGATTTAACCACTTCCCTCATCCGTGTTTCCACGGGGCTTGCAGGAAAAGCGCCAGAGGCAGATGGGCCCAGGCAGGTTCAGATGTGCACGGGGAGGGCAACACGCTCCCACAGGCGTTTTCACCTTTCCTTCCTTCGAGCAGAACAAATACTCATTAAATCCTCCACTTGTTAAAAATAAAGAGAAGTTGGTTGAACTTTTCTTGCTAGGGAGCAGATTTGATGCCCGATTGCCTTCTCCCACCGTCCAAGGATCTAACCGTAGGCTCAAAATACGGAGTTTGCCTTAAAACGCTGCACTGCAGTCGCAGCTGAGGCAGCTGGAACTCGCCTCAATCCAACCAGACTCGATTTGGGCACCTGCGGCTGGGGGTAGGGAAGGGCCGAGCCGGGGCAGGGAGGGTGCAGCAGCCGCCTGCCAGCCTGGTCTGGCTGCGGACACGGCCCCAGCCCAGCGACAGCGCAAGTAAAACTCGCTTTTTTTCCCCTGGCAGCAATGCCCAATTTCAAGTGTTGGGTTTTGGTTTTGTTTTTTTTTCGGGGGGGGGGGCAGGGCTTGTACCTGCACAGCCAAAGGGTTCAACAAACCACCGTAAACACGGGCTAAAAGAGGCAGGTTTTTACAAATTGCAATCAGCTCTCCCATCGCCCACCGGCTGAAGTGCAAAACCCCGGCTGGGGGAGAGCTGGAGCGGCAAAAAGCAGGTTCCAGCCGCCACCCCCAGCCCTCGGGCACCCAAACGCCACCAGCGCCCAGCTCATGCAACTCTGCACTCAGACAAGGGAGGCTTTTTTTTTCCCCATGCTAAATAACCTTTTTAAAAAAAAACAAAAACACAAAACCACCACCTTTCTAGTGCCTCCGCGAGCTCCGGTTCCCATCCTCGGCGTCCACCTGAATAGCAGCTTTGTTGCCCTGGCAGGGCGAGGAGGGCGGCCGCTCCTCTGGCAGCGGGGCCAGGGCTCCTTGGGCTGGTTTCGAAGACGTGGAGAGCTTTTGTGGGGGGAGGGGGAATAGAAAATATCAAAATCCTCAAATCTGCCCACTTTTAGCATTGCTTAGATGAAAGCTAAAGGGGGCTGATCCCCCCCAAACCCCCGCAGGGGCCAGGGCCGCTGTGCCAGCCACAGAAGATGCCCAAGCCCTTTATTTTTTATACTGAAGTTTATTAGTTTTTTAACTTTTAATATATTTAACCTTTTTTTCCTTTTTTAAAAAACAAAAACAACAAAACACATTTTGGTCTGACGTTGGTTAATGGTCCTTTTCCCCCACCCCTCCGCGCTGGGAGGTCTCGCCGCATCCCGGGTGGATGAGGGAGACAGAGCCAAGCCCGGCTCCTTCCATCTTCCAAATAAATAGAAACAACAACAAAAAAAAAAAATCAGTTGCAAATTTGTCCTGTTACAGCCAAGGAAGGGACCGGGAGAGGCCATGGAAAGGGAGAGACTCGAAACCCATGTACAGAAGAGAAATGAGGGGATTAAACTCCTCTGTGAGACGCTAGTAGTGACTAAACCCCGCAGCTTCCTTCCCGAGTGCTTCCATAATGTCATCCCATCCTCCAACCGCTAAAACACCCCGCGCTTCCCCCGCTCCTCCCTCCCAGCCCTCCGAGGGCGCTGGAGCCGGGACTGCGCCGGCTTTTCCACCACCCTCCTTCCCTCGGTGCCGGCAGCGAAGCCGGGCACGGGTCGGGGAAGGGGCTTTTTCCCGGTGTTTGAAGAGGACGCGCTCCCCTCCGGCGAGGGGATGGTCGGGAAAAGGAGGAATAACGCAGGGCTGGAGCCCGGCGAGGGGCTGGAGCCCGGCGAGGGGCTGGAGCTCTCTGGCCACAGCCGATCCCAGGGGGCTGCGGGGAGGGGAAGGAGCCGTCCCGGGGGGATGGCGGCAGGAGCCGTCCTCGCTCTGCCGGTCCCGGGGCACCGCGGTGGATTAAGGCAGCAGGTGAAAGGCAGAAAGGGCACCAACGGTGAGCGTGAGGTGGAGAAGCAGCGACCGCTGCCGCCCCCGGAGCCGCGGCCCCGCGCCGGAGGAGGCGACGGAGGGGGCTGGGGGCCGAGACGGGCTCTCCGGGGTCCCGGTTTGCTCTGCCGGACCGGGGAGAGGAAGAGGATGGAGGGGACGGGGACCTTGGCGCTGTGCGAGGGTGGCATCGGTGGGATGGGACATCTCACGGGTTTGGCCTCCGGCGGGGCCCCCGGCCGCCCCCGCCAGCGCAGAGCCGGGGCGAGGGCACTCAGTCGGTTTTACGGTGGTTGTTGTTGAGGATGGGGTGGCCGTTGGAGAGGGGCCCGTTCTTCGCCGCCTCCTCCTCCTCCTCCGAGTTGTCCGTCTCTTCACGGTCGCTCCTCTCGTCCTCCACCACCTGTGGGGGGAGAGGAAAGGGGGGGGGGGGGGGGCAGGGGGAATTCTAAAATAGGGCCATCGGGGAGCCAGAGACAGTGAGATGGAGAAAGGACAAAAGCGACAGGCTACAGGGGGGGGGCTCGGTCAGCGGCACCCTGTTTTCCTGCCGTGCCTCAGTTTCCCCCATCGCAACCACCGCGGTCTCCTCTCCGCCCCAATCCCTCCCCGCCAAGGGCTCTCCAAGCCAAGTGCGGTCCGGCTTCACCGTTTGGGGTCTCCCCTGCAAACCCCCCCACCTCCACCTCGTTCCCAGGGCAGACCCGTGCCCTCCATCCACCCCAGCCCCATCGGCCGGGTCCGGATACAGCCCCTTCGCCCCGCAGCAGCGGCTCCCCGCGGGGCTGGGAGCCCCGAGCTGTCCCCGGGCCCCCTCTTGCCTTTCCAGTTATGAACTTCTGGGCCATGCGGATGATGAGGTAGGCCCAGAAGATGTGCAACAACAGCAGCACCCCCACCATGACGTTGAAGAAGTAGTAGCCGAAGAAGGCAGGGTACAGCTCCAGCGGATAAACCAGCGTGCAGTGCATGATCCTGCCGGGAGAAGCAGCTCGGTAAAAGGCGGCGTCCGGCATCCCACCCCCMGTGKGTCTCCCCRCCCCGTGCCTCAGTTTCCCCACCCGTTCACCAGCGACCGGCGCTCACCAAAAGGGCAGGATGACCAGGCGGGTGACGATGAAGACGGCGGCGAAGACGATGAAGATGTTGTTGCAGGTRTTTCTCCAGCCGGCGTAGTTGAACATCTTGGCGGACTGCGGGGGCAGAGGGGGGGGAGTCACCGGGGGGACACGGGCCGTGGCCGTGGCCATGCCCGTGGCGGCGTGGAAGGGGGACATACCTCCAGCAGATAGTCCGACGAGTCGTGCAGGGCCATGATGAGCGTCCCTGCACGGATGTAGTTAGCGAACCAGGAGAAGCTGATGAGGATGATGGTGGCGACGTGGTGGATGATTTGCTCTTTGAAGTCCTGAGCCCAGGAAAGGGGGAGCCGGGGGTTACAGCGGCCTGGCCCCAACCCCCAGCGCCCCGCCACCCCTCTCGTCTCCAAGATCCCCCCTGGGCCCCCAGATCCTCCCAGCCCGCTGGTCCCCAACACCCACCACGAGGGTGAAGAAAACCCAGCCAAGACGCCCCGCGTCTGCCACCCCCGTCCCCAGAGAGCCCCGCTGCCGCAGCCCACCTTGCGCTTGACGTCGGAGGCGACGCTGAAGAGCAGCGACCAGTAGAAGGAGAGCTCGATCGTGTAGTACCAGTACTGGGAGGGCAGCATGCTCTGAAAGCCCAGAGACAAGCTGGTGGGGGATCCTCCATGTGCCCCGGGGGGGTTCGATCCCCTTCCGTGGGCACCAGCCAGACCCACGGGTGTCRCGGGGACCCTTCTGCACCCCACAGCACCCAAACCCCTTCTCYGTGCATTGGCCAAACCCACACGGGTGCCAGCGACACTCCGCAACCCCAGAGAGACCCTCCCGCAGCCCCGGGGGCTCCGGTTCCCATCTCCCACCGCCCAGGCAGCTCCCGGGGGCAGGAAGGGCCGTGGGATGGCGATGGGACGGGGTCGGGTGCTCACCTGGATGGGGTATCCCTTCCACACCTCCCGGAGGTCGTAGAACCAGGGTTTCTGCGGGATGCGGGGAGGAGAGAGAGACAGAGAGGTGTTAGAGGGGGCGGGGGGGCCGACGGGGCCGGGCACGCGCAGGGGAGGGGGCCATACTCACATCCACTATGACAGCCATGCCAGCAATGAAAGCAAGAAGGTAAAACGTGAATCGCCAACTGGAAAAAGGAAGCAGACGGTCCTCAGGCGGGCACCGGGGCGAGGGAGGGAGAAGGATGGACCCACCGGCCCCATATTGCRCCCTCCCAGGGCAGCTCCCGGCCAAGCGGGTGCCCCCACAGCCCCATCCACGGCAGGGACGTGGCCCGCAGGGTGACGGTGACGCCGGGCGCGGGGTCTCACCTGGCCTCCCTGAACTTCTTGAGGAGGCTGGGCCGGTCTTGGTTGCGGCGGCGGCGAAACCAGCGCTCCACCTGCCGCACCGTGCAGCCGCTTTTCTTTGAGAGCATCTCCACGTCGGCCTGGGGGACGGCAGGGACGTCACYGCGGGGCCCCGGCTCTGCCGCTCGCCCTCCCCCAGCCACGTCGAGCCCCTTTTGGGGACCCTCCTCCCCTCACCTGCTTGGGGTGTTTGGTGGTGGCAGCGTAGAACTTCTCCAGCACGGCATTGGGGGTGGCTTTTAACCTGATCTTCTCCTTGACGTTCAGTAGCCCGGCCAGCGGGGTGGCCACGTACCTGGGGAAGGAGCGCGGGGACAGAAAACGTCCCCATTTCTGCATCACCGGGCTGACGCGGCCCTATCGAAGCCACCCAGGGACCCACAGCGACTCGGTGCCTCAGTTTCCCCATCCCRCTACGGCTTCTCCAAGGGGGGGTTTCACCACGGGGGAATCCCCCGGGTCCCTCTGTCACCCCAGGGTTGGGGGACCGGCCCCCCACGAAGCGGCAGGGCCACATCCCCCCCCCGGCGGGGGGTGCCTCCCCCTTCTCCCGCCATCCCAACAAAGCCCTGTCTGTTCCCGGCCTCGGCTCGCCATTGTTTGCCCAACAAATCGCTCCTTAAACGCCGGGGCCTGCGGCCGACCGTGCCGTGATAAGGGTGGCGGAGGATGCACAAAGCCGGGTTTGTGCGGGGCCGGGGGCAGGTCCCCGGCCCTAAATGAGGGCTGGGGGGGGGGGCGAATTGCACCCCAGTAGCAGGACCCCTGGGTGCCACAGCCACCCCCAGCCGGGCTGAGGTCAGGGCGACGCGTCCAGGGGTTCATCACAGCGTCTCCCCAACCCCACGCGCAGCCCCCGGGGCGCAGGGAGAGCCGGACCAGGGTYCCCCCCGACCCAGAAAAGGGACTCACGTCTCAAAGAGGTGCCGGACGATGAGGAAGAGGAAGGCCAAGGGGARGGTGATGTAGAGATCGGAGGCTTTGGCATAGACTCGCCCATCCCGGTCCTCCAGGTCGCTCCAGGTGAGGTTCGCCGGGAGCCAGAGCCGTTCCCACCAAAAATAGTTGTACAAGGTCTGAAACATGGGGGGGGGGGGGGGGGGGGGACAAAGAGAGGGCGAGGTGAGGGGGGCACCGCGCACCCCGGGGAGGCCCCGCACGGAGGCGGCCGGTCGGGCCCCGGTCCCTGCTTGCAGCCGGTCACGTCTGCCTCCGGCCGGTGCCACCGGCGCCGTCTGCAATGCCCCGGCCGGACCCGGCGGCCCAAACCCCACCGCGGCGGCTCCCGGCGAGCCCCCGGCCAAGCCACGCGCCGGGGAGGGTCCTCGGGCCGGTGGAATCCCGCTGGTGCCGCACGGAGCGGCCGGGCACTCGGCTCCGGCAGAGAGGGACTTTGCTCCCTGGAGCGGGGAGGTCAGCGGGTGATGATTAACCGAGGCCGGCTCCCGCTTCCGACCGGCGGGACGGATCCTTGGCACCAGCCGGAGGGAGGAACCGGGTTCCCCGTCCCCGAGACTTCCCCGCCCTGGCACCCCGACGGCATCGGGCGGCACGACATCGGCCGGGGACGGGCGCAACCCCGGGCTCGCAGCGGGATGAAGAGGAGGGGGGGAAGCCCCCCCCGCCCCGTTTCTCTCCCGAGCGCCGTGTCCGCGTCCCGGGGTTGATCCCGGGGTTGATCCCGGGCACGCAGCCCAACGCCGCGGGGGGGAAACTGAGGCACGGAGCCCACCGCCACCCCTCGGCCGGACCCGGGGCCCGGACCGCGCAGGATTAGGGATTTGCCGGGGGACAATGAGCACCTTTGTGCCTTAAAAAGGCGCCGTGCGGCTCCGGCCGGGCCCGGGGCGGGAGAGGAAGCCCAGCGCTGTCACCGTCCCCCGGCCGTGGGGTCAGCGCACCCCGGCTCTTCCCTCCCCTCCCCGCCGGCACCTCCCCGGCCACGGGCCGGTTTTCCCCCCTCCGAGGGAGCCGAGCCCGGGCTCTGGGGGGCTGGGACGGGGGTCGGGTCCTGTCCCCCGGGAGGCAAATCCCCAACGCGGAGCAGGGGTTTCGGTGAGGGACAAGCCGGCTTCGCTCCGGGGAGGGGGAAGAGGAACCGCCGGGGCCGGTTTCGCAAGTCGAGGCGAGAGCGCGGCCGCCGCGATCCCCGTTTAACCGGGACGGTGCCGCAAAGGGGCCGCGGGCGGGTAACGGGCAGGGCAGGCAGCGGGCGCCGGGAGGACGGGGGTGAGGCCCGGGTCAGGGCTGGCGGCACCTTCTCCCCCGGGGAAACGGGGCCGCTGGGGCCCAGCTGATGTCCCGGGGATGGAGAGGAGCCGGAACCGGGTGCCGCCGAGCCGGGGGGGCCGGTACCGTCAGCCGGGCCCCCCCCGAGGCGGTTTTAGGAGCGCTCCTGCTCGAAGGCGAGACAATGCTGATATTTTTAGGTTATGGAGGACAAACCGGGGCCGGGAGCATCGCTGGGCACCGAACCCCGGCCGGGACCCGGCTCCGGGGGTGTCCCCCCGCCCCGGCGGAGGAAGGAGCCCGCCCGGGGGGGCCGCACCCCAGCCCCGGCGGGGACGGAGGCCGGGCCCGGGGCCTCGCAGCCGGCCGGGGGGGCACCGCCTCCCTCCGGCCCCGGCCACGGCCCGCCCCGCCCGGGCGGAGGAACCGGGGGGGCCCCGCCGGGCCCCGGGGGCGGGGGGGGATCGAGGCACGGGGCACCCGCGGGCGGCGGCCGGGAAGCACCGGGGGGGCTCCGCCGGGCCCCGGGGCGGACACACACACACCCCCACGCCCCCTCAGCCGCAGAGCCTCCCGCCGGGCCCGGGCCCACCACAACGGGCAGGCCCGGAGGGCGGAGGGCGGGGGGAACCGGGAACCAGCCCACGCCCCCCCCCCGCGG
>JASVER010000178.1:950744-972049 GCA_030449065.1 Oceanodroma leucorhoa
GAGGGAGCAGTGCCGGGGGCCGGTTTGGAGGGGGTGGGATTGGACTGCCTCCCCCTCCCCGCTGGGGGGGATGTTTTGGGGGTCCCGTCGGGGTGTCCGTATGGGGGCGGCACGGGGGGGAGCAGGAGGGGCCCTGAGGGGGTCCGGGCGCGGGAAGGAGGGTCCCTGCCCCGGGGGGGTGGTGGTGAGAGGACGAACCCCTCTCAGGGGGAGCCGGGGGGGGGTCTCCTGTCTCCACCGAGGAGGGGGGCTCGGGAGTTTTGGGGGGGTCTTGGGGCAGGTCTGCAGAGCTAACCCCGCAGCGGCGGTTGAGCGGGAGCTTTGGGGGTTGTGAGAAGCGTGCGCTTTCCTTTTACTTCTGAAATGCAGCGAGGGGGAGGTGGAGGAATTTGTCAACAGTAGTCCAAGCTGCAAATACTGGAAATAACTTAAAAAAGAGAGAGGGAGCCTCAGACTTAAATCCTCCCTGAAAGCATCCAGCTGGGGAGAGAGCGGGAATGCAAGGAGAGGCCTCCAAATAATTGATAAGTGACAAAGGTTCAGTTTAATACGAGAAGAGAAACTGATGTGTTTTATTAATCATCCAGCTTCTCCTTTCTTTTCCAAACATACCCAGAGTGGTAAACTCCAGTCTTGCAAATACGTAAGCTGGTGGTTAACTTTGTGAATGCAGAGTTCAGTGCAGCTACTCATGCCCGGAAAACATGCAAGTGTTTGCAACGTGGGCCACAAGAAGGAACATTTAAAAAATATTCTCTGTCCCACAAGAAGTGCGAAAGGGGAAAAAAAAAAAAAACAAACTGGAAAGTCCTAAAGGGCAGGGGGATTGTGGTAGTCAAATATGTGCATCGTAAGTGCATCAAAGGTCCTGACTGCAGGGTAAACTCTGAGTAACTGCTCTGGGCTCTCGTCTTCCCAGCCTCAGGTGTTGCACATAATAACTGCACGCCTGGAAAAAGCTACAAGTTCAAAATAGTCTTATAAAGTGATGCGTTTGTGGAGGGAGGTGATGTGGGCAGTGTATCCTGATGAGATTTAGGGGTGAGGTTTGCTGTTTGGCTTTACCGATAGCTGGTTCTGTTGGTCACTGAGGACAGGCTGGGATGTTTCTCTTGAAAGAACAAGAGACAAGAAAGAAATAGAGCTTTCCAACTCTTTCAYAGAACTGTAATTGAAGGAAAAAATCAGTCGCGGGCCTCAGTGCTGTTGGAATCGCTGTTACGCTGGGTGGCACGGTGCCCGTTTGCACAGACGTTCGTTTGTAGCCACTGACTGAACATTGTACATGARTTAATGGATAGACTTTAAAGTCTTTGATAGGACTGGCGTACCAGCGTAACCCTATCGTTGAGAAAAATGCTATAGTTCACTATTGCCATAATTATGCTATGCTTTATGTAGCTTGCAATAAATAGAGGCACTGTTGTCCGGTATGTTGAGCACAGCTTTTGGGTTCTGCTCCTTTTGTGACCTTGAACAAGTCACTGGAGTTACCAAGGTTTGTTTTATCCTCTACCTGCAGAGAACAGGGATAGTTCCCCCATGCTCAGTTGCTAGTGCTGGGGTCAGAGAGAGTGTCTCGGAGATTAAATCATGTTCTTAAAGCGCTTTAAAAATCAAAATGATGTTGTGCAAGGAGTGCAAACAGCCTTGCTGTTGCTTTTATAGGTTCTGCTCTTGGAACTGGATCCACATGGGCAAGTCTTTGTGTCCGTGCCAGGCGCTGTTGAGGTAAGCAGGATTTTGCAGGAGCTCTGGTGGCTTGTGGTGTCTGACCTGGTTGCTGACCCTCTGTGCTGCCTTCTCTTGATCTTTCAGGGCACGGAACTGAAAAATACGATAAATGTTTATGTCTGTTTATTGATCGTGTTGGGCCTAGTTCTGTATGGGAAGACTGTGTGCAGATGGGCCGTAGTTGTACAGTGCTTTTAAAATATCTCTGCCTCACTGCCTTTTGTTTGTTTTCCATTTCTTGCTCCCACCTTTTAAAGCAGCTTTCGGCAAATACTTGTTCCCATGTATAAAGATGTCCTTAGTGGACCTAGGGAAGAGGTTGCTAGAAGCAGCTCGCAAAGGCGAAGATGACGAAGTGCGAAAGCTGATGGCAAGCGGTGCTCCCTTCACCACTGACTGGGTATGTTGGTTTTCTGTGTGAAAGGGGTTGTGTGTGCGCTCTTTAGGAGCACAAATGGAAATTGGAGCAGTAAAACCAGAGTGTGGATTGGCAGAAAATGCATCTCTGGATTTCTGTGGCGGAGCAGATTCCAGATGAAGCACTTTAAAAACCAAGACCTTCCTCAGGCAAAGGTGGATGGACGTTTGTGTAAAGATTGGTCTCTGCCTAATGCATGAGAGCACAATCATAAGTACCGTGCTGTCCCGGACAGYGATGTACAGAGAGTTCGATGCTTAAAGAAGTGCAGTTCCTGACAGCTGAGCTAAATGATAAGTCAAGTCAAATTGGAAGAACTGTTAAACCTCTCAGCAATAGGAAGTGCTTTTAAGAATGCTGTATTTAATTGTTTAAACTCTCTCAATGAAGAAACTCATCTTTGGGTGTTTTGGGGTTTTTTTTGTTTCCTTAAAAAACCAAAACCCTGAAAACAAACCAGCCCATCCTGGGTTGGAAAGGAAATAAAAGCTTTAATGAAACCGAAGAATAACAGTTGGATAAACAGGGAACCAGAGTATAACGAACAAGCCATCGGTAGCCATTTTCCACCACCAATTGTCTTCATTTCCTAACTGACCAGCCTGTTCATTCATAACTTTGGGAGATGAAGGAATTAACTGTATCAGAGGTAGCAGAACCCAGTAATACTGTAGTACTGCCCTTTTCTAAACAGCGGTGAAGTTATCTGTCATGATCTAGAAATGGCAGAGGTGTTCTGCTGTGGTTTGGAAGAGAAGCAGAGCGATGCTGAGGGATAAATGAGTGGTACAGTGGAGAAAGTGAAGCATGTTTGATCTTCAAGTTATCAGATAACATAAAGATCCCTAAAAAGTTTAACGTTTATCAGGAAAATTATCGGATATGCAGCCCCCTGTTTCTGAGTTGAGGAAAAAAAAGGTTAAATTAATTTCTTCCAGAAGCTTTGTCATTCTAATTACTGCCAGACATACACATGGTGATTACTGTGCCTGTCCCCCCTTGCTGTGAACTGACAGTAACTCTTCTAAATTAACGCGCAGCTTGGGACGTCGCCTCTTCACCTCGCTGCCCAGTACGGCCACTATTCGACAGCAGAAGTGCTGCTTCGAGCTGGCGTTAGCAGGGATGCCCGAACAAAAGTGGACCGGACGCCACTACACATGGCTGCGGCTGACGGGCACACTCATATTGTAGAACTGCTGATTAGGGTAAGTGTAGTGAATTAGGGATCACTTCRAGGCTGGTCTAAATGGCCCTTGGAGTTCAGTGTTGATGTCGCTGTTTAAATGCTAGCGCAGGCATCACCTTTAAGACACCGAGAGAAGACGGCGCCCAGACGAGTAATGCTTATTTCTTTCAGAACGGGGCTGACGTAAATGCCAAGGACATGCTGAAAATGACCGCTTTGCACTGGGCGACAGAGCACAACCACCGAGATGTCGTMGAGCTGCTCATCAAATACGGAGCCGATGTCCATGCTTTCAGCAAGTTTGATAAATCGGCTTTTGATATTGCTTTGGACAAGAACAATCCAGAGACTCTGGTMATGCTACAGGTAGGTTGAGGCAGGAGAAACTTGTTGGTAATTCTCTGACCCGCAGCTGTACCTGCGCTAGAGTGAGGGGGATCCTGTGGTGTCCGATGGGATCGTTTTCTGTTTGCAGAGAGAACAAGAAGTATGGGGGTGGATGAGGTTTGGCTTATTTCTAGGTCAGCCGGTGTGTGTCTGCTAGGACTCGGGGATGGGGTTTTATTGCCATGCATCTTGCGTGGTTGTAGTGTAAGTTGCCAAGTTTAGGTGGCAGTTTTGTCACAGCCTTTGCGCTGGTGTCCCTGACGTGCTGCAGAGAGAAATAATCTGCCTCTAAAATGTTTCAAGGATGCTGAATACCCCAGAGAGCRTGACGAATGTGTGCCTGACCCCACTCTTTCCTAGGAAGCAATGCAGAACCAGGTAAACACTCATCCGGAGAGAACAGATCCCATCACCAACACTGTGACTCTCACCTCACCATTTATTCTTGCACCAGGGGAAGTTCTCAATCTCGCTAGTCTCGTCTCTTCAGCAAACTCCAAAACAACCTCAGGTAAGGTTTTATGTGACCTTGAATGCAAAAGTCTTGAAAAAGGTTCCTAAGGCTGCTTACCAGTAGAGGGCAGATGGTCATTTAGTAGAGGAAAAGTGAAATACAGCCAAACACACCCAACTACTGCTTCCTACTCCAGAATATTTTTGCTGTTGAAGGTTACAAAGCAGATTTCTAGCTGATGTAAATAAAGGTGGTTCCACTGGAAGTGGCAAAGCTCTGCTGAGCTCAGCTGTGGGTCTGCTCCAGGTCTGTTACAAGCAACAGAGCTTGAGAAAATGGATTTGGCTGATTGCAACAGAGGAATAATGAGAATTATTGCCTGTGCCAAATCCCGGGCACTGTGGAGCGGTTGGGGAATGGTTTGCTTTGTTCTTTACTGGCTTCAAGAGTTGAATGAATGTTTTGCTACATATAAATGTTGAGTAAGGAAATTGCAGAATAAGCAGGTCTATTGGGTATGTAGCTTACTCCTTATTTCTTCTGTCCCACATGTTAGATGGRAATAATTAGGTTCCTCATTGTTCTGTGAGCCTTATTTTGGTGGGGAAGACACTTTTAACTTAAGGCTGAGTGCGAATTCTTTTTGTGTAATTCCAATTTTCATAATAACTCTTAAAGTGAATTTTCTGTATTTGGGGAAATCCAAACCATTGTTTCTTTTCAGTCTCAAGGAGGCTACTAAATGCAAGTTTTGTGAAGCTATTTGGCCTCATCCTGCAAACACTTCTGCATGTGAGTAATTCTTTGGTTAGTGGGACTGTTCACATGCGTGAATGTTTGCTTATTAGCTAGAGAGTGCTTTTAAAATCCCGGATACTGATGTTCTGCAGTCCCACCCGGACCTCTCTGCCTGTGCCTGGCCACAGTGACTTCAGCAACGCTCCAGACTTGCTCTCAAAGCTTTCGGGGCTGCTCGCMGCTTTGAGGCACTGCCAAATCCTAATTTAGAAGGGGAAAAATGACCAAAAGTGTTCCTGTTCCATCTGTGAGGAAAATGCAGCGTGACTGGCGCACAACATCTTCAGTCAAGGACATTCCACCAACTCAAAGGGGCGTAAAACTTGGGGKTTTTGTACCCAGGGTGACGCTTTTGCCACGGTCAGCGCAACTGTCTCTGCAGGCGGATCTGGCTCTGCCTGGAAGCCAGGCGGGAGTCACAGAGGCCAATGCCCCGCTGAAAGACTGTTAGAAAACTGCTGATTTCCAGCTTAAACACACTCACAGCCTGGTCAGACCTTCTCCTGGTGTGAATGCAGCCCTTTAGTTGAAATCATTCTTCTTTTTCCATTGCCTCCATCCCTGTGGTGTGGAAATCAGTCCTGGCTCCTCTCTGCCTGTGTKGTGCTGGGCTGAGCGAGCCGGTCACCGAGTCCCTCGCGTCCCTCCGTGGCGTGTGGGTGAGCGGCCGCAGGCAGCGCTCCAGATGCGCTCTGGCACTGGCCCTGTAAATCCCCATCTCTCACCGCGCCTCTCCTCCTGCATCCTGCCATGTAACCACCTTTGTCAGTGCCGCAACATGGCGGTGGCTTATGGTCCACGTGTGACTGGACTAAAATACCCGGGGTTTTTCCCCCCACCACACTTCAAGCACCGGGAGTTGCTGGTCAGCGTGAAAATAGCCGGTGTCTCCTGCTCTAGGCCACGTCAGGAGTTTTTTTTCTCATTTCCCACAAGAGGGCATCAGCGACTGTGCCTTCAATTATAACAAAAATCTCTTATTTGACACTTATAGCTAATAATTGTTCTTGTCTTTCTTATTCCCTATGTTTTTAAAAAGTTTTTAAATGGGAATAAGTATCTTCAGCTGGTCTGAAGAAATCTGGTTACAAGCTGCTGAAAACAGTCACTAGGCATGTGGTATTTTCACATGCCTAGCCCACGCCTTTTGAAAGTACTGTTCTGCGAAATTAAGTCCCTTGATAACCTTTGTAAAATCAGGAGCTGGTGAGAAAGAGAGAAAATAGGTTGCAAGGGTTAAGGCAGGGGAACTTTAGATGAACTTCCCTTTGTATGCTTATAATCTATTTATCTACGCTGGCAATGAGGTACAGGATCTCTTTTTTTTTTTTTTTTTTAAAGAGGAATTGTGGGTTATATGCACCGAGTTTGCGCCCGTTTAGTTAATTTCCTGTTCCATTCTTATTAAGTCTGACTTTGAACAGGAATTACTATGGTCAATTGGAGGAAGAAACATTGTTTTTTGGAACCCAGAAGACTTGTTTATCTCATTCGAATCAATACCCCATTGCAGTAACTGTGGTCTTTCCGTTACTGAACCTGAGAGGGGAGGAAGAAAGGACCTGTGTGCCCAGTATACTGAAGTCAAGTGAGACACGTAGCCAATTTCTGCATTTGAGCAACAGCTTCTGTTAACTGACTTGTGCTAAAACGTTTGGTCTATGAAGTAATGCTGAAGCCTGCACTTGGAGACTTTCCCAACTGCGGAAGAACTTGGGTGCTGTAATTTACTCATAATAGCAAACGAGTTTAATATATTCTTTAGGTTTTGCAATTTTTGAAAGTTTCGGTACGACGCGAAGCCAAGKAATTCCGTGCGTAGCAACTGCTCTGCCCAACGTTGCAGCAGTCAGACTCCCGCGCGTCTGCGAGTGTCATCAGGCAGCGTGGCTGCATCTTGAAAAGCCGTCCGCGGCTCCAGGTCGAAGCTCGGCGTGCCAAGTGGCCCGGCAGGCAGCCTGCCTTTCTGTGGTCCTTACAATAAAGCTGGAGCAAATCGGTTCACATTTGCTGTTCTTTTTGTTCCGCGATTCAGAAATAACTTAATGAAATATTTGCTTTAAGTTCGGTTAAAATTATCATACAATACTCGGAGTGGGTACAGTCTGCCTAAAGTGGTATCAAAGCCYTTTTTACAGTTAGTAGAGGCACCTCTCATGAAAAATGATCTGTACTGCCTCCCTTTCTCCATTGACCATTGGGAGCCCAGAAAATACTTCATACCTGATGTCTTGATCTCTAGATAACAAAATGGTTGCATTCTGAGTGCTTTATTTGCTGTTTAGATACGGCAGGTCCTGACGATCCTTCAGTTTGCCCTCATCTTTCCCAACCAGGTGACTCGCATGTCTCTACCGTGCAGTTCTCCAATTCAACGACCTCCGTGCTTGCCACGCTTGCGGCCCTCGCTGAAGTGTCGGCGCCGCTTTCCGACTCCAACACGGACACAGGTAGGGGGAACCCGTCGGATGCCCATTCAAATTTGTGTAGTTCTAGTGAGAATCTTGCAGGGAAATTGGAGGAGATTTAAGATGTGGAAGTGAATTTGCCTTCTTTCAGGGTAAGGGAGAGATGGCGATAAATATTTCTGAAGCAGTGGGTTAATTTTGTTTGTTTATTTATTTAATCCCAGTTCAAACTTRATTAAAAAAACACCAACTGTTACCAATAGAAGTAAGTTAATTTTTATTAGCTAGCATGTCAGACCCTGACATCACAGTACGTTGCTCTTGATGTGCTTTAACGGTTATATAAAAAAGAAAAAATAAAAACAACAAACACTACCAATGCTCCACAACATGGGTTTACTTTAATATATAAACGTAGATAAATATTTGTTTAAGAAGGAAATTGTCTGAAATGTTTTCTGTCCCCAGTTTGCTGTAAAACGTTGGTAGTCRACAAATGTTTTGAGTCTCTTGAGGCTCTGGTAACTTTTTCTTACGGAGAGTTTTGGRCGGKTTTTGTGTTTGGGTTTTTTTTAATGATCTTTTATGGTATGTTTGTAGAGTGTCATGTTTGACCTTTAATTAATTTCAGATTTAGAAATTTGATAAAGTTACAGTTTATATAATCCTTTCATCTTGGAATTCATTTATTTTCCCCAAAGCTAAGTGTTTTTCCTAGAACCTAGAGACAAGCAGTTTGACTTCTTTAAGCTGCTGGTGCCACACCACTGGTTCCCTGACCTGCGGTGCTGGAGCGTTTTCCTCTTTGGCGCCCAGAGCGCGCGTAGCRGGTCAGATCCCCGTTTCCTGCACTTGCAGCCTACGCCGGGAGCAGGATGCAGCCGAGGGTTTGCAATCCTGATTATTTGTGCGAGCTGTTAAGTCACACAAAAAGTGTCCCAGGGAGTTGAACCGGTCTGCGGTCATCCGGCCAAGCTAAACAGCCTCCTCACGGTTGCGTTGGTGTGGCCGGGGCTCTTGAGGCACGAAGAGTTTTTTGCGTGTGGTTTGTCTTCGTTAGAGCTGGGGGAAGGGTCATGGAAGGAGACTTTGCAGAGCCAGATCTGCTTAACAGCTGCCTCCAGCTCCAGGCTTTCTAATTGAATTAATATGCTTGTGTGCTAGTACTTATTAATTTACGCAAAAAATGCTGGTTTTACTCTAGAAGACTTGTTTTGCTAAGGTGTAGTGGATTTTATTTTCTTTCCCCTACTAAGACTTACTGTATTTCCAGGTTGTTTTCCATAAGAAGGCATCCCAGGAGTCTCAAGCTGCGTACTTGAGCTTTTTCACTAGACTTCAGTTTCTATTCAAGGAAGAGAGAAGGAAACGCTGACTTTTTTTGGCACTTACTTTATTTCTCAAGGTAAGACGGAGGAAATAGAGGAAGCAAATTCTGTCGATTCTGCCATACAGCAAGTGGTTGGCAGCGGAGGGCAGCGCGTCATCGCCATTGTCACCGACGGCGTTCCCCTGGGCGGCCTGCAGACAGCCATCCCCGCCGGCGGCCTCAGCCAGCCCTTCATCCTAACCGTGCAAGAGGGACAGCAAGGTGAGGAGGGGCTGAACTYGGAAGGCAGCGCTGCGGATTAACTTCAAAAAGAAAAAAAAAAAAAAATAACTGCTGCCTGTGACCGCTGCCGAGCCCCGCAGCGCGGGCCGCTGGCGTGGTCTGGCTTGTCGGCGCTGCGGTGTAACGGATCCGCGCCTGGCTGCTGGGCTCCAGGAGGGGTTAAAATGTCTGTGTGACTTACGTCAGCGGGAACGCTTGCCGGCGACTTGTTTGTAGCTTAGCACGCATTCACACTGCTACGCTTTAATGTTTTGGTCTTTGCATTAGAAYCAAACACCTTTAGTAGAACGTTGCGGGAGGAGAAATGCCAAGTGAGCTGTTATCCCTTCGGCAGCCGGGCAGAGRCGATTCCTTTATCTTGTGGCAAACTTCGCGGTCTGGGAGTAAATCGCTCGGCCGATGAAACTGCAATGTGTTACCTTTAGCAATCGCTCCGTCGTTCCTGTAAAATGTAGTACTAGGCCATTAATATCAGCTTAAATACACCCTTTCCTCCTGTAACTCTAGTTATATTGCCTAGGGCAATATAATCTATTGATTTTACAAGRCAAATGTAAATCGTGTTCCGTAGAGCAGGGCAGAGCTCCCGAGTGCTCGTACAGTGAATTTTTGTTTCCTCAAGGGATGTAATTCATCAGCCTTGTCTACTACTGACAATTCTTTTAGCATGTCCTAGGGATACTCGATTACTTGGATTAACGGTGGTGCAGAAAAAGAGGATTAGGAAGCAGAGCAGCCCTCCCTTAACACGCATACAGTGTTACAGTGTGAGGTAGGTTACATCAATTCTGTCTGTTTACAGACTTCACGAGTGAAAAGCAATTWTTTAAAGCTGTTAATTATTCAGAATTATTTGCCAAATTACTGCAAATAATTCCTGGCTTGTAACCCATTCTTAGTCGAAGGAAGACAAAGGGCGAACTGTTTAGGTAGAGCTACCTTCAGTAGCTCACGTGGTGCGTTTCTCTCCTTGGTTGGACGAATTCTTGCCACTGGCTTCCCAAAGTGAAAACCCATGTTTGCAGATTTAAAGTGTGTTTATTCTCTGGAGTATTTGCAGCTCTCGCATGTGGTTAAAGCTGATTCAGAGCTTAGCCACTGGGACTGTCTGTACTGGGAATTTTCGAGAAGAGCTTTCTATTCCTCTTGCTTAGCCTGCCTTGCCTATTAATTGCATTACTGAGGCATCAGAATGATAGTTTTTACCTTACGTGTTTTCTAAGATGCCAATCTTTGACTTCAGATTCTGTCAGCTCTGTTGTGGTGAAACACTCGAGTATTTCAGAGGCCTGAATCAAGAAAACTGGGAACCCGGTCCAGGGTTTCTCTCCTCTCCGGGAAGACTTTGGGATTGACGATCCACAGGTCTCCTCTTTTTCTTCAGAACCACTCTGATGCACTGACTTCAGAAAAGTCTTCCGGGAAACAGCTGTKCAAAAGCATGTCTCACGCTGTATAATTTGTCACCTTTTTAATTTTTCAGTTTTAACTGTACCTGCTGGTCAGGGTGCAGAAGAGACTGTTGTTGAAGACAGAGATGACGCAGAAGAGGGAGAAAAGCCACTGGCCAAGAAGCAAAAAGTGGAACAAGATRTAGATGACTCGAAGGAAGACAAGGTAGATACTCCTGCTTGTWACTTTGATTGCCGCTGTCTCCTGCGTGTTCCTCTGCTGTGCTGAGGATGTCAAAAGCCATCTCAGAATAGAAACGAGCTGTGCCCTGCCCGGCTGAGCCCGGAGATGTCTCTGTGACAAACTGCTGGGTGGTTCCCTGCTCTTCCCGCACATGCTCCTGTGCTAGCCGTGAACACGCAAGGGGTTGAGAGGAGCGATGCTCAGCCGAGTGTAGGTAGGAGGCGAAGAACCAGATAAATCACTTGTTGCCATTTTGCCTACGCTGAAGCCGTAGCTCAGGGTTTTTAGATGAATCGTGGTCGTTTACTGAGATTATTTAGGATTTCCTGTAGAAGCACCAGACGTGGGCTGGGTGTAAGCCAAGTCTCAGCTCTTCATAAAGCAGCAGGAACGAGACTCCCATCACTCTCTGTTGGGGAGGAAGAACGTTCTTGATTGCCCCTCAACTTTTCAGCGCTAACAGCCCTTTATTTTTCTTGCATCTTGGTTACACCCGCTTCCAACCTTTGCAATTCATCCCGGTGAGATCACGCGTGACTTCCCAGCCCTGTCCCTGCCCGCTGTGGGGACCCCTGCCCGCTGTGGGGACCCCTGCCCGCTGTGGGGACCCCTGCCCGCCGGTTTGTGCCTCCGTGTCCCGGTTGCCTCTGGTAACCTTGATGAGCAAGGCAGTTGAACAGAACTTGACCCAAGCACATTTCTAGCGCTGCCTTAGAGCGTTTGGCTTTTGTAACTGGTAACTGTTGGAGTGCTTGGACACCCCGTTTCCTTCATGGCGCAGGCTGGGCCTCCATCGTGGGCTCTCTCAACTTTTGTTTTCTGTAGGACAGCGCTGAAAGGGAAGCGCTACAGCAGCAGCTGCAGGAGGCGAACCGGAAGGCTCAGGAATATCGCAGCCAGCTCATGAAGAAGGAGCAAGAGGCGGAGGAGTACCGGCTGAAGCTGGCGGCCATGGTGAGGCAGCAGCCCAACGGCGGTGAGGTGACGGTGCTCGAAGAGGTCGCCGAGGTTGACCCGCTTGTGGTAACCTCAGAAGACATCAAGGAATCCGTGCTGTCCATGCTGGAAACGGATCAGCCAACTGATATCGCTGTGGAAACTGTAACCTCCTAATCCTCGGTGATTGACTGGGTTTTGTAAAGGAAAATAACTTCTTTTTTTTTTTCTTTTTTGTTAAATAAGGTGCTGTTGGCGAGCGGTGTTGAGAGCAGAAGGCTGTTGTCAAAGCCACCCCGTCGTCGGGGGTAGAAGCTTCTCCACCGCTCGCAGCATAGCTCTGCTTTCAGCGTGGTGCAAAAAGGTGCTTTTAAAGCTTGACCCTGAGAGATTGGAAGCTTTTTTACAAAATTTTAGCCAGCGAGTGACCTGACAGGGCTTATTTGGTGATGTCAATACCTGCATTGTTGGGGAGAGGAAAAGAAATACCTCATCACCAAAGCAGCTGGTATTAGCTCTCAGCTGCCTGGAAATGACAGCGCTGAAAACGGACTCGGCAATAACCTGAGGCGTTCGCTCCCTTCTGCGAAGTCGAGTGACCGGATCTGGACCTTCAGAAAAAGTAGTCGCTTGGGGTGTTGCTTTCAAATCTTCAGGTCCCCTCTCAGCTAGAAAGTGAATTACATGTTCTTTTTCTTACCAAAACTATGAATCCTTTTGATTGAGGCAACCTTCAATGCAAGAGCAAAGGCCGGGCTGAACGTCTGTCAGCCGGAGCATTTCACGCTATCAGGGAATACCACGTGTCGCCCTCTTTGTTTCAGGGACGGTTTGGGGGAGCTCTGCGTCAGACCCCGTAACTACCCAAAGGGATCGCAAAAAATTCTTCCTCAATTTTATGATACTTAGTCAAATGTTCTGTTTGGCACTTCTGTGCTGAGCAGTAGYGTTAACTGATGATATATGCAAAACTATACATACGGCGGTTGCTGCAAGGCAGCTTGGGAGTCGAGTTGTCTCTGGAGATACATATGTCRCTTTTTTTTTAACTAAACAGTTTTTAAAGATACTAAAACCTTTTTTAACAAGCAGCTGATTTTGTTATTGAAACGTTCGTATTTTTTTTACTCTTTGCAGGCCTGTTTAGTGCAGGGCTCCGTTCAGGACAACGGATTATGGGTTTCAAGACAGCAGGGAACTGATTGGAAGCACCCCGAATAATCACGTTGAGCTTGAAAATGAAAGGTTATCAAGTGAAATTTAGAAAAATACCATAAACAAGTGAAGTTTAGAAAAATACCGTCACGCAGGCTGGGCCGTCAGTSGCAGAAGGGTTATGAGGGTGAGGAGCGGCTTGCAGCTCGCAGGCCCTAGCAGCTGGGCTGCTCTGAGAACCTCTGCTCGCAGGAGAAAAACTCGTAGCGCTTTTGGCCCGTASTTTATTGGTTTGGAGCTTGTTGGTGTTTTTTTGTCCTAGTTTTGTAACYGTTGGCAGGATTCAAGGTAATAATTCAATGTCACAGTCCTTGCTTTGCATTTTTCCCTGTTATTTCCAAGCGTGTCCAGATAATACGGTTTTCTGTTGGTTCAGGTACTGCCTTTGTTAATGTTTCCTTGCGGATAGATCAGCCGTATTGTGACGTCGGAGACGTAATACGGCCTAATGAGTCCGTAAAGGTATGAACGTGTGGTCATGGCTCTGAAGGGATTTCTCACCCCAAGAGGAAACTGCTTTTCGTCCTAAAATCTGTCAGTTCCTGGAGGTTGGGCCTGAAAGGAAGGTGGGATTTGCCGAAATCCCGTCTTCGGCAACGTTTCACCGCGTTTCACAGGTTGGGTTCACCAGCCGGCGGTAGAGAGGGGGGTTTATGTGACTGTTATTGTAACGGCTTCGTGAGACTTGCTGGGTTTTGAGAATCTAAGTGCATTTATTTATAACCAGTGTAGCTATATTTATAAATAAGACTTTTTTATCTTTTTCCAAAAGATGTTTTGAAGAAGGCTTTAATAATTATTTTTTATGAATGAATGTTTGGAGAGACTCGGTTCCTGGTTATTGATTACTTCAGCGTTTCCTCGCTGACTTCGAGCGTGCATTAAGTTATTTTCAAGTTATTTTCTTTTGTTGCCCAGAACATTGACAATTTGGGTCTGTTTGAACTAAAATTCCGTGTCGGGGGGTTCGAGACAGCATTAAAGTAAATCCAGGCAGATTCTTCTAATACCCAGAAGCGTTTACGGATGTAAAGGGACACTGTCAACTTTGGCTTTTACATTTTGCCTGAAATTTGTGCTTATTATTTGTAAATTTGAAGAGCTCGACAGCTGTAGTGTATATAAACGCTGTGTTGTGCCTTTGACAGCACTGCGATTCTCAGTTATTTCCATCCTTCCCCTGAAAAGGGTCAGTTTTGCCAAAAAGTCCCTTCAGCTGGGAAACAAACTTCCCCTTCAGAAGAGGAGGAAAAAAAAAGTTGTCCGTGGCGCTCACGGTAACTGGGTTTGGTTTATAGAGTTGGAGCAAATAAAGCTGACAGTGTTCTTACCGCTTCGCCTGGGGGGGGGAATCACACGTTAATTTTGGTTTTAGAAGCGCTCGCGTTCAGGGTCGGAACAAAGACGAGGAGAATTTGATCTCCGCCCAGCATTTGGAAAGAATTTAAACCCGGCTGCATCCTCTGCTCTGCCACAGAAAGGATTTGGAGCTTTTTAAGCCAAGACCAGCAGTTTTCTGGTCGGCGCAAGCTCAGCCGTGGCAGCGCAGGGCTGCTGTGAGCGGGTAAATAACCCCCCGCTGGCGTCCGGCCGGACTCTGCCGCGTCAGGGCTTTCCTCGCCGCGCCTCCGCCGCCGGGCGCCGCGTTTGGGGAGGTCAAAGGCTCGCCGAACCCCCGCGCCCCTCCCGAGGCAGAGCGGCCGAGCTCCCCTCCGCCCGCACGCCCGGCCCCACGTCCCCTCCCCTGCGCGCTTCGCATCGCAGCCGTGCTCGTGCGGGTGGGAGAATCCCGGCCCGCTTCCCGGGAATGCTGGCGCAGAAGTTGCGGTCTTAAAAGGACCGCGGGTCGTTTCTCCTCGGCAGTGGTGCAAATTGAACCAGGTTGGGTTTGGTTCGACATCTTATTTCCCTCTTGTTTGCCGTAACCGGCTCTAACCGGTTCCCATTATCCTAAATCGGAAGCAGGGCGTTGTAAATCCGGTGGGGATGAGCGGAGGAGGTCACGGAAACGCCAACTAAATCCTCTCTGGACGACCGCGAAGGGGAATAACAAACCCCGGGAGTTAAGCTGAGCGTGGCGCAGGTCCCTCGGAGACCTCGGCCGGGGCCGTCCCTGTCGTACCCCCCCGACCCCCGGCCCCCGGGGCGCTTCGTGGTGCCAAATCGGATTATTTCTGTAATCCCGCCTTGATCAGACTGTTCTCCCCCGTGCCAGGCGCGGCGCCGGGGTATTTATCGCAGAATAATAAATTGCCGCTTCACGGCCCAGGTCCCTTGTGGACCCCGTTAGTGCTGCGACGAGGAGCCAAGTGCCTGGGACCCCTTTTCTGCTGAGGGTGAACGTTTGGAAACGTGGAAATTTCCACATTTACACTTTTTTTTGGTTTGTACTATGTTTCTTAGTACCCCGACCCCCTCAGCAGCTCTCCTTTACCCCTGCTCTCAGCCCTGTCCCCCTCCGCCAGCGCATTGCCACCCCCTTCCCGTCCCCCCGTGTCTCATGTGCCACCGTCCCTGGGGACGCCCCAGGGCCACCACGCTGGGTCTCCACCCTGTTCCCGAGCTGGCCTCGGGGCTCTGGTGGCACCTCGTCCCATCCCCCCCGTCCCCCCTCACCCCGGACAGAGCCAGGCGGGCACCGGCGCGGGAGCCACCACGTATTTAATGSCCGGTCCTACACGGTAGGACGAGCCCAGCTCTGGCGCGGCGAGCGCCGTGTCCCGCGCCCTTCCCGGCGTCCCCCCGCGGGCTGCGGCCATCGGCGCGGGCGGTGGCGGCTCCGACGACCCCCAAAGCGGCGAATAAATTAGAAAGGCTCAAAGAAAAAAAAAAAAAAAAGCCCTGGGAGATGGGGACGTGGGGACCCTCGTCACCCCGGGGCTGGGACGTGGGGGTGGCTCGGGGTTGTGGGGATCCTGTCACCCTGGGCAGGGAGGTGGGGTGGCTTGGGGACACGGGGGGCCCTCACCGCCCCGGTGGGGGCCAGCCTGGGGACACGGGGACCCTCCCCACCCCGGTGAGGGCCAGCCTGGGGACACGGGGACCCTCCCCACCCCAGTGGCGGCCAGCCTGGGGACACGGGGACCCTCCCCACCCCAGTGGGGGACCCTCATGGCTCAGGGCACGGAGCCGGGGAAGCGGGGATCCCGCCACCCACAGCAGGAGGACAGGGATGGCTCGGGCCCCCCCGCCAGCCGCAGCTGGGGTGTCCCACGGGTGCCGGGGACCAGGATGTCCCCGTGTCCCCCCCCGGCGGGGG
This sequence comes from Oceanodroma leucorhoa, assembly GCA_030449065.1. NCBI lineage: Eukaryota > Metazoa > Chordata > Aves > Procellariiformes > Oceanodroma > Oceanodroma leucorhoa. The sequence continues at coordinate 966,790 of JASVER010000178.1, forward strand.
GCTCAGGGCCGCCCGGGGGCCGCCGGCACCAGCAGGGGCTTGGGCAGCACGGGGGGCTTCATGGAGAGGGAGCGCTCCAGGGCGCCGGGCCGGGGGCCCCAGGGCGGCCCCCCCAGCGAGTGCATGCGGGTGAGCCCCCGGGCCAGGCCGGGGGGTCTGGCGGGCGTCCCCCCCAGCGAGTGTCTCTGTGCCAAGGGCCGCCGGGGCGGGGGGGGGCTGTCGGGGGGCACGTCCAGCCGCCGGGGTGCCCCGTCGCGGGGGGCCGGGGGGAGGCTGGAGAACGGGGCGCCCGGCTGCACCCGGTTGGTGAAGGAGCCGGCACCCGGGGGGGTCACCGGCCACCCCGAGCCCCCCGCCCCGTGCAGCCGCTGCAGCAGCTCCTCCAGCGTGGCCTTGGGCGGGGGTCCCGGGCCGGGGGGCTCCGGGCATCCTGCGGTGCCGAGATGGGTGGCCTGGCCGCGCCGGGGATCCGCCGCCCGCTCCCGGGGCGTCTTGGTGGGCGGCTGCGGGGTGGCCTCGGGGGTGGGCAGCTCGGGGGGGTCCCGCAGGCCCCTGGCCCCTCCCTGGGGCGGCAGCAGGGGGTAGAGGCGGGGGGCGGACGGCTGGGCTGGGGGCCGCAGGGCGGCGGGGGGCTCCGGGGGTCCCTTGGGGACAGCGGGGCGGCGGTAGCAGGCCGCCAGCAGCCCGGCGGCCAGGGCACCCAGGGCGAAGGCGCCCAGCACGCAGCCCACCAGCACCGGCACCGGCACCGTCGCCGCGGCCCCCGGCCCGGCCTGACGCACCCCTGCGGGAGCACCCGTCAGCCCGCCACGCACGCGGGGGGCTCATCCCCTGCCCCGGCCCCCCCCCAGGGTCCCTCCTGGTCCCTGGCGTCCCTCTCCCACCCCTGGGTTCCCTTCCTGGTCCCTGGGGTCCCCCTGCCCCAGGGTCCCTCCTGGTCCCCCACAGTGGGTTCTTCTCCCGTCCCTGGGGTCCCTCCTGGTGCCCGGGGTCCCTCTCCCGTCCCTGGGGTCCCTCTCTCACCCCTGGGGTCCCTCTCCCGTCCCTGGGGTCCCTCTCTCACCCCTGGGGTCTGTCCTGCTCCCTGAGGTCCCTCTCCCATCGTCAGGGTCCCTCCTGCTCCCTGGGGTCCCTCTCCCATCCCTGGGGTCCCTCTCCTGTCCCTGGGGTCCCTTCCTGGTCCCTGGGGTCCCCCCCATTCCCAGGGTCCCTCCCTGGTCCTTGGGGTCCCTCTCCCCTATCCCTGGGGTCCCTCCTGGTCCCTGGGGTCCCCCCACCCCTGGGATCCCTTGGGGTCCCTCTCCCCTATCCCTGGGGTCCCTCCTGGTCCCTGGGGTCCCCCCACCCCTGGGATCCCTTGGGGTCCCTCTCCCCTATCCCTGGGGTCCCTCCTGGTCCCTGGGGTCCCCCCACCCCTGGGATCCCTTGGGGTCCCTCTCCCCTATCCCTGGGGTCCCTCCTGGTCCCTGGGGTCCCCCCACCCCTGGGATCCCTCTCCCGTCCCAGGGGTCCCTCCTAGTCCCTGGGTCCCTCCCGTGTCCCTCCCTGGTCCCCAGGGTCCCCCCCGGTGGGTGTCCAGGGTGGGACAGACGGGGTGTCACTGACCATGGGCCAAGTCCCTGTCCCCGTCATCGTCCCCCACAGCTGGTGCATCTGTGAGAGCAGAGCGGGGTCAGGCCAGGCCACCCGCATCTCCTGGGGCCACCTGTGTCCCCCCATGTCCTCCACATCCTCCAGTGTCACCCACGTGTCCCAGGGCCCCCAGCGTCACCCTGGTGCCACCTGCATCCCCCCATGACCTCATGTCCCCAGAAGGTCCATGGTGACCTCTATGTCCTCAAATAGTCCCACGTCCCCAGTGCCCCCCGGTGTCACCCATGTCCCCCATGTCCCCCCCCTTCACCTTGGCAGGTCCCAGTGATCCCGGGGGATCCCTCCATGTCCTGCTCGAAGCTGCTCCTGGGGCACACGGGGGGGGGCGTCACCCACCGTCCCCAGCGTCCCTGCGAGGAAGGGACCCAGGAGACTGCGGAGCGGGGAGAGCCCCAGGGAAGGCCACCACGGGGGACACTTACGGGAGGTCGTCGGAGAAGGGGACGCAGCCCCCGGGGGGCAGCCAGACGCAGTAGGGGTCACGGGCGGCCAGGCAGCTCCTGCGCGGGGGGACCCAGGCGGGCGGGTGCCGGAGCCGCCCTCGCACGTCCCTGTGCCCTCACACACCCCCGGCCCTCGCACACCCCTGTGCCCTCGCACGCCCTCGCACACCCCTGGCCCTTGCACACCCCCGTGCCCTCGCACACCCCCGGCCCTCGCACGTCCCTGTGCCCTCGCACGCCCTCACACACCCCCGGCCCTTGCACACCCCTGTGCCCTCGCACGTCCCTGTGCCCTCGCACGCCCTCGCACACCCCTGGCCCTCGCACACCCCTGTGCTCTCACACGTCTCCGTGCCCTTGCACACCCTCGTGCCCCCATGCACACCCCGCGCCTGCATGTGCCCCGGTGCCCTTGCACGCCCTCGTGCCCTCGCACCCTCCCGTGCCCTCGCACGCCCCCGCACGCCCCGTCCGCCCCCCGCTCACCTGCGGCAGGCGCCGTGCCGGGCGCAGCGGCTCAGGGGCAGACGCACCAGGCACCCGGCGAAGGCGACGTAGAGCTCCCGGCCCGGCGGGTGCAGCTCCAGCCCCAGCACCCGGCTGGCGCCCCGCGGCCCCCGGCACCTGCACCCCCCCGTAGCAACCATCAGGACTGCACCCCACCCCAGCACCCACAGCCTGCTGGCACCCGGCAGCACCCCACAGTGCCTGCCAGCACCCCGCAGCACCCGTCGGCACCCGCCAGCACCCCATGGCACCCGCCAGCACCCCATGGCACCCGCACGGCCCCAGAGCACCCATCAGCACCTTACGGCACCTGCGTGACCCCGTGGCACCCATCAGCTCCCCATGGCACCCACGTGGCCCCCCCAGCACCCACCAATGCCCCGTGGCACCCACATCGCCCCCCAGCACCCGCACAGCACCCACACCACCGCTGCACCCATCAGTGCCCTCTGCCTCCTAGCACCCGTCAGCACCCGTGGCCCCCACGGGCCCCCCAGCACCATCAGCACCCACAGCCCCACGGTGCCCACGAGCCCCCCAGCACCCACGGATGCTATGAGCCCCCCAGCACCACCAGCACCCCCCAGCACCCCCAGCCTGGCGCTCACCTCCTGGGGTCGTAGAGGCTGATCTCCTCCAGCAGCAGCGTCTCGGAGCCGGCATCCCCGGTGTCGCCAGGCTCCCGGCTGTCACCGGGTGCCGGGGTGCCCTTGGGGTGCCGGGTGGCCCCAGGGTGCCGCGTGGCCGCCAGGACCTTCAGCACCCGCCCGTCCTCGGCACCCAGGAAGAGCACGGTCTGGTTCCCCCGCGGCCCCGCGCCCGCGTCCACCGCCAGCTGCGTCAGCCTGCAGCGCCCAGCGCACCCTCGCACGCGGCTCTGCAGCCGCTCGCACGCCCTCGCGCCGGGGTCTCGCACACCCGTGCACCAGGGCTTCGCGCTGGCTCGCACCGGGGCTTTGCACGCCCTTGCGTGGGGCCTCGCACGCTGTTCCACACCCTCGCACGGGGGCCCTTGCACCCGCGCCTTACACCCCTCGGGGCCTTGCACCAGGGCTTTGCACACCTTTGCACCAGGGCTTTGCACACCTTTGCACTAGGGCTTCGCACGCCCTTGCACTGGGGCTTCGCACGCCCTCGCGTGGCCTTGCACGCCTCTTGCACCAGGGCCTCGCGCACCCTTGCACAGCAGCCTTGCACGAGGACCCTTCCCACCCCGCCAGCACCCACAGGACCGGCTGCACCCTCACCACCCTGCACACCCACACCCTCCTCGCACGAGCCACCCCATCCCCAAGGCCCCCCTGTCCCCGAGGCCCCCCGACCTGGTGCCGGTGCGGGTGAAGAGGGGCCGCCCGCCGGCGGGTGCCACGGCGCCGTGCAGCAGCGGGTGCTCCTTGGCGAAGGCCAACGTCTCGTCGGGGAAGTCCCCGGAGGTGACGACGCTGGCGGCCGGTCCCATCCCGGCGCAGCAGCCCGGCCTGCGGCACAGCCGGCGTGGGGACCCGGGCGTCTGGCAGCCGCCGCACCCTGGGGGGGGGACCCAGGCGTCTGGGTGCGGGCTGGGGGGTACCTGGGTCGGGGCACCCTGTCCTCGGGCACCGGGGTCCAGGTGCCGGCGGCGCCGCGGGGCTCGGCGAAGGGTCCCTCGAACGCCCGCTCCACGTCCGCCAGGTAGAAGGCGCAGACAGCCGAGCCGGGGATGCTGCGGCAGCGGTGGGGGGTGGCACCGGCGCTGGGGACACCCCTGTCCCCTCCCGGGGCTGCCAGGTCAGCCTTGGTTTGGCCAGGGCCCCTCCCTTGGTCCTCGCTGTGGCCCCACGCCCTGTTCCCCCGTGTCTGGGTCCCTGTGTCCTGTCCCACTGTGTCCCCGTGAGTCCATCCCCGTGTCCATCCCTCCCACGTCCCCACATCCCCATCTCCCATGTCCCCATGTCGCCGTGTGAGCGCATCTCCACATCCCCATGTCTGTCCCTCCCACGTCCCCACATCCCCATCTCCCATGTCCCCATGTCGCCGTGTGAGCGCATCTCCACATCCCCATGTCTGTCCCTCCCACGTCCCCATGTCCCTGTGAGTGCATCCCCACCTCCCCATCTCCTGTGCCCCCATCTCTCCTGTCCCCACGTCCCTGCCCACGTCCCACCGTGACGCACTTCCCTGCCCGGCGTGCCTACAGCCCCACGTCCCCTTGGCCACCCACCTCCCCACGCTCACGTCCCCCACGAGCCCGTGTCCCCCCCGTCACCGCGTCCCCGCCGCCGTGCCTGTTGGGCTGGGTGCCAAAGAGGGCGAGGACGGCGGGGCGCCCGTGCAGGGCCCGGGGGGGTGTCACCGCCTCCAGGACGTCAAAGTAGAAGACGGCGTCCCCRGGGACGGCGCACTGCAGCCGCACCTTCAGGAAGGACGTCCAGCGCCGCTCCAGCACCCGCGGGGAGCCCCCCCGGTCGTTGCGGCACACCCGCGCCACCCGTGCCACCGCCACCTGCGCCGGCACCCGCGGGCGTCAGCACCCCGGGACCCGCGGGCATCGGCACACGGGCACCCATGGGCGTCAGCACCCCGGGACCCGCGGGCATCGGCACACGGGCACCCATGGGCGTCAGCACCCCGGGACCCGTGGGCATCGGCACAGGGGCACCCATGGGCGTCAGCACCCC
>JASVER010000178.1:1007549-1020398 GCA_030449065.1 Oceanodroma leucorhoa
CSSCCCCCATCAGACCTGTKCTCCWGACCCTTCACCAGCCTCGTCGCCCTTCTCTGGACACGCTCCAGCACCTCAATGTCCTTCTTGTAGTGAGGGGCCCAAAACTGAACAYRGKATTCGAGGTGYGRCCTCACCAGTGCCYRGTACAGGRGCACGATCACCTCCCTGCTCCTGCTGGCCACACTATTCCTGACACAGGCCAGGATGCCGTTGGCCTTCTTGGCCACCTGGGCACACTGCCGGCTCATGGTCAGGTGGCCATTGACCAGCACCCCCAGGTCCTTTTCCGCCGGGCAGCTTTCCAGCCACTCTTCCCCAAGCCTGGAGCGTTGCCTGGGGTTGTTGTGACCCAAGTGCAGGACCCGGCACTTGGCCTTGTTGAACCTCATGCAATTGGCCCCGGCCCATCGATCCAGCCTGTCCGGATCCCTCTGCAGAGCCTTCCTGCCCTCGGGCAGATCAATGCTGCCGCCCAAATTGGTGTAGTTCGCAAACTTACTGAGGGTGCTCTCGATCCCCTCGTCCGGATCAGTGATAAAGATATTTAGATWGGTTCAGCTTCCAGTAAACAGCCCTGAGGAGTGCTCTGAGATCACCTGTAGGGATTGCTCACAGGATCACAAAAGAAGGGAAAAAAGGAAACTTCTTGGGACATCATGAATTCATTTTTGGACAGGACTTCCTAACCCTGTTCTGTTTCCTTTGGCCGAAATTAACTGCTTAGGTCTCAAGCCATTTTTTCAGTTATCAACCCGGTTCAGAATTATGACTGTTGMATTCTTTCATTTTCGAGGTGTTTAAACAGAAATAGCAGCTTTTTTGAAATTACTTCATTTTGTTACGTTTATGCCATTGAATTTAGCACCTTCACCTCTCCAAGCAGAGTGTGTGTGGGACAGACAAACAAACTGCCTTTACAAAGCAATAAAAAAAGGTGGAGATAACTGGAACGTTTTCATATGGAAACCTCTGAGTTTTGTTCTCTGACCTCAGCCAGTAACGGTTTTGGTAATCGAGGGAGCTTGTTTTTGCAGGGCGCGCGGTGGATCTGTACGTAGCTTCAGCCTGGCCTTGGAGCCGAGCAAACCTCGTCAGCTGCCTGTTCATCCGTGCACTCAGACGTGAATAAGTGGTTTTTTTATCATGGTCAAACAGGAATTACCTATTTCCCAACCAGCAGCAAACTCGTTTGGAAACTAGCGGGAGGGAGGGAGGGGAGCTTCCTGCCGCGGAAGCTGGGTGTGCTGGGACCGGAGCGATGCTGCGACCGCACGCTGCGGCTTTCCCTTGTTGACTCACCCTTTCTTGTAACCGGCCTGATTGGGAGGATCCTTGTTGTCGCTTCCCAAATCACTACGTGAAAGGGCGAACCCAGACACCGCGGTCTTGGGGCGCTGGGGGAAGAGGAGAAGGTGAAGCCGATGCTGTGGTCTGTGCTGAGGTGCTGTACATCTTCCTTAAAACCGTGGTGAAACCCCCATGGGAAAGATGCCCCATGGCAGGGGACAAAGCAGAGCGCTTTGGGGTGCTAGCTCTTCCAGCCAAGGCTCGTTGTGGATTCTCGCTTGTCAGGTTTGTTGCGTGTGGTTAAGGCAGCAGAGAGAAGATTTGCTGCAGGGTCCTCCGGCGAGAGAGCTTTAGTTAAATCCTGGTGGAATACGGTTTTGCACGGRTGATTAAATATTAACACAGCGAATCTCCAAGGTGATGAGGCTGGCGGTGCTGCTTCAGGATTGCTTATGGGGCTCTTAGAGGTTTCGATTTACATAATTGGAGATACTTGCTTAAAAAAAGAAGGCTTAATTGCTATTGAACAGGTGTTATATTGTGATGCCCGGGATGTTTCCTCCATCCCTGTGTCTTGRTGGATCTTGGTGAGTTCAAAAGCCTTGTGGCAAGGTGATGGAGTCGAGCTTTATTGGTTTCACTCTAACACACTAAGTCACGGAAGCTTCCTTCTAGCTGGAGATGCTCCCTCTTCCCCTCGCTGCTGGCCCGGGTTTGGGAAGGGGTGCGAGAGGGTCTTTTCTTAAAGGTCTTTTCCAACCTAAATGATTCCATGATTCTATTGTAGATGTGACACTTAGGGACGCGGTTTAGTGGGACGTGGCAGTGTTTGGTTTACGGGTGGAYTTGGTGATCTGAAGGGTCTTTTCCAACCTGAAGGATTCTATGGGAGGTGAGGCAGGGCGGCCGGCTCCAAAGAGCCCCGAGTGCGCCGGGGGAGGAGAAGGAGGAGAGCCGGCTGCGAGAAACTTCAAACGCAAGAATTAGAGCTTGTCGGGACAAACTTTCTTGTCTTTAAAAGGGGATGAGAGGGGGTGGGAAGGCGGTTTGGAGCCAGTCGTTCTGTGCTCGCTTTGTTTAGCAAAAAGCGTTTGTCACAGATTCTTTTTTTCTTCTTGGTTTGCTTGTTTRATATGTATTGAAATGAGAACTTTGATCGTTCGATAAGGGGATCAGGCGGCTGCTGGATTTCGCTGTGAAGTACCTCTGTTCCTTCTGCTGAAAYGCAGTTTTTGTAGAGCTGTAGGGCCTGCGGGAATCACAGCGTGAGCCTTTACGCGGCCCGTACCAGGGGAGCAGAAGGGGCTTCTCTGCCGTGAGCGGTGGGTGGGCCCAGAAGCGCYGCGAGGGGGTTGTGTGGTAACGCTCCCTCCGGTAAAACGATTCCTGGACGTYGGGAAGCAACCCTGCGCTTACTCCGTGGTACGGCGGGGGTGTTGCTTTTGGGTGGGGGCGGTTTTATGAGGCTGTGGTCGTGGCTCCCACGTAAAAAAATCTGCTGCTGTGTCTGAAGTAGAAAKAAAAACAAAATGAAAGCGCTTGTCTGGTTTTCTGGGCTGGAGGCAGAAAGCGCATCGCTATTCTGTGCATCTGCCTGGCAGGCGCAGTGTCCCCGTCCTGGGAGCTCGTGGCCCCACCGGTGTCGGTCTCAACCTGGCTGGGGGCTTTGTGGTGTGGGCAGACATCGCGGAGGGGCAGCGTCATCCAATTGCTTTTTTTTTTCTCCTTACTGCATCCAAAAAAACCCAAGACGGGAATCCAGGCCTAAAAGATGAAAGTTAGTACATCACCTCGCAGATATTTAGCACCATGGTAGTAAGAAAATCCTTGGGCTTGGCTTCAGGCAGAAGGATTGATGTTCTGGGCCTTCRGTAAGAGGTCCTGGAAATAATTTTAAGATAAAACGTGGTCAGGGCATCTACTGAAACACTGCAGAGCACTTGGCCCTCCCAGTCCTAATTAACAGATGGCAATAGTCCTGCAAAGCCGTCTAACTCCATCGAAGGCAGGGAAGCTGCTGGTGCCACCGCTGAAGGTGGTCCTGCGTGCTGGAAGCCCGCTGAGCGGGGCAGAGCAGACCCTGGCCGGTAGCACYGACACAAAACTCCGTTTGGGTGGCGAGCGGTAAGCAGAACAGCATTTCCTTGTGGCTTGACAAAAATTCTCTCTGCTGTAAGAGGAGAAGCTGGGAAGAAGTCAGCCATGAGTCAGTGCTTTTTCAGAGGCCTCAAAACGTTCGTTCGAACCAAGGCRGTCGCGTCAGGCTTTTTTGTGATGCGTGATAATGATTAACCCTTTCTGAGTGTGGCTTTATTCTTTTGACAGGGTCATCTACTTTCAAAAAATCACTCACCCCTGAGGTAAGTTTCTGACCAACAAGCTGGTTTGTTCCCTGGCTGTGAGAGAATGCCCCATTTCAGACTTGTCTGCTATTTTTCCCATCTCATTAAGTTAGGGGTAAACCAGGCAGTGGTAAGTGCAGTGAGCTGTACTTGCTCATTTGGGAAATCAGAGCATTTCTCCTTTCCAAGGGAATCTCTGCTTAAAAACACAGCTTGTCCTGGGACTGGACAATTCTCGTGCCACCAAAACGCCACATAGATCTGCCGCGAGCAAGGCGTTCAACTCGTTTTGACTGAGAAACACCATTTAACAACTGCCTGTGTTAGACAGAAGACGATGAGTCAAGCGAGCTCTTGTGGCATGAATCAGAGTAGAATTTGCCACCTTCCCAAAATGTTTCSTCAAAGGCTTGGCCTTGCTGGCAGAAAGCACGGTGACCAGCTGCGGCTGGTCCAGACTCGCTTGGAGCTGATCTGTTTGTGATGAGGGTGATTGGAAAAAAGCAAACCCTTCCAGGTGGYCTTGCATAAAGGTGTTTCTCTCTAATTAGATGTCCAGCCTTGGAGTCAATGGCTGCTTTGAAGGCATTTCAATGCCGTTGCTGTCCCGGAGGCCAGCCTGTACCGTGTCCTCCCTTTGCACGCGTGGGGGGACCTGGGGCTTCAGCACTTCACGGGCTCCGTCTCCGAGAGTAGCAAAAGTATGCCAGGTTGGAAACAGAAATGCTGAGGTATTAACAGGCTGAATCCTGTTCTTACCTCTGCTGTCAGAGTGGTTCCAAAGAATGTTTATCAATRTGGTGATAGGTGCTTTATATATATAAATATAAATATATATATAATTTCTGGGCAGCCGCCGGCCTYGAYTGGGTTTCACATCCTTGGTTCTTACYGTCTTTTACTCCAATCCTAGATGCCAGGTTCTTCTGGGCAGCCGGGCTCACAGACGATAAAGAAAGGGCACAGAGGAGTGGACTCCACGGGCGAGACTACCTACAAAAAGGTGAGTTGCCTCTTGCACAACTCATCTGACTGTTGTCGTTCCCCTCTGCCATGCGAGTGCTGCCCGGAGCAGCGGCGTTAGACAGTGGGTGATGTCTGTGACAGTCGCTGAAGAAGATCTCGGAGGAAAGGAACCAAAGGACTGAATATGTGCTTCTCAGCCTCTCTTCTGTAGCCTTCTAAAGAGGGGATTATTTTTAAACTTTGCCCATTAGCAACACTTCCTAGGCCTCTTCTGGCTTATTGGGTGCTTTCTGTGCTCTTTGGGCACAATAGTTTCTATAGATCTTGCGGCATTACTGGAATTTGCTTTACAAAGGGGAGATTGTTTGGGTATTTTTAAAAAGCCTGTAAATGTGGGTGTTTTGTGGATGCTGCTTCCAGTTTGTTGGACTTCATCAGAATGGGCTGACTTTCTCTGAAGTGAGGTTGATTTCTAGGATGTAGGTTAAATGGGTAATGGCTTGACATGGGCATTTCCCCGCTTTGTGTAAGCGAAGCTTCTGGTCTGAAATTTCCGATCCCGATGTACCTCCATCTGTCCGTCGGGAATCRGAGTGGAAGGGAGGAATTCAAACGGTATTTCTACAGAAGCCGGCTTTTGTTRTAGTGCCCTTTTTGAAATTGCTTGCGCCTTCAAGATTGGAATCTGGCTTTCAGTTTCCCAGCAAATTCAGAGATAGAAGGTTAGACAGCAGTAGTAGGAGAGACAAGTAAAAGTCAATGGGAAGTGCCTGAAGCGTTTCTTGCAAGGGTCCCAGAAACCTGGTGGAAATCCCTGCATGGGATTTATCTGGGAATGAGACTAATGGACAGTCTGTCTGTTTTCCATCCCCTCCTTTTCCAGGGGTGGTAAGTTGTTTTTTAAAATTCTTTGCCCTATAAAAGCGATTGTAAACAGGCAGTCAGCTGCTCAGCTGATGGTGCTGGCTAATAGCAGAGAAAAATAGTTGTTCCCTGGCAACCTGGCCCTGTGGCTCTGTGTTCACAAACAAGGCAGCAGTGCTGGGCCGCGTCGGGAAGTGCTGTTTCTCATCAGTGAGACTGTCCTGGGAGTTTAAGCAGGGCTAGGTGAGCTGACCTGAAATCTGTTTTCCAGCAGCTTTAGCCTTTAGGGGTAAGGAAGGAAAGCGGAGTCAAGTTSTTCTTCCTTCCCCGTCTAATACTGAAGTAAACGTCAAATAATACAAACAGGTAGCTGCAGTGGGAAGGGACATCTTACAACAAGCTGGAGTTGCTGCCAGTTTTTGTTGCTCTCTCTTCAGGGAACCGTGAGCAGGTCTCTTGCAGCTATCATAACAGAGAAAYAGTTAAGCGGGAGAAATGTTCCCGTTTGTTTTACAAGGCTTCATGGAGGATGTGTGTCTGGGGAAAAAGCTTGACCTGTTTGTCCCCCAGATACTGTGGTGTCCTCTGTTGCCAAATGCTTTGATCCACAGTGATTTCTTGCATGTGGCAGGGGGCTGGGCTTTGTTTAGCTTAAGGAAACAAACACAAACTGGTTGGATCGTGAGCCCTGGGTCTTGTTCTGGGCCCAGTTGCTTTATGTATAAGCCAAGTGAAATGTCCACGAGCTGCAGTGCACAAATCCAACCTGCACCTGCTCTGCAGCCTCAACATTTCCAGCAGTTTGTGTCTCCGTGCTGCGGGAACTGACAGGCCATAAAACCTCGGGGGGTTGAGCAGGTCTCATCTGGGCTGTTCTGGGAAAGACGGCCCGAAGCACGAGCCAGACTGGAGCCCGTCTCAGTGGTCTGAGATGAGATCATGGGTTTCATAGACAGAAGAGGACTCTTGATGTGAGTAGCTGTGTGAGAACAGTCCTACATTGTTCTTGGACAGTTTGTGCAGGGGATGCGGGAGTGGGATTCGTGTCTTTGCTCCTTAATTAAAAATGACGGTGAACTCCTTAGGGTTCAAGAGCCACGACCTAGCGATGGAGGCGCACGGAGGGATGCCATAGTACCACAGCTGTGCCTTGCGTGCCGGCCGAGCCTGCCTTGTCCTGTAGAAGAGCCAAGTCTGTGCCCAGGCTGGGGAGAGGCAAGCTTCAAAGTGTATGCTTCCAAGACCCAGCAGACCAAGCTGTCAAGAAGTGTGTTTATTCGTAGGGGCACAAGATAACCTCTCCCTGGATATCTTCCCCCTCTGACTGCAGGATGTAGAGATGAGTGCTGTGGGAGGACGATATGAAATCCGGTCTTTTAAGGACCAACTGGATGTTGATTCCAATTCAAGTCTTTGACTGCTCGACCACCCAGAGCGCAAGGGTGGAGCTGGGTGCTATCAGAGATGTGGGGGTGTTCCCACCGCCAAAGCGATGTTAGGCAATGAGAAAGAAATGACAGAAGCTGGAACCAGCAGGTGTAAAACWCCCCAGCTAACAGTGCTGTTTGAAACTTGGGGCTCTCTTCTCTTTAACTCCTTTCGTTCCTATTTCCAGTCTGCTGCTTCACATTGTCTAACTCATTTTCTCYGCCCCTCCAGACGACATCATCTGCCTTGAAAGGTGCCATTCAGCTGGGCATTACACACACAGTTGGAAGCTTGAGCACCAAACCCGAAAGAGATGTTCTYATGCAAGATTTCTACGTAGTAGAAAGTATTTTCTTCCCAAGGTYGGTGCACGCTTTCTTCTCTCTCTGGTGCTTTGCTAGTGAGTAGCAGCGTTAGTTCCTAACCCTGCTTGCACCTGAGGAAGCGGCACCAAAGCGGGAGCAGCACAGGTCTCCTGRGCAGAGCTACTCAGTGCACTGCTTGCAGACCAACTCTGCCTCCTGCCTGCGACCTGCTTCCGAAGGCTGGCTCTTCCCTGTATAAGTCCACCGTCGGTCGTGTGAACAAAGGCAGGCTTGCTGTCGTGTGCGCCTGCCTGCGTCCCTTTAGGGGGGTGCTTTCTAGCCCTCCGGTGTGTTAGAAGCAGCCCAGCCGGTGGGTGTTTGCTTTTAGGGCAGTTTCTTAAGAAATGTTTCAAATACAAATACTTGTGTGTGCTTCTCTCCTTGATCAGCGAAGGGAGTAACCTGACCCCAGCTCATCACTACAATGACTTTCGGTTCAAGACCTACGCTCCAGTGGCCTTCCGCTATTTCCGGGAGCTGTTTGGGATCCGACCRGACGACTATCTGGTGAGTTGGTGGTTGGACCAGGTTCCCATTTGTTGCGTACTCTGTGTGACGGGTGGTTGTCCTCTTCCCCCTCTCGGAGCTATGGAGCGCTGTGAGGCCCCGTGGCAAGCTCCGTAAGCACGGCAGCGGGTGCTGTGTGTGACCCTGGGGCTTGCCTCTGTTAGTGTTTAAAAGGAAGAGCCTTCGCGCTGAAGTTGCCTGTTGATGTCTCACCTCTGCGTTTCTCACCTTGTCCTCCCCAGTACTCGCTCTGCAATGAGCCGCTCATTGAACTTTCAAACTCCGGGGCCAGCGGATCCCTCTTCTACGTATCCAGTGACGATGAGTTTATCATCAAAACGGTTCAGCACAAAGAGGCTGAGTTCTTACAGAAGCTGCTGCCTGGCTACTACATGGTAAGTCGCTTGGGCGAGGCTTTCTCTGCAAGCTAGGGAAGGGTCCCCCAAAGGTACGAGTGTGACAGATTGCTATCTGCTGCCTGCTGGATGTGAGTGGAGGTTTGATCTGTGCCCAGCTGAGCAGCAGCTCCTCTCTCACCTCTCCAGTGACAAAGTTGTTCTGGACTAACACAAGCTACCTGGGTATCGTGAGCCTGGCGTGCTGCGCAGGGGTCTCGGGTTGCGCTTTGTGACTCGGACCTTTTTGGAAGATTGTTGGCTGCTTCGTGGCCAGCTGTGAACTGTTGGTTGCTTCCTTGCTGCAGTGTCACGCCCGTGATACTTTGTCTTGCAAAGCTGTCTTGTGTTTCCCTTCCCAGGACGATACTTGGTTCTGTCTGCAAAGATAAAAGTATCCTGTTGAAGAACTCTGACTTTAAGTTTCTATATATAGAAGCAGCAGCTCTGGAAGTAAAGGTGTATTAATTTTATGAAAGTGGCTATAGCAAAAAAGGCTTTTCTAGTTCTGGAGCAAAATCAGATCCCACCCTGAACACGATGTGTGTGTGGTCTGACTGCTCGTGTTTAGGTCCAGCCTGGCCTTTACAAACCACCTCTGTGAAAGAGAATTTAGCCGTGAGGTAGTTCTGCCGTATAGAAGTGCCTTAGGACTTTTGGTGCTGTTGGGGTCACCAGCTGAATTCCTTAAACTGCTTCTGAACCCGCAAATATTTTTGCTGCTGTTATATCCCAGAACCACATCGTTTTTCTTCAGAATTCTGTCTAGTGCCTTCTGCAGCCATGAGAGTTTAGATCCATCTCTAGCCTGATGTATTTAGCTTGRCCTAAGTGCCAAATTTAAAAATGCTGAGCACAAGATCTTCCTTTGCTCTGAAGCCTCCCCAGCTTAGCTTCTGTGTGAGTGAGCAGCAAACTCCTTCCTTCCTTCCTACAATCTTTATCTGACCCATTCAGCTTTGCAGAGAGGTTATTAACAGCTGTAGGCATCACCCGTCTGTTCCCCGTGTTCACCTGCCCTGGTCTCTTTGCTGCTTTGSCAATGGCTTTGAATCATCGCCAGCTCCATTTCAATACAGAAGCACAGGAAGGAGCAAATAACTCCTCTAACTGGCACGTGAATAACCAGAATGGCTTTGAAGGTATTTCTTTGTCTTTGGYGTTTCAGAATTTGAACCAGAACCCAAGGACGCTGCTGCCAAAGTTTTACGGCTTGTACTGTGTCCAGGCCGGAGGCAAAAACATTCGCATTGTCGTGATGAACAACTTACTGCCGCGCTCTGTCAAAATGCACCTGAAATACGACCTAAAGGGCTCCACCTACAAACGCCGAGCGTCCCAGAAGGAGCGGGAGAAGGTCTTCCCAACATACAAGGACTTGGATTTTATGCAGGACATCCCTGATGGCCTCTTCTTAGACTCTGACATGTATAATGCTCTCTGCAAAACGTTACAGAGAGACTGTTTGGTAAGTGGAAGGGTGAGGGGTGGTGTGGAGAGTTAWTTCCTTTTTCTGAGCCTTTCCCACGAAAAGGAGATGGGAGCTGCCACCCTGGTAGCCTCTGCCTGGGGTGTTGACTTAGAGAACCTGGTTTTTTTTGGTGATRGTGTGGACAAGAAGCAGGACCTGGGCCCAGTTTCATTCAATACTTCCAGCCTGAATTAAACCCGGCCCTGCCTCTAGAGGTGGAGGAAGCACCCTCTGCCGAGGCTGAGCCCTGGAGAGGGCAGGATCCGGGGAGAGGGGCGGGATGCTCGACYGAGTCTGGTCTCAAGTTGTCAACTGCCTTCGGGCGGCCGTGCAAAAGGCTCTGTTCTCCCCTGGCTTGGGTCCCCGTCTGCACAAGAGTACCACTGATGGCTTTCCTCTGACTCCCTTCGGTGGCTGTGCATGAGCTGACTGTGCACGAGCTGTGGATTAAAAGCCATCCCCTCGATACGCTYGGGGCTCTAGGCAGAAATGCTGAACACGCTTCTGAAAATATCTGCTCTGACAGTTTCACTGGGCTTGCAATAACGAGTGACCCTTTGTTGACTTTTTGYCCAGGTCCTGCAGAGCTTTAAAATCATGGATTACAGTTTGCTCGTTGCGATCCATAACATCGATCTGGCACAGAGAGAGCACGCGATGGCAGACGGGACGTCCCAGACGGATATGCGGCGACCCGCTGCCCAGAAGGCCCTCTACTCGACAGCCATGGAATCCATCCAAGGAGAGGCCCGGCGAGGTGGCACCATAGAAACGGATGACCAGTAAGTCTGTGTCGGTGTTGCTGTTCCCAGTGAAATATTGAGGAGTGAGGAGTAAAACCCAAGCTTGGCTAATGAAGACTTAATTTAGATGCAGAYGGGGCTGTACGGGATTGCTGTCACGCAGGGCAGAGAGGTTTTGCTGTCAAATTTTGTGCTTTTATCTTTGATTTCCCTTCCTCAATGCATAAAAGATTTTCTCGCCTTCCAGGTGACATTTGAGAGTTCTCTGCCCACCGGTTATTGGCAGCTCCAACTCGTTATTTCCATCCACCTCTAAGAAGYGTAGTGGATGCTTTGTTAGATCAGGCTTAACAGCCCGTAAAATCCAGCTGCCATCTTAGTGCGGATGGTGGTAGATGGTCTTTACAGTCGCTTGGTCTCCTCTCATGGATGATCCTTACCTTCATTTAAACGGTCATACAGAGGGAAAAGGGGGTCAGTTCTCAGGAGGTTTCGCTAACTTAGCGAGAGCATTTTGCTCTGGCTTGTCTTCCCAGCGCGTTAGCCGAGCAGTGGGTGCCTCCCGCATGTTGATGCTTGTTAAATAGTTCCCGTAATACCCAGCCCACGCGAGGCTGCGTGAGAGGCAGTGGGGTGGGAGAACACCCTGTTTCATGCTTGTGCCCTGCCCTCCTCTAGGATGGGAGGCATTCCAGCCCGCAACGCGAAGGGGGAGAGGCTGCTGCTGTACATCGGCATCATTGACGTGTTGCAGTCCTACAGGTAAGAAACATGTAATAACAGCTTTGTGTCACCTAAGGGTGAAGACCACTTTCCAGCATTGTCTGCCTCTGCTTGGTTGTCAAGGTTGGCTTTCAAGAAATAGTTAAGACACAAATAAACTTTTTTTTTTATTAACCACTTTCTATTTTCTTGAAGTCGGGCATTTTGGGATTAATTCCTGGGTCTTGCTTACTGTATTTACTTCATGTTCCCGGAATAGATTTGCTCTTATGAAGTTGTTTTTGTATGCTGTGGTGGTTGTACACAGGCACTGTGCAGGAAGTGGCAAGGAAAAAACAAGTGGTGGCTTAAAATGGCCATAACTACTTCTCCCTGTAAAATGAAAAATAGCTGTAAGGCTTACCTTTTTTTCTATTTATATTAAAATGCAATGTGCAGAGGGTTACATATGTAAAGTCTCTGTTAAATGTCRTTGCAAGTTAACTGCCCTTGATAATTATGCCTGTGAAACTCTCCCTTTGGGAGAGTGAACTGTGCCATCAGCCCTGGTGTCTGTGGAACCGCCTTAGAAAAATGGGACGGTGAAGAGAGTCCGAAGCCAAAGCAGCCGGTGTTCGGGGTGTGCTTGCCACTGTGCTCAGAAGCCAGGCTCAGTACTGAGCGAGCGTGGTATGATACAGACAGTGGGGATTTGGTGTGAAAACTGTTCTTAATTCTTTCCTCTGTCAGATTTGTCAAGAAGCTGGAGCACTCTTGGAAGGCCCTTGTACACGATGGGGTAAGTAGGAAAATATCACTTTTTAACTTGTTTAGCAAGAATACCTGCGTCTTGTTAAACTGTGCCTGCTGTCCTTGCTCCTTCTGGGCGTAGAATCCTGGATTTCTAAGGCGTGTGTGTGTTTGCCCTTTTATATTAAAGTATTACTTTCTAGGTACTCTCAAAAATGTTGGTTTTGTTAATACTGGTCACCTACTTGTTCATKAACAAGTATTGATTGCTTTGTATATAATGGCTACTGTTTGTAGCTAATCTGCTTCTCGCAGCTGCTAGTGAGAGTGCCTGTGAGAATCCCTGACTGTTCCTAGTCCAACGTAGCGTGTGTTCCAAGGCTAACRGCCTGAGAGCAGCTCATGTTAACCTCGGTCACTTATTAATTCAGATTCACATGTTAATGTTTGTCCCTTGGACTTCTAGGACACTGTATCTGTGCACAGACCCAGCTTCTACGCCGAAAGGTTCCAACGGTTCATGTGCAACACGGTGTTCAAGAAAATACCACGTAAGTACCTCTGCGCAGCTGTACCCTCGGCAATTGCCGTGGTTTCTGGCTTCTCCCCGCTCAGCAGCTGTGGTTTGGAAAGGTGGACGGCAGCGTGCAAGAGCTTTAGGAAGTCTGTCGTGCTGTGTCACCCCTTCCTTCCTCCTAGATTGTTCTTGCCTCACAGATGTGACCTTATAGGAGCTGTTTCATCCRTCAGCTTGTTCCTTCAGGGCACAGCCCTTGCGCTAGACTCTGTCACTGGGAAGTTGCTGCATCGGGTCTTTTATTCCTTCCTGAACATGTTAGAAAAATGCTTTCTGTTTTGTTTTTTGTTTGTTTTTTGTCCTTAAGTAAAGCCATCCCCTTCTAAGAAGAGCCGGTCTGGCACAACGGTTCCTCGGCGGAGCTGTCAAGGAGGAGTGCCTTCCCAGTCGCACATGTCGTGCGAGACAAAAGCACAAGTGACGACAGAGGCGGATATAGAGCAAGGTTGGTG
>JASVER010000178.1:1036585-1118968 GCA_030449065.1 Oceanodroma leucorhoa
CTGTACTGGGGTAACTGGGGCCCCACTCTCCCCTGTGCTGGGGGGCACTGGGCCCCGCTCTCCCCTGTGCTGGGGGGCACTGGGCCCCGGCACTCCCCTGTACTGGGGTAACTGGGCTCCAGGTCTCCCCTGTGCTCCTCCTGCCCACGTGTCTGGGGGCGGGGCTGGGGCAGTCAGGCCCCGCCCCCTGCACCACCTCCCAGCGTCCCCTGCTGCTGCCCGCAGGATGTTTACAGTGAGGCCGGAGGGGGTGGGCCTTGGTGGTTGATGAGCAGCGGAGTCAGCCAATCAGTGAGGAGCTGGCAGGGATGGTGTCAGTTCAGGGGGCTGGGGAAGTGGCCAATGGGGTGGGGAGGAGAGCCGGAGAGGGCGGGATTTTGTGTTGAGTGGCGGCCAGGCGGCTCAATGGGTGGCATGGCTTTGTYATGGCGGGCTGGTGGGCGGGCCAGCCAAGGGGGGGGCAAAGCGGCAGGGGCGTCCCTGAGTGACAGGGCTCTTCGCCAATGGGGCCGAGCCTTGTGCATCACGTGGCAGCCGGAGGTGGGCGGGGCAGGCACGTAACCCCCTCCCTGAGTGACAGCGTTGCCAGCAAATGGGAGAAGATACTTGAACCATCTCCGAGGCTTTCAGCCAATGGGACTGGCGGAGCGGCGGGCCCTCGCGTTGAGCGACAGGTCTCTTGCTCAATAGAAAAACAACAGCTGGGAGACGCCCTGATGGACATTCCCTGTGGCCAATAGCTGCGAGAACCCGTACTTGAAGGACAGCCTCGTTTGACCAATGGAAAGCGGGAGGAGGCGGGCTGGCTTGATGAACACAGCTTCCAGCCAATAAGCAGCGAGGCTGCGCCGTGGGCGAGCGAGCGCCAACCACCAATAGAAAGCGGGGCAGCGGGGTGGGCGGGCACCAG
Source organism: Oceanodroma leucorhoa (assembly GCA_030449065.1). Taxonomy (NCBI): domain Eukaryota; kingdom Metazoa; phylum Chordata; class Aves; order Procellariiformes; genus Oceanodroma; species Oceanodroma leucorhoa. The sequence continues at coordinate 1,037,496 of JASVER010000178.1, forward strand.
GCTTTGACTGGCACCCCCGCCCCCCAATGAGCACACCCCGCGGGAGGCGGGCTCCGGCCGCGGAGTTGTCGCCCGCTCCGCCAACGGCGAGTGCGAACAGCCGCGACCACCCGAGAGCGACGGCGGCGCTGGCCAATCGCAATGCGCGCGGCGGCGAGTGGCGGGCGGTGCCACCAATGGCGCGGCGCGGGGGGGGCGGGAGCGCGGCGCGCGAGCGGCCGGCGGCGGAGGGCGGGGGGCGCGAGCCAAGCAGGAAGTGGCTGAGGAGAAGCGGCCGCCGCGGAGGGGCCTGGGCGGGAGCCGGCCGCCCCCCGCCCGCAGCAGCAGGTACCGCCGCCGCGGGACCCCCGGGCCTCACACGGCCCCGGGGGGCGGGCTCGGGGGACCCGGGGCCTGGAGGGGGGCTCCGGCCCTGGAGCGGGGGCGCAGGCCTGGAGGGGAGGGGGGGGCCGGGCCGCCCCGGTCAGAGGGAGCCGTGCTGCCCCTCTCCCCTTCGGGACGGGGGTGAGGAAGAGCCCTCCCCCTCCCCGCTCGGGATGTGGGGCGGCGGGAATGGCCGGCCCCTCCCCTTCGTGCCTTGGGGTGGGGTCACGGTCACCCCCTTACCCCTGCGGGGTTTGGGCTGGGGGTCACGGTCATCCTGTCCCCTCCCGGGCTCTGGGGGAGGTACCGCGTATCCCCACCCTCCCTGTGAGATCTGGGGGGGTGGCAGCCTAACCGTCATCCTGTCCAATCCCCCTTTGGAATTGGGGGGGCAAGCGTAACAGTCATTCCCTTGGGGATTTTGGGGGGGGGAGCGGTCGTGTTCCCCTGCGTCTGCTGGGGGGGCTGAGTGCATCCCTCCCCCCGGCCTGAGGCGGGGTTTTCTGGGGGGGGGCGCTGGTCGTGACTCCCTTCCCCTCTGTCTCTGGGGAGCCTGGTCATGCCCCCCTCCCTCCCCAGCAGTGGAGGGGCTGATGGTGCCCACCTGGGCTTGGTCCCCCACCCCGATATCACTGGGAATGGGGGGGGGCTCTGGTCATGCTCCCGTATAGTTAGGGGCAGGATGAGGCCTCCCATAGCTGGGGGAGGCTTTGGGGGGTTTGTATGCCCCCACAGCTCCTGGGAGGGCCTGGTCCCCGCTCCCTCTCTCCAGCTCTGGCATTTGGAACTGTTGTCATTCCCTTCCAGAGCTCCTGGAACTGAGCTCCTTCCTCCTCCCTGCCCTGGGGGGGCTGAGGGGGGGCAGGCAGCCTTCCCCCTCCAGCACAGGGCTCAGAGAGGGGCTGCCAGGGCCCCCCAGTTCTTCAGCTGTAACATCTCTTGCAAATAAGGTGGTGTCTTGTTTTGGGGCCTCGGTTCCTGGGGGGATTTTCTTGCTCCTCCAGTTTTTGAGGAGTGGCCGTGTGAATACGAAGCCGGTCGGGCTGTGGGCTGTCTGGATCCTCTCTGGTTTCTCTAGGTACCGGTGTTTGCGAACGGGGCATGTGGGTCTCTTATCACACCCCGATGTCCTGGGAAGAACAGTGCTGCGGCTGCCGAATGGTTTAGGGTTTTGGGAGGAGGGAATCTCGCTATGACACTGGTTTTGGTGGGGGAAGAGAATATGGGAGGTGTGGAGAGGATCCTGTTGCAGCTTCGGTAACAGCAGCCTGTGTGCTTTTGGAAGAAAAAGGGGGTCCTGTAACAGCTATCTGCCTGTTTGGGGATGGTTGGGAGGAATCGGGAAGCTCTCTAGGTGTGGCTCCAGAGGCAGGAGAAGGCTCGCGGAGAGGTGGGCACCGTCCTGACTTCCCACAGGGAAGAAGCTGGGAATAGCAAAGACTAACGGCAGGTTCTTGCTGTCACTTCTCGAGGTGCCCAGCGAGGTTCAGGGGACGCTGGGCTGCTTTGGGACTGCGGGCAGCGAGGTGGCCCGGGGCTGGGGGTGTTTTCTGAAGTCCTGAGGAGGAGGAGGGGGCCGAGGGGCAGGGAGTGGACCTTGTGCAGGGAAGTCGAGCATTTCGGCGGTGCTATTTCTTGTGGTTCTCCTTAAGAGCCTCCTGGTTTTTGGTTTGTGAGAGGGAGAGTGGGTTGGTAGTAAGAACATGTTGTTTGCTTTCAAACCCAGTTTCTTTTCTCTCTTCTCCTCCTATTTCTTGGTCTCAGCCCCTCTAAAGTCCCTTAATTCCTCGCTGCTGGTGTCTGTGTGTGATGGGGTAACAGGCAGCCCTTGGGGGCTGTGATTATCTTCCCACAATTAGTTTAATTCAAAGAGACTTCCCTAGAAGGTGAGCAGGGGAAGTTTGATAGCCTCCATACTTAGGTTTTAAGCACTGCGTTAGGAATTGAGCCTTGTTTGTGGAAGCAGCTGCCTCAAAGGATGTATTTTTAGTGTCTCTGAGGAGGAAAAAAAAAATGCGTCACCCCACATGTGGCTGTGCTGGCATTAGCAGAGGCGGGCGGACGGGCGGAGGTGCTTCCCAAAGACTTTCTTCCCCTGRGTTCTCCTGGTCAGGGTCTGAGGAGCAGCAGGAGGATCGGGGAGCTCTGCCAGCGTTTTTACTCCTGGTGTTAATCCCGCAGCCTGGTCTGTGCGAGGGGGCCCCGATTCCCCATAGGGACCACTCTAAACCAGGGGGACCGTGCAGAAATGCCCGGCTCCGGCTGTTGGAGAGGTGGTGCTGGTGTGGAGGTAGCTCGGGATCTCCTGTGATGGCCAGGAGTACCGACAGCGCCCGAAGCTCTTACCATCTTGCAGGAATCACATTTGTCTCTAGTTTTCTGGGTTTATTCCACCCTGATTAGGTTCTCCTGGGTCTAATCCCTCCTTCTGCTAATGTGCGATTGCTCCCTGCAAGATATTTTCTAGGGCTTTAATTTATTTACACCGTCGAGTACCTAAGCACACATCTGGGTACTATAAAAATAATAACGCACTAATAGCAAGCAAGCGAGCGGAGTTATGGCGCGGGGCCGTCGTGGCGTGCGACGGGAGCGAGGGAACTCGGTGTTCCCTTCCTTTTGGCATCCTACGTGGCAGATTTTCTATTTATACTGCTAGAATAAACGGGGTGTCCTGGCTGAGTTTAGAAACTTTATGTTGTAAAACCCAGTGTAATGAAATAGCACAAAACCTGCCGGGCTGGAGATAACTGGGAACTGCTCATTGTGATGTGGAAACGATCCCAGGTGAGGGGAGCATCGTTAGGCTGAACGCTTGGGAGATCCTGGTCATTCTTCCATGAAATGTCTGCCCGGAACCACCAAGCCCTTGTCCGTGTACACCAGTGCGGATCCTGGTCATACCGGTAAATCTGGGAACAAAAACCTCCCCGCGTTGACATTGAGGCTGCTTTATGCTGATTGTGGCTACAAAAACGCCTGCCAGTGTTTAAAAACTTAATTTTTCAGGCCAAATCGTCGGGATTTCTGGATCTCATCCACCGCTTGTTTGTTTTGATATCTCCAGAAGTTAGCAGATGGTAGAGACTTAATTCTGTTAAACGTATGGGAATTTAATCCCCAACCAGCCTCCGGTCAGGATGCGTCGTCTCTGCGTGGCAGCTGGGCTCTGCGCCGGGATGGGAGCTCGGGACCGGGCTGCCGGGCTCCTCTCCCTGGATTTGCACCCGATTGCGGGGCTGGGGGGACGGGGAAGAACCGAATTTCCTGCTCCGTTCCCTGATGAAGCATCTTTTTTGCTTGAATTCAATGAAATCTGTGAGCTAGCTATTCATATCCCGGCAGGGGGAATCTGTGTGTTTGCTGCGTGTTGGTGAGAGACCGTCTCCTCCCCCCTCCCTTTGCAGCTGATTTTAGATTCGCCTCTTGCTTTTAAAGACTCACTTGCTGTCGCAAAACCTATTGAAAGATAAAAACGATGTTTCAGTGGTGATATCTGCCGGTTCTGGGTCTGACACCAGCCCTTTCTTTTTGTTTCACCGTAAATGTTATTCTCTTACGTTTTTCTCTCCCCCCGATGCGTCGGAGGGAGATCTGGGGTGGTTTTGTTCTTGCCACGTGTGATCCAAACAGCGGGGAGGGATCCCCAAGAAGCCACGTTAGATGGACAGAGCAAGCGTGCAGAACAAAGGGAGCACATTTTTTAATTGCTTTAATTACAGCAATCATAAATCTGAAAAAAAAAAAAAAAAAGAGGGTTCAAACTCTTCGTGACCAGTGCCTTCAGACTGAAAGCGGCAAGAAGGTCGCTTCCCTCCCCGCGCGTGAGCCGGGCCCGTCGCGCTCAGCTCTGCGGTGGTGAGGAGCTGCCCAGAGCCTTTGGAGACGATGCTTGAAACGATGGGGCTGATGGATGCCGCTCCCTTGTCCGGGAGGGTTGCTGTGCTGCGGAGAATAACGTGTTGGTTTTTCTTTTTTCTGGGGATGTCTGTACAGGACTAAACCCGAGAGCTCCCTACGCCCATCCTCCAGCGAGTAATTCATCCTCCATACTTCAAGGCTCCTGGAGATCGGAGGCAGTGGGCAGACCGCAGCCGGCGGTGCTGCGTGGCTGGAAATCCTCTCCCTGAGCTGCGAGGGGGTGTTTTTTTGATGAGGAGAAAATATATTTTCTTCCTTACTAAATTTTAAAGCGGGGACGGTTGGGGTGCGTGAAATAGGAGGCAGCGTTTAAAAAGGAGAGGAAAATACCGCTGCTGGGCACGGATCTTTGTCCCTCGGCCTCCCCCAGCAGAACGGGGCTGGGCCGCGTCGGATGCTCTGGAACACAGGCGCCTTGTTCGCGGCGGCAGAGCTTTAGCTGGCGAGCCCCTTTGCACAGATGCCGCTTATATCATTTATTTATAGAAATAGATATATACTGCCTGACCCAACTAAGTTGTGCTAACGCAAAAAACTCCATATTTTTTTTTTTTGCAGTTGCTGGCCTTGTTTGTTGGTCTCCAGTAGGATTTTGCTGCTCTTTGCTCCCCCTCCCACGTTTTTTACCCCACGCCGAGCGAGTTCTGCCAGCAAAACCTCTAGGTGTGCCTGGGCTGGGTCCGGGCGCAGGGACGGCCTCGGCTCCAGGTTTGGAGGCTGGGATTTGCCACGGCGTTTGCATCATCACGGCTAGTTCCGTTGGGGGATAATTCCTCCTCGTTGATGCGGTCGGGGGCATCCAAGCGAGGCGTGTTGGCATGGCCGTGCCGGCGGACAGGGCCGGAGCGCTTTGCCGCGCCGGCTTAGCCGCTCGGAGCAACTCCCATGCGAGTGCCGGGCCTCACGCCCTCACCAGCTCCCTGCCCGCTCGCTCTCCCGTAGGAAATGGAGCCAGGAAGGGGTTTTCAGGCGGCGCTCCTCCTCCTCGAGCTGAAGGGAAACGGTGCTGGCTGGCTTGTGCAGGCACGCAGCTCGCCAGCCGGTTCAGCCGAGGCGTTTGCAGTCCTTGGGTTTGGGGTTTTTCTGCAAAGGGGAACGGCTGCTGCAGTGAGCCGCAGTAATCGTGGACGCGCTCATCCCAGATCAAGGGATCCCGCTGTTGCCGTGCTCCTGGCCGGCAGAGATGGCTTCTCCACGCCGTGCGGGAAAACCGCAGGCGGTGGGATTGCCGTGGCCGTTCAGAAAACCACTGCTAGCGCCCTGCGTTTCTCCGCTGCTCCTGCTTGATCTGCGGAAACGTCCAGCTCTCGGCTCCGGGGGTTGGGCGGAAGGGATCGCGGGCCCGGCGAAGCTGCTGCGGCGGGGAGATGCCCGGACCGGGCTCTGGGCTGGAYGTGGGACCTGTTTAGATGTTAATGCGGAGGGACGGCTGAGCCGAGCACAATGGAGCACAAAACATGCGCATAATGGCTGAAGTTTTAATCCCCTGCTGCCGCCTGGAGCAGGGAAAACAATGCCGAGGGTTTCAAATGGCCCATCGAGCGCCCTGGCAGAGTATTATTTTCTACCTGGTACCCCCAGAGAGCCTTTTCTTGTGCTGGAAGCAAAGAAAAAAGGAAAGGGGGAAGGAAGGAAGGACAAACAGACAGACAGACAGACGGAGCCCTTTCCAAGGCATGTCAGCAGCAGGGCAGAGGCTCCGCTTGGGGCAAGGCGGCATGCCTGCCCAAGAGGGGGTAGATTTCATTGGGAAAAATTAATAATTAAACTCTTGGAGCGCCTTAAAGTGACCGTTCTCTCCCCATCTGTCAGTGAGCTGATAGCCAGGCTTGGCGAGAGCCGCCGCGCATCCCACCGTGCCACCTCCTCCTGTGCGTTGCCCGGGCCCTGCTGCAAACGCCTCTGGACGCGGGATGAACCAGGTCTGTTCGGGTCTCTGGCCGTGCCGCTCTCCGAGAGCGGCCGGTTATCCGCCGGCTGCTGCGGCAGAGCAGGTTCAGCGGCTGAGGTCTTGGCAGGAGAGGGGGGTCCTGCCGCGGTGACCCCGCCGAAGCCCTCTAAGCAGGACAGCTTGGGCCTCGRCAGGGCGGGAGCAGAGAGGGACAGCAGCTGAGCGTGGAGAGGTGCCCTGCCCGGAGCTCAGTGAAAACAGAGGAGCAGGCTCTGAGGAGAAGAGTATCTCAGAGCAGCCCCCATGCCAAGGGAGTGTTTTATTCCGGCAGAAGCCGAATTTGTGCGGCTGGAGGTGTTGGAGAGAACGGATTGGAAGCAAATAGCCAGCGGGTCGGCTGTGAGCATCAGCTGTGCAAGCAGAGCCCGTGCTCATGTTTGGAGGCCGCAATACCTGCCTGGCTTCTTCCCTCAAACCCAGTACTGCTGGGCCATTCCTTCCCACCTTGATAACAGCTGCTGGGAATATATATCCAGGYGTGCTGGGATCGATGGAGATCAAATCGTGATTGAATCACGCCACCCCTTTTGTCCCCTTGGCCTTGAGATGGGACATGCCAGGAAGCATGGCCGCGGGCTTCTGCGTACAGACCAGCCCTCGTGGGACGGGTTATCGGGTCATCGCCCGCAGGAGCCGTTTCGGCAGCAGCGTTTGCCGTTATTTTGGGTATCCAGGCACGTTCGCGTTCAATAAATGACAAAAAAAAAAAAAGCCTGAAGTGCGGGAGCAAACTCTGCCGCGATCATGTCATCGTTGTCTCTTTTCTTTCCCTGAAATCCTGCAGCTACGGCTGCTTTTGGGTCCAGCCTTTGCAGCTGGAAACGCACAGGGGAGCTGCGAAAACCGCTCTGGGCGTCCCAAAACGGGCCCAAAGCCTGCGCGAGGGCCACGTCTGCCCCGGGCACGTCCATTGCTCGAGCACATGGTGCCCGTGCCTTGAAGGCAGATAAACCCTGCCCTCCCGACACGGCCAGCGTTGTTTGCTGCTTAACATGGGGGGAGATGAAACCCCAGGGAGGGGGCGGCCGTCACGCACCGAGCACAAGCGTGTTTCTCGGTGCAGACTTTGTTCCCGGAGACGCCGAGCGCCTGGATTTTGTACCGGTAGCATTTTGCACTTTGCTGCATCGAGGCCTTAATTGCTCAAGCCCCCACCAGCCACTCCTCCAGCATCGTTTCCCCTCCTGAGCATGTGCTGAAAATGTTTCTTTTGGGGGTGATCCTTTCCTTGTTTGGTCTGAACCAGGAGGTGGGAGCTTTTTTTTGGAAAGCCTGCAGCAAACGTCTCTCCCCCACGCTCTCGGTAAATCAAGTGGAGCTGGGCATTCGGGAGCAAACGATCCTGTTGGCTAGCAATAACCCTGGAAAACAACTGAACAAAGTTGGACGTGGCAGGTGGAGGCCCTGCTGGGCAGGAGGGTGGCCCAGATTGTGCGAGAAATGAGGTTGAAGTTTGTTCCTGAGCAAGGAACGGGCCTCGCACCTCTCTGCGATCCGGCAGGATCTGCTGATGCCTCCGTGCCGCCGGCGGGGTGAAGGGGAGCGCTGACATGGAGGGACCCGCAGCGCCCGTTCCTGCTCTGCTGCTCGTGCCGTTGGCTTTGGTTAGCTCTGGGTTTCTAAACGGGTCTTTAGACCTCCCTTAGGTGCTCTTTTCCCACGTGCTTTGAGCCTAGCACCCATCAGAGGGTTTCTCCTTAGGTCCGAGTGGACGTCAGGCTGCAGACAGCAGCTTCCCTGCTGGAAAAAGGGAAATTGAGCTCCCAAAGCCAGGAACCTCAGGTCTTGTGTGTGTGTTTCCCTCGGAGCAGGAGGAGCCTGGGGGACTTGGCATGGAGATGAYGGCTTATGAAGCTCCCCAGACGCTGCCTTGTGTTGTCGTGAGCTTACCTCCTCAATGCCTGCTTCAAACCGAGCTGTTGAAGCTTCAACAGCCCTGCTAAGGTGAGGAAAGGGGGGACCTGTCAGCTTGGGCCTCTGGATGCTTCTGGGGTTTGGCTCGGACCTTTCCCCCTTTGCGAGGTCTTGAAGAATCCTAAAACCAGAGACCCCGCAGCTTTTGCCTCACTCCGTCCTTCAGAGGAGCTGGAGGGATGGTCTGCGCTCCCCCATCAGATATTTTCTCTCTCTGACGTCTCTCCGTGTGGTTCTCGATGCGTKTCAGAGCCCCACAGCGTCCTTGGGGTGCCCTGCTCTTACAAACGTGAAGCGCAGGGATTCTCGCTCCCTTTTCTCCTGCGTGGCAGATCCAAGTCTGGCCAAGCTCGGGGGACTGCAGAGGCTGCTGCTGCAGCAAATGCAGACCCCTCTCTGTCCCCTGGAAAGGGCCAGGACACGTGCCTGGAGGTAGGGAAGAGCCTCTCCAGGATTATCGAGGATTTTGCTTTGGGTTTCAAGTGGAGGGGAGGATGCAAACGCTGCCGGGGGGRCTGAGAAGCCTGGTTTGGTGTCGGCAGAGCCCGGGCACCCTGCAGGCACCTTGCAGCCCCGTCCCTCCCGCACCCTGCCCTGCCGTGCGGACGGCAGCCGCGGGGAGSTCGAGCTGTGGAGTTTCTGGATGCCGGCGCTGGCAGATGGCAGGGGAAGGGGGGGCCGCTCCGGCCGTCGGCCCCTGCGCTGGGGGGCAAGGCGGCAGGGAGGGACCCCTCCGGCTCGCACGGCCACCGCCTGCAGAGCCGCCAGCGGTTGCCGTTAGACCGTCACCGTACCCAGAGCCGCCCTCCCCGAGTGCCAGGGGGGCAGAGGAGTTTGGTGCTGGGTTATTTTATTTATTTCTCTCTTTTTTTCCCTCCGAACCTCCCCTCCCACTGCAGCCGTCCCCGCTGAGCCCTGACCTCATGATGTCATGCTGGGAGTAGGACGTGTTGCTGGTTCTTGTTTAACCAGCCTGCCTTTCTATCATTTTCCCCCTCTCCTACACGTGAAACCTGAGACCACTCTCTGTCTCTCCCCCCCCCTCTTTTTTTCCTCCTTTCCCCCCTCTCCGCTCCATCCAGAGGCTCGTTCCCATCAGGTCAGTACCGGGCTCGGGTCCCTGGCACAGCGGCTGCCTCTCCGGAAACGCAACGGGGACGGCGTTTGCAAATTGTGCTGCTAAAGGCTTGCTAGATAAGCAAATTCTTAGGAGATCAGGAGGCAGAGAGAGCAATCTCGTGTGCTGGCAAGGGGCTGGGTGCTGTGATTTGGAAATAGGCTGTGCGGGTTTGGACTACGATTACGGAGCCAGTGGATGCGAGAGGGAGCAGGGGCGTGTCACTGAGGCGATGGCGGGGGGACGTCGTGGGTCGCTTGAGGTGTAGGTGCTGCATGGGAAGGGGYGGAAAAGCATTCGGGGTCGCGGAGRAGTGCGGGACAAGTGCAAGGGACGGGCACGAGTGGGGGCTGCCGGSTGCAGAAACCCCGTTAAGGCTCCGTGAGGGCTGGGGATGTGGGGGTGCYGGTTCCCTGCATGGTCTGTCCCCCAAATTGCTTTGCTGCCCTTGATGCTTCTCCTCTGCCTGCTTCCTTCATCCCAAAAAGAGGGAGGTAATATTTCCTCCCTGGTAAGGAGGAGAAAAGGGGACATGGGAGATTTAATTCCATGTTCATGGATCCAAAGATTTTAATCTTGATCCAAAATTAAAATCTTTGGATCCACAGACATGGAATTAAGTAAAGACTTTTAACGTGCGAGAGCCGTTCCTAATGTTTCTCTTTGTTTCTCTTCTGACCCGTGTTATCTCCTCCGAAGCTTGGCTGAACCCCTTCTGCCTTTCATATTAGCAAAACTAATTGTAGTTCTGGAAAGTAGTGAGGGGCGGCTAACGAACGTTGAAGTTGGAGAATCTGTCTGGCACCCTGCTAGATACCAGAAGGTGGTTCCCAGAGCAGCCGGCCCGGGGGGGGCCTACGCCGAAGCAAAGCAAGCGGAGAGGGGAAGGATGTAGCTCCAACAGGTACGGGGTTTCAGCGGGGTGGGACCCACTGGTGGCAGAATGAGTCCTGATGTGATGGGAGATGGTCCTGGGACGGGTGCTGGTCCGGCTCCGTTGGCGTGGCGTTCACATCACCCCGTGCCTCAGTTTCCTCACGTGGAACAGGGAGCAGGGGCTAAAACCCAACTGCGTCAAGAGCGCGAGCTCRTTAGGACGTTACCCGTACGCCAGATCTCGCTTACGAGGGAAATGCTGTTTGGAGATGGAGAGAAAAACAAAGTCCTCTTGCAGGGTCAGTGTACAGATTTCTGCTGGGTTGACAGYGGCACAGCCTGTGTTTTCCGAGCAAGCAATCCTTCTGGGTGATTCCTTAATAGCTTGCTGTCAGACTAATAATATCTCTTAAAATCCTTTCATCTCTGAAATCTTGTTTACTTTTTGGCCTCAATTTGGACAGTAAAATGACACTGTTCTGTGTCACTTGAAAAATAGCAAGTTGGTTTCAGCATCTTATTGGGGGAAAGAGCTCTGTCTGGCTGCTTTCAGGAAATTTTCCTTTTTGGAGATGCCCTCTTTGGAGCAGGGCACTGTGTGGGTTGCAGGGAGAAACTTAAATTAAACCATTTAAACAAACCTCACTCATTTTAAAGTGGCTTTCTACTACAAAGCCATGGCTGCTCCTACCAACTTGCGCAAAACTTGTCAAAACCACGCTTCTAGTCCCAAAACAAAGGAGGGCTGCGCATTTATCTCGCACAATCTCTCGCTCTGCAACGCTCTGGGCTCTGCTCCCAGCCGCGCTTTCTCTGACGAGTTGCAGGGCTGCGGGGAAGGCGAGGCTGCTGCGCGGTTGCTTTAGCCGCGCCGGGGCAGATGCCGCTGATCCCGTCCCTCCCCGGCACCAGCTGCGAGCCGCATCAACCATTAATGTGGCTGTTCCGTGGGAGCGCGGCGGCGGGAGGAGTTGCCCCTGGAGAGAAAGGAAGGGGAACAGATGAACACTGGCCGCTGCATAAATAACCGAGAGTGGGGCTACTGCGGGCTTTTCTTTCCTCCTCTCCACCAGTTGCCAGTAACAGGGGGCTAGGGAGGATTTGGAGAGTGAAGGGAGGCACTGAAATGGAGAAAAGCTGCACCAGGTGCTACGAGTTTGTTGCTCGGGGAATTTGCCCCCGTCCTCCCCCCCCCGAAGGTCCTCTGAAGATTGTCTGTGAGGTCTCCGCCGGGGAGTGAGATTGTATAACACCCAGCGCTCGTTCGGCTCATTAAAAACAGTTGTTCTCACCGGTGACGTCTCCTCTGCACAAAGGCTGGGCCTTTTGAGCAGGGGATCAGTTTTAAAATAGGTCCAAGAGCCCCGGGAGGACAAGAGAGGYAGCGATCCGCTCGGCTCCCTGCCGGCCAGGTGAACCTGTCCTTATTATTTTGTGTTTTGCAGATACCCGCGGCGGAGATTTGTTTTTCTCCGGGGTTCCCTGGGCGCTGGCGGCCCGAGGGAGGCCACCGGCTCGAGGCCTGGGAGCAGCGGCACGGGGACAGGTTTGTCAAAGGTTTCCTCTGTGCCTCGGAAGCTAATCCCGCCTGTCACGTGGTGCCGGGAGCACAGCCGTTCCCGCTGGCCTCGGACGCGGCGGCAGCAGGCAGGGCCGCAGGCCTCCCGCGCGCRTTTATGCGGGAGGGTGGCGGAGGGTTAAACCCGGCTTAACGTTGTTCCAAAGTCGGGTTTTGGAGGGTAATTTTTCTTGTTGTTTTGGTACAAACTTGCTGGCGGGCAGCAAGTCCCCGCGAGGGTCAGGAAGGGAAACAGGAAAAGCAGCTTTTAAAAATAGCAGGCCCTTGAAATAGTCCCAGCGTTTGGCCTCTTTTGTCTGAACCGCTCCGGCTGCTCCGGAGCGGCCCCCGCTCGCCCCGCCGGCCGGTGGGCCAGGCTCGGCGGCAGGCGGCCGGGGGCCCGGTACTTCTGCAGACGGTGCCCGCCGCTCCCGGGCCAAAACCGCGCGGTGGGAAGCGCTTCGGGTGCTCTTGCGTTGAGGGTGAGTGTGCAGTTATCCGTGCCCCCGCCGAACCTGGGGCTGAGCGGCGTTTCGGAGCCCCTTGCTTGCGAGGGCTGGCTGGCGCAGGCTTCGGTCGGAAAGCGGATCTCAAAAACCGTGTGAGCAGTKTAAGGGCTGCGTGGTGGGCACAGCCGGATGGTTCGCAAGGGCAGGATCCTTTGAATATGTTTTAACCCAACCTGGTACGGGACCAGCGTAGGAACGTGGTGTGGGGATGGAGAATTGCCTCTGCTTTGGCGTACGGAGGAGGATGTGGAGTGGCGATGGGTGAGCGGTCGTTCGAGCTCAGGCGTSAGCGGAGCCGGCACATTTGGGGAGGTTTAAGCAGGAGGAGTCTGGGAAGGGAAAGCAGCGTCGGCTCCCGGTGTGCTGTGGCCAGCTTTGGTGTCAGCATCCTTCTGAAACAGCGAGCTGGGCAACCCCCCTCCTAACGAGCAAATAAGCTGTTCTTTTAAGGGAGGCTTGGCTGCTGGAGAAGGGATTTGTAACAACATTTTATCTTTTTGTGGTAGACTAAATAAGAAATGACAGTTGTGTTTCAGCAGTTACTCACTGTCTTATTTCAGCTGTGAGCCTCATTAATTTCTGGGGGTCTTGCAGTGGTTCCCCTCAACCAGACCGATTCCGGGTCTGCGTCTCGGCGGTGCTGCGATGGAGCTGGAGCTTTTCTGCATTGCTGATGTGAGCTGGGCGTCGGTGTGCCTGGGCCTCACCTGCGACAGTCTCTCTGGTGGGGGATAATCTGCTGGTGGGAAACACCTGGGCTCTTGCGCTGCTGGATCTGGTGCTTGGGTTGCTCCAGAGCTCGAGCTGCAGCTCTGTGGACTCAGACCTGGGAAGTGGAATCTCCTCTYCCTCATGGTTGTTCTTCCAAAGCTTGTGGATTTTTATTGTCTTTGCTGTGCCGTGGAGGGCAGCAGCCCAAGACCTGCCTCTTGCCCAGCCTCCTGCTCCTCTGAAGGGCAGAAACCTGAACCTCGCAGCAGAGCGTTAGCAGAACTGCTTCCTCTTCCTGCCGGGGACCAGCTAAAACGCGTCCCTGCCGCGTCTCAGCCGGACACCGTTACACCCCAGGTATGGGCGCTTGTTTCATAAGCGTGCTGGGCTGCTGATTGCAGTCCCTGCACCCAGTTTATGTCCCATGTGGGATCGGACAGCGGTGACACAGCTGACCCCGGAGCAAAGCCGTGCTGCGAGAGCTCTGTCCTCCCTGTGCATCCAGCGCCTGGGCAGCCGCGCCGGACGCTGGGGATGGTTTTGTGAACAGCAGATTAACGTCAAACTATCTCCTTCTGCCTGAAAYGGAAAGCCTGGGGATTGGTGGTGTGATTTGCTTTTGCTAGGGTTTTTGTGTGTGTATATTCATTATGCAAATAACGGGCTGTGGCTGCCCTGCTTTTCAGTTCTAGCTCCGTCTCTCCAGCCTTGTGCTTTGCTGGAGGAAGGGCTGGTTTTAGCACAGCGTTGATGATTGCAGTTCAAAACCCCGTGTAACCTTGGGGTGACTTGGAGAGAGGTGACGTCTGGCATTCCTGACCTTAGGAGTCACCTACCGAAAGGCTACGGCTCGCGGGCACGAGGCGGCTGGGTCGGGAAGGGTATCTTTTGGGGTGGAAAGGGTATCTTTTGGGGTGGAAGGGGTATCTTTTGGGGTGGAAGGGGGATGCTAGTAACTCCGTGGTTTTAGACTTGTCAGCCTGCGCCGACTTCCTTCTCTGGTCAGGGATTTGGGTTACCCAGCTCGGCTTCCTTGCTGATCCCGTGATGTGTCCCGCTCCCGAGYGGCACGTGGCTGGATCGCCACGTTCCGTCCCCCGGCAGGGAGCCGGCAGTGCCGGCTGCGAGGCGCAGCCCTGGTCTGTACGCCGCGCAGAGCTGCACGGCCCTGCCCTGTGTTTTCCATCAGGGTAACMGTCTCCGTGGGGTGTTTTTCGGGGTGATCCTGTGCCCTGCGTGCTTTGAGGTGTTTTTGGTAGTAGGCAGGATCTTTCAGATCAGTAGTGGGGACTTTCAGATGTGGAGTCTGCTGACCTCTAATTTAGAGCCGGGGCTGCGAAGTTCAGGGCAGGCTGGCAAACAAGTTTGGCAACCTTCTGGTCCGCAGCTCTTCCTTGTCAAATCCAGAGAGGATTTTGGGATCTTKTCCACAGATGGGTTTGGATCTCTGACTCTTTCTGTCCCCCGTGCTGCGGTTTCCCAAGCTGTGAAGCAGCGACCGGCGACCACCACGCTGACAGACGATCAGACCGGCTCCGCGCCGCCCCGCACGGGTCCTGCCAGTGCTTCGGAGGGCAGCCTGCCTGTGGGGGCAACGCCGTTGCCCCCACCCGAGAGCTGTTCCCACGCAAAGGTGGTGCTTGTTGTAAACTCTTCTTTTTCTGTGAGGCAAGATAGTTAACACCACTTAGCCAGTAAGGTTAAAAATACCCTTCCCTTCCCCCCCTCGTTGGCTTTGTTTCGCCTAAGAAAAATAGTTCTTTTGCCTAAGAAAATAGTTGTGTTTTGAGCTACCAAAATAACTCCCCATGTCAGCCTGGTAGAGTTCGAGGTGGAGCTGGGCTCTTCCCATCCCTGCTGTCTCCTTTTTGATAGGAGTTACTGGCTCAAGACCACGACTCTCCCCTTCCGTCAGAAGGGGCTGAATGAGAGGTCTTAGACTTGGGATTCCTAAGAACAACAAAAAAAAMCCCCTTCTGGGGCAGAGACCTTCCRGTTAACACCAAACAGGGAGAAATACTCGTGTAATCAACCCTGTGCAGGGACTCCTGCAAGGAGGAGCCTCCCTGTCGGTGGGGAGCCATCACTTGTAGAGCATCTCTGAGAGGGTGGAAGCGATGAACGGTTCGTAAATGATTTCATTCCTGCCTTAAAGCTGTGAGCTTTTAAAAAAAGAGACAGAGGATCCAGAATCTGTTTTGCTTTTAAAAGCAGAGATGCTAAGAGGAGGGTGTGGTTGGCCAAGACAAAGGTAGGGTGTTTAAAGGCAAGAAAGGCCAGAACCTTTTTAGTGAGGGGCTGGGAAGGCAGTAATCAAAGGAAACACCTAAAAAGATCAGTGGGATATATTTAAAACCCATCTGTGAGCCCAGAGATATCAGGTGCTGTGGGTTCGTTCTTTCTTCTCCCCATCAGAGACCCTGATAAAAATGAATCGAGGGTTTACGGCAGAGCAGGTCTTGAGCACAAAATAAAAGTAATAAGCCAGGCCGAGCACTGGGCTGGTCCTTTGTGGCCTTAGCACCCGGGAACGCTCCGTTTCCCTTAATCAACGGTGAGAGGAGCCGGTGGTGATGCAAGCCAGGGCCTCGGAGATGGGAGCGAGCTCTCTGTGCCGGGAGCCGGCCGCCGCGTGCGGTCCTGCCCCTGCCAGCATCTCCGGGCTCCGCTCAACCCAGCGGAGGTTCACCGTCCTGCTGGCGTTCCCTCGCCTGTCCCCCTGTCYGGGAGAGCAGCTCTTCTCGGCAGCGCGGTGTTTTTAGCCCTGGTCTCTTTTTGCTGGGGGAGGTACGGTGGGGGATCTGTGCCTTGCAGGAGGGGCTGGGGGTGCAGCGAGGCTGGCTCCTCCGGCTCGCTTGTGAGCCGCCCCCCGGCACGGGGGAAAGCAATATCGAGCCTGAGGACAGATCCATCGTCACCCCCAACCTTCAGGCTCCGCTGGGCTCGCTGACCCAAAGCCACTTTGAGGACGGAGCCAGCACTCTCCCTCTGTGCTGGATAGAGGAGGATTTCCCTCGTGTCGCCTCTTTTCTTCTTGGGAATCTTCTCCAGCGTAGCAACCTGCTTCTCTCYGCTTTACTGTAAATATTTGTATCCTGCTAAACGGTGATTAGAAAAGTCATTTGAAAAACAAATGTCCTTGTGTCATGCTGTTCTCGGCAGAGATCCTGTGCTGAAGAACCAGATGGCAGCGCTGGAAGAGGAGCGTAGCGTTCGGTATCTCCCCCTGCCACAGTATTTTAAAGCCTGGTGCTTTTCCTTCTGCTCCTCTCACCGATGGCTTCCCTCCACTGAGGTCGCGGCTGAAGTCCTGCCTCGCCTGGAGGAGCACGTGGTSAAAACTGGTTTTAGGAAGCGGGGTGAACTTGTTAAAATCTCCCAGAAATGAGTCTGCTTCCCTGAAGCCGGTGCTGGAGGGAGATGTTCAGCGGCACAGACCGGTGGGCTGCTGGGCAGAGCAAGGCCTGGGGGGGCACTTGCAGGCAGTTGTGGCAACCGGCCGCAAMGGCTAATTTTTCTTTTTGGGATGTAGATAATCAGCCCTTCTGTAGRGACAGTCTCTTTCCTCCTAAACACAGGCGTGTTTTGACTTCATCCCGAAGTGGAATAGGGCATTTGGTTAAAAACCCCACGTTTATGGGGAGATAAAGCAGCACAACCCCACCTGTGCTCTTTGAGACCTTATTCCTGCKTATTTCAACCTCACGAAGATGATCTTCCTGTTGCTAACAGAACCCCCTCCGCCGCCTGTGCTGTACCGTCCTTGGCGTCCCCGGGGGTGACTGCTCKGCTCCCACGGGAACACCCCTGGCTAGAAGGCGGCTCTGCTGTTTGCCTCGGTGGTTTTCCATTTCGAGGCATGGATTCCTTCCTCCGAGGTCACCCTTTTCTTCTCTCCCAGTGGCTTGTCGCGATGTCGAATCCTTTGTGCTTTTGCAAGCAAGAAATGTTACTCTTGCCACGCAGAGCTGCCTGTTCCGTGCCATCTTCCCCTTCGGCTTTAGCGGAGATTTAAGTGCCAGTGGGCACTCGCCCTGTTAACTCCTTCCCCCGCAATGCCGCGACGGGATCCGTGGGTTGGCAGACGGGTGCCTGGGCACGGCAGAAGTGATGCCAGTAGAAAGTCGCCCACTGGCATTTTAAATGTCAGCGTCGTTCTGGAGCAGCAGATTCCTTGGTGGCCCACAGACCCCATGCTGCACCCAGCGGAGATCCCCTTGGGGTGACCTACGGTGAGAGTTAAAAATAAAGCTAGACTAAGTCCTCCTTACTAAGCTGTCTGTCGGGAACACCACCAGAGTCTTTATAGACCCGCTAAGCCTGAGAATAGCTGAATCAGGTGTATGAGGGGGTTTGCCAGGTACAAAAAAAAGACCAAACCATGTGTGAGAGCAGTCCCAAGATTGTTTCTGAAACCCGTTTGGCCCCTCACTGCTTTGTCACCAGGTACTTGTGTTGGAGAGGGTGAAGGCTGGTCGGGAGACTTCYGCCGCACGAGGTTTTTGCTTCAGACACAGGCGGAGCGGAGCTGTGGTCGCTGCTGCTCGCCTCCGAGGAAACCCAGGCCGGGTGGGAGCTGCTGYGTCCCTGAGGCCAGATGCTGACATGGAGGTGACGGGCACCAGCTCCGCTCGTTTCCTCCATCCACCTCCAGTTTAGGAAAGGAAGCGCTGYGGGATGGAGCTCTTTGCCACGGGAGTGTGTCTGGCCCTCCGTGTACACCGTGAGGTCTCCCAAAACGGAGATCTCCGTGGAGGCTCAGAGGAGCTCTTCCAAGGACGCGGCCCTTCCCCTGAGAGCACCAGCGTGCGAGGAATGCTTTTCTGTGTGACACGGGGCCCTCTCCCAGGGACGCGGTGCGCTGCCGGGCTGCAGCCATCAGCAAAAGCCTTTCTGTGGCCRGCGGGAAGCCGGAGCATCACGTCGAGGCGAGATGAAGGGCCCCARCGCTGAACYGCCTGCACCAGGTTGTGCAGGGGCRAGGGTGAACGTGGTGTGGCCTCCAAGGCACGAGGCTCATACAGGGACGTGCCTGGGAAGAGACGCTGCTTGTGCGAGGGGAACGCTGGTCTGCCTTCGTCCCCCATTAGCAGAGAGAGCGCCAGGAAACCGGCTTCGTTAGTGCTGCTGCCTGTTTGGCCAAGATGCCAAGAGTCTGGCCGTCCATCCATCCCACTCCTCGCAAATAGGTGGACAGGACTGAGGAGGTTATTAAATCTTTATTAAAAGACTATATATTGCAGCAGCACGTTTGCGGGGACTCTGAACCGCTCCCTTCCGCAGCAACCGGTAGGACAAGGGGATGGATGCTGCCACCCGAAGATGTGACAGCGGAAGGTGCCTGCCATGTGCCAGCGGCCGGGAGGACGCTCTGGCTAATCTGTTGAGACAAACGCTGCAGGTTTTCTGCCTGTCGGTGGTTTGGCAGGTTTCAGAGCAGTGGCTGGTTTCTGGCGTAAATCGTGGCAGGGTCGAGGGCTCCCAGCGCTGGGTTGCGGGGGCTGTCGGGCCCCCGGCTGCYGGCCACGCAGGCTAAACTTCTCCATTGACGTTGGTGGGTTTTAACCGAACCGAGTGCCCCCGGAGGGAATCCCTCCCTTTTGCTAAAAGCAGATTTACCCACGACATGTCTTCTCCTCGTCCAGCCTGCTGCGGCGCGGGGCTGCCGGTGGGTTTTGCAGGGCCGTTGGAGCAGCCTCGCCGCCTCCTCCCCGCTGCCGGCGGCTGCCAGCCCACCGCAGGGACGGCCAGACAGGCCGAGAATTCCCTCGGAGCGGCTGGASCGGGCGGTGAGCTGCGGCCGTGGCCCTGCCGCGCAGCGGGAGGCAGGGCGAGGGCAGGCGGCAGCGAGCGCTCCGGGGCCGTGGCCTTGCCTCGGTCTGCGGCAGCGCCGAGAGCCGGGGGAGAGGCGCCTGCCGGGGCCGGCTCTCCGTGGGGTGTTTGCGTTTACCCCTCGGCCTCCGAGATAAAGGTTTCTCTTCTTTTTGCTTTTGCTGTTTGATGTTGTAACCATCCACGCCAAGAGCAGAAAGCCCRAGGGCAGCGTACCCCGATACTATCCCCAAGACCCCCCGTCCCGTCCCGTCCCGCCGGATCTGCTGCCCCCGGACAGACACGCATCCAGCTGCTCTCCAGCAYGTGGGGCGTCCCCCGTCCTGCCTAGTGGGATCCTTTGCCTGGTTATCCTTATAAATCAGAGTCTTTCCTGCTGTCTAAGCCACATCCCCTGGCTGCAGCTTAATCCTGAGATTTCTTACCCAGCCTGCAGCGACAGGAGGAACATTATTCCCTTTGTCTCTGCCGCAGCCATGTTTTGAAACCTGTTGCCATGTCTCCCCTCAGCCTCCCTGATTTCTTCATCCTTTGCTCCGCGGCCCACGTGTTTGAGGTCTCTTATCTGAGTCTTCTTGTTCCCGTCTGGACGCCTTCCTCGTGAGCCGTGTCCTCCTGGGGCTGGCCTTGGGACGGCCTTGCTGCCGCAGGGGGGAGGACGGTTCCTGCGTGGTATCGGGTGCCCCYGACGGCGTGTTCCCCTTGCGAGGCGTTTGCTCTTTCTGCAGCTCGCGGGTCCCGACTCGTGTCCRCCTGGTGATTCACTGCAACCCGCCGATCCTCTGCCGCGGAGCTGTTGCTCTTCCTCAGCTTCTGTGTACGTGGGGAATTGCTCCGGCCTTGGGGCAGTGCTCTCCTTGCCAGGCCGCATCCCGCGGTCTTGGACGTCTCTCCCAGGGCACTGGGATCCTCCTGAACTTTCTTCTGTCCTGGCTGGGGATGCAAAAACTGATATGCAAACAAAYGAAGCGAAAAAGGCCGAGAGGTGTTGCGGTTTGCCCAAGGGGTGCGAGGCTGGGGTTCAAAGGGAAGGCGGCACGGGGATTTTGTGCTTAGCGTGGGGCTCAGGAGAAGTAAGTTCCCGTCTGTTTCTCCGCTACGTGTCTCTGACGGCTTCGCCCGCGTGCCCGGGTCACGGCGCTAACGCTCCTTCTCCTTGCTCTGTTGCAGACTCTGCCATATTCCCCACCATGGGTGACATGAAAACTCCAGATTTTGATGACCTTCTGGCAGCTTTCGATATTCCTGACATCGACACGAACGAGGCCATCCATTCTGGCCATGAGGAAGCTGACGCTCACATCAAGCAAGTCTCGGGGGAGCCGGGACCCCCTGACCACGTCCTCCCCCACACGGACATCACTGCTGTCAGCGTGATCGTGAAGAACACCGTCTGCCCCGAGCAGCTCGACGCCCTCGACGGGCGCAGTAAAGATGGGCACGTCATCGGGCCCCGCTTGCTGCAGAACGGCTTTGGGGCCACCGAGATGCCCAGGTCCCCCACCTCCAGGTCTGTGGAAGCTGTGGCGTCCTCCAACGGGGAGTGTTGGGTGAAGGAAAAAGGCCCCAAACCCCTGGATATCTTCTCCCATTTTAGCCCCGATCCCAACGAAGACAACGCTGCCAACCTGATCGACAGACCCCGGGAGTGCAAGCCGAAAGAGAAATCCCTCGCCGTGCCCTCTCTCTCCCCGTCTCCCACCCCCTCGCTGGACTGCAARGAGCCCATGGGAGAGAGCACGGAGAACCTGCCCCCGGCTTTCCCGCAGTCCTTCGAAACAAGCCAGGCGGGGGGTGCAAACGGCTCCCCTCCTGCCATCCCCTGCATCAAAAAAGAAGAGTCTGACTCGGAGGAGGTGGGCCGCGAAGCCAGCCCGAAGGGTTTGGCTGCAGCCTTGGGTGACAGTCCCTTGGATCACCTGAAATCGGTCACCGTTCGCTACTCCACGGATGATTCTCCCATCACGTCCTGGCCCGGTTCTGACCCAAACCTCGACAGCAGCACCAGCAACCTTCCTGAAGTGAAACGCTCGCCTGCCAGCCCCCGGGAGCCCTTCTTCAAGCCTTCCTCGCCGGTGGTACAAAGCCCCAGACTCCCCRCTTCTCCAAAGCAGCTGGACAACATCACCCTCAAGGAAGAGCAAGAAGTTCTGGAGAAGTCGATGGGCAGCCCGCAGAGTATGTCCAGCGCTGAGGAAGAGGAGGAGGAAGACGACAACAACAATGATTCCCCTTCTTCCAATTCCTCGCGGCCCCTGAAAGTCCGGATTAAAACCATCAAAACGTCTTGCGGCAGCATCACCCGGACAGTGACCAGGGTCTCATCAGATTCGGARCCGGGCTCCACCAAGGGGCCGGCCGAGCACAGCTCTCAGGAGACCTCTCTCGAGGGCGCCGGCTTCTCAGCATCAGCAGAGAAAGAGGAAGGGATCGCGCTGGAGGTGCCCAAGGAGAAAATGGAGCTCTCCAGCCCCTTGAAAACCATCGAGGGGCCAAAAATCGTCAGTGTTCAGCTTGGCAACGGCACCAAGCTCAAAGGGACCGTCCTGCCCGTCTCCACCATCCAGAACGCCAGCAGCGCCATGCTGATCGCCGCCAGCGTGGCTCAGCAAAAATCCGTGGTGCTGCCGGCGAAGACGAGTAAAGCCGTGGCCAAGAACATCATCAATCTGGTGCCGCAGACCCTGCCCAAAGCCGACACCAGGACCAACATCAGCACCGTGACGCAGACCACCACCATCACCACCACGGCCAACCAGAAAGTCAACGGCACCACGGTTGTGATGGTGCAGCCGCAGAAGCCTTCCCCTACCATCGCGGGCACCGTCATTTCCAGGAGCCAGTCCAGCCTCGTGGAAGCCTTTAACAAGATCCTCAACAGCAAAAACCTCTTGCCAACGTACAAACCCAACCTGAACCCTCCGGCCGACGCGAGCCTCACCCTGCCTCCCTTCGGTTACCGCTGCCTGGAGTGCGGGGACTCCTTCGCCCTGGAGAAGAGCTTGGCTCGCCACTACGACCGGCGAAGCATGCGCATCGAGGTCACCTGCAACCACTGCACCAAACGCCTCGTCTTCTTCAACAAGTGCAGCCTGCTCCTGCACGCCCGGGAGCACAAGGACAAAGGGCTGGTGATGCAGTGCTCCCATTTGGTCATGAGGCCCATCGCTTTGGATCAAATGATCGGACAGCCGGACATCACCCCCCTGGTCTCGGTGACCTCCTTCCCCGCTAGCAAAGTGACCGGCGTGGCTCAGGACGCCTTGGCCACGGCCAACGGGGCTCAGGACCTCCCCATCCTGCCTCTGAGCAACAGCTCGGAGCAGACCAACTACAGCTGCTTCAGGTGCCTGGAGTGCAAGGAGCAATGCAAGGACAAAGCCGGGCTGGCCGCGCATTTCCAGCAGGCCGTGACCGCGGGGACGACCAGCAGCACGGTACGTAGGGGGGAGGGCAGCGGGAGGTGGGCGTTAGAGCCGCGGCAAACTGTCCCCGGGGGTGTGGGACAGAAGCGGAGGATCCTCCAAACGTGATCTGGGCAGCGCCTGCCTGCGCGCRCCCGATTCCTCCCGATGCAGGAAAACGCGTGAGCCGGGGTTCGGTTCGTGCCCGCGAGGCGCTGGTGGAGGGAGGGGAGGCTCTTTTCGGCTGGTGGTAAAGGTGCCCCGTGGGCGCAGGAGCCGGGCTGCGGCAGGGAGGGAAGAGCGGGTCCCTGTCGGTGCCCGGCCTGCTGGCACCCGCTGCGGGACGTCGCCGTCCCCGCGGAGCCATGTCAGAGCCGCGGGYGCCGCTTCCTCTTTCGCCAGCTTGAAGCACAAATGGAGTCTGGAGAAACCAGGCTGTGTGCTGGTGKGGGGGGGGGTTTCCCCCCCCCTCTYCGAGAGCCACCCTTGAGATCSCGGGTGGYTCCTGCTGCTGCCAACACATCCTGGTGTGTTAGGGCAGGCAGCGTCCAGCAGACGCGCAGGATTAATGCTGCCGRGGGGTTTAAAAGGCAAGGAGGGAAAACGGACCCACAGAGGAGCCCTGTGGCACGTCTTCACCTTTCCCTTTGTCCAGAGACGTTCAGCCCCTTTGCGTAGAAGGAATTTGCTGTTTCCTGGTAACTCTGTTTACTGCTGCTGTAGCCAGGATGCTGTTCAAATGCAGATATTATGGCCCTGCTGCCACAGACGAGGGCTACTTGCTGTTTGAAGATCACCAGGAGCTCCGAGAGTCACGAGCTTATGTGGGTTGTCCCGAGGAGCTTTCTTTTAACGGGAGGATTTYTTACTCCCATCCCCTCTCCTCGCCTTGGTGTCGGCGGAGGGTTTGGGACGCAGTGAGGGTGGGACGYCCGCACCGGGGCTGCGGGAGGAGCAGTGAGAGGGCACGAAGGGGAGGGACAGGAGAGCTGGGGGAAGTCGTCCTTACCCCCCCGCAGGCATCTGCGGCCCGTGAATGCGGCAGCAGAATATTTCTAGCTCAGAGAGCCCGTCTGCGGGGAGCGCTTCAGCTTGGAAGTTCAACGTGAAGTTGCTGGCGGGGCAAAACCTGTTAACAGCCTTCACCTGCCCCGCGCAGCTTTGTCCCCGWACCCAGCGGACGGACTCCTCCCTACACCAACACTGCCTACAAACAGCTTTTTCTTCCTTTAAAAATAAAAGAGACCCAGAGGCTTTCCTCGGCACGGCAAGGGATGGGGATGGCTGAAGCCTCCRTAATCCTCTTCCTCACCTGCCACCTTTCATCTCCTCTCCCTTCCTGACGTGCCCCTGGTCCCTGCTCCGTCTCCCGGGCTGTCTTTCGCTGCTGTTCCCTGTCTGATCCCTCGCTCCCTCCTGTTGCCCCGCTGCCAAAATCACCCTTGGGTCTCTCTTGGCAGCGCTTTGGGCCCCAGGCTGGTAGCGGCAGTGAGGGGAGCCCGAGGACAGGCTGGGGGCTGCGCCTTTCCTTCCTTGCCCACCTTTGCTCTGGTAATCGCATCTTTCAGGGCAGCTCCTGTTGGAAGCCCTGTCCTGTTCCCTCGAGTCCTTGTCAGCTTTTCCCCTTGACATATCCCCGTGTCCGTATCCTGGCGTGGAGTTGGAGTTAGTTTCGAAATGGTTTTGGCAGCTGGTTTGAATGCGCCCCCGCTCCCTCCGGTAAAACTCCCCCGCGGAGCGGCTGGTCCCTGGCGCCGCATCTGGGACCCGTCTGTGGTGAAAAGCCTGGAAAAGGCATCGCGTCTGCCTGCGGAACGCCCTCAGCGATTACCCGGCAAGCTGGCGCAAGCAGGTTATCTCCTAAAATGTACCCTGCAGAGTCCCGGCGCTTCTCTTCCCCCGCGGCACGTGGAACGGGGCTGCTTTGGGTGTTGCGGGTTGTTGGCCCGTCCGTCTGCGGAAAAGGCTTAAAAGCCCTTTTGTACACGTGGGTGCGTGCCAGGCTGAACCTCYCGATGCTCTTCTCCCCCAGGTTTGTACAACGTGTCCCATGATCATGTCCAATCGCTGCAGCTTTAACGCCCATCARCGGATGCACAAAAACCGTCCTCCCCACGTCTGCCCCGAGTGCGGAGGGAATTTCCTCCTGGCGAACTTCGAGGCCCACCTGAAGGAGGCCTGCCTGCACTTCTCCCGCAGAGTGGGGTACAGGTAGGGCTCCGCAGCCTCGGCTCGGGGCAGAGGGACCGGGGGGACGCCCAGGACCGAAGGGGAGAGTCCCAAGTCCGYGGCGGGTTTCCATTTTGCAGATGGGGCGGGAATCCACGTTCCTTCTCCCCGCCGGTGCTGGGTGCGGGGCTGAGGGTGAACGGCTCACTGCACCCCTTCTCTGGCTCTCACCCCTTTAACCCTGGGGGAGTTTCCCTCCTCGCCACGGTTTCACCTCAGTCGTGGCCGGCAGCGTCAGACCCCCGCCACCTCTCCCTGCTCCCGATGAGCTGCCTGAGCCCCGGRTCCACCAGCGATGGGCAGGACTGGTTGCTCCAAACTGGATTCCTCCCAGAGCCCAGAACTGGTTTGGATCCTGGTGTCTGTTGGGGCAGGGGCTCTTCCCAAGTCCCGAGGTCGGACAGGGAGCAGGCGTTGGGCCCTCGTGCTCCCGTTTCTCTTTGCTGTGAGCCCTCGGTGTGCGGCAGTCTCTGTGGCAGGGCTGAGCTCCCCCGTGCCCCCTACCCCTTGCCTCCCGCTCTCCTCCGCTCCCCAGGTGTCCCAGCTGCGCTGTGGTCTTCGGCGGGGTCAACTCCATCAAGTCCCACATCCAGACCTCCCACTGCGAGGTGTTCCACAAGTGCCCCATCTGCCCCATGGCGTTCAAGTCAGCCCCCAGCGCCCACGCGCACGTCTACACGCAGCACCCCGGCTTCAGCAACCAGCAGTCCAAGTAAGTGTTCCCCACCAGCTGATGTCCCCACACATCTCGCCGGGAGAACCGGGAGCACCCTCGGGGGGTGGGACGCTGGGGGAAGAGCTCAGCGCCAGCGTGGGGGGCTGCATCCATCGCCTTCCTGCTTTCCCGTCCCTTGGCGTGGGTCAGRCTGCGCCCAGGGCTGCTCTCAACCCTCTTGCCAAAGGGGTTCTTCCAAGATTCTCTTGACCCAAACCCGGGCTGTGCCAACAGCGGTGTTTTTTCCCCCGACAGAATGATTTACAAGTGTGCAATGTGCGATACGGTCTTCACTCACAAGCCCCTGCTCTCCTCCCACTTCGACCAGCATCTGCTCAACCAGCGGGTCAGCGTCTTCAAGTGCCCGGACTGCCCGCTGCTCTTCGCCCAGAAGCGCACCATGCTGGAGCACCTCAAGGTAGCGCCGGGGCCGGGCTCGGCCCCCTCTGCACAACCTCTTGATGTTGGTATTTGCGGAATGTCCTTCACCGGGGGCATCGGAGGCCGGATTAGGGCTGTCAGTTCATCAYGGACGCAGCAAGGCCCCGAGATCTGGTTCCCTCATCCCCCACGCCCCAAAGCCCGAGGAGACGAGCCTGCCTGTGTGGGCTGGGGCCGGGGGGGGGGCAGGCTTTCCTTCTAGCCTGCTGCGGTGCCGGGGGGAAAATCCCGGCCCCAAACAGCTGCCAACACCCTTGTCTTTGCTTTCCAGAACACTCATCAGCCCCAGAAGCCCAAGGAAGACCTGGGAAAGAAGGCGGCCGTCCTGCTCACGCCGAAGCAGGAGCCTGTCGAAACCCCCGTGTCCAAGATCTCGGAGGAGTCGTCGTCCTCCACGGAGGAGGATGAGCCCCCCAGCTCCCCGGAGCTGCGCAAGACCAAGCGAAGCCGCTTCCAGCGCAAGACGGTCAACAAGTCCAAGGGCAGCGGGTGGACGTGCGGCGTTTGCCACTCCTGGTTCCCRGAGCGCGACGAATACGTCTCCCACATGAAGAAGGACCACGGGAAGGTGAGGAGAAGGCCGGGGGCTCCAGCTCCGGCTCTGCCGAGCCCTTGGGAATGTGGGCAGGGAATGTTTATGGCACAGAGCAGTGGGGCAGGACACCCAGGTTCCTTGCTGGGCCGGGAGCACGTTCTGCCAGAGTCTGGCCGTTAGATCTCCCCCCGGTACAAACTCGGTCGGGGTTGGGGTTTTGGGGAGCAGGGACGTTACCTATTGTGGTGACCAGCAAGGRCCAGATACTCGTTATCCAAATGTGCGGCCGTGGGATGGGCGAGGAGAGGAACTCTGAGGCAGCACCGAGTCCCCATGTCCGGCTTCTCCACGTAAGCGGGAGCCCGGCGCTCCGGCCTCTCGGCCCCCGTGCGGTACCCACCCGCCTCTTTCTTTCCTGCAGTCGGTGAAGAAGTTCCCGTGCCACCTCTGCGAGCGCTCATTCTGCTCCGCTCCCAGCCTCCGGAGACACGTGCGAGTGAACCACGAAGGGATCAAGCGCGTCTATCCCTGCCGGTACCCGCAGCACCTTCTCCTGGGTTTGGCTGAGAAAAGGGGTCTGGTGTCACGGGTGGCTCTGTAACCCAYGGGGGAAGCTTGATGGGGATTCGACAAGTGTCCTGGAATTGGGAGGGAAAGGAGGTGCTGGGAAGGACTCCGGGGTTCTGTACCCTCTAGAGGAACGTGGATGAGTTGTGGGTAGAGTCGGGGGTCAGAGYGCCAGAGCCACGCTTTCCCAGGGGAGCGGGGCTGGAGCCGGCCTGGGGCTCGGCCCCTCGCTGCGGAGCGCGGCTTCATGGCCTCCCTGCTCCGGCCCTGCAGGTACTGCACCGAGGGCAAACGCACCTTCAGCAGCCGGCTCATCCTGGAGAAACACATCCAGGTGCGACACGGGATCAAGGTGACCGACCAGACGAAGAGCCAGGAGGTCGTTATCGCCCGGATAGGGACCGGCCCCACGCAGGTACGAGGCCTCTGTGGTCTCGCGGGGCGCTCGCAAGGGGCTGGGGCCGTGCGGAGGTTTCGGGCAGGGTCGAAGGCGTCGCCGTGAGCCCCRATCCTGGTTTCCTCTCGCCTCCGCACGTCCCGCGGTGCCTGGGACCGGCGGCTCCCTCCCGCTGCGAGGCCCCGCGCGGGCTGGGCGGTGCGGGCCCCGTCTGGGCGCAGCGTGGGCAGCTCCCGCCTCGCTCTGCCGGCCGGGCAGGCCTGGGGCTGGGCTGGCTCAGCCTCTCGCCCTCCGCTGGGAGAAAATGCAGAACATCCCCTCCTGCTTCGGGCTCGCGCAGGAGCCGCCCCAGGCCGCGAGGGGCCAAGGYGCCCGCCGCGAGGGGAACGGGCACCACAAAGGCCCTCGTGGGAGCCCCAGGCACTGGCAGGGGCACAGCTGGGGCTGGCTGAGGCCCGTTGGGCCTTTTTCTGAGCAAGTGGCTGTGGGATCTCGTTGGGAAATCCCTGAGGGGGCTGGGTCAGGGCAGGAGCTGCTCAAACCGGGCAGCCATTAGAGCTCATCCGAACCGTTCCCGTAGGTGTCCAGTCGGAAGCGGAAGCTGTCCTCGGACGAGGGCGACTCGTGCAGCGAGGAGCCCGACAGCACCACCCCTCCCTCCAAAAACCCCAAGGGCGACCGCAAGGCCCCCTTCCGGTGCCGAAAATGCGGTTACCTCGCCAGCAGCTCCGCCGACTTCCAGGAACACATCCCCCAGCACCGGACTGACGAGAGCTCCCACCAGTGCCGGGAGTGCGGGCTCTGCTTCACCTCSCAGGTCTCCCTCAACCGCCACCGCTTCATCACCCACAAGAAGAAGAAGGGAGCGGGCGAGATGGAGGAGCCGGGGCCCCGCAGCCCCCTGGACGGAGGCGCCCAGCACGCGGCCGACGGCAAGCTCTCCTGCAAGGTGTGCGGCCGGTGCTTCGACAGCCAGCTCAACCTCAAGACGCACTTCCGCACCCACGGCATGGCCTTCATCCGGGCCAGGCAGAACGCGAGCCCCGAAAACTAGGGCCGCGGCAGAGGGGGAACGAGACCTGTATATAATCGGCACAGAGCTCTTTGCGACGGAGGCTGCCGGTGCCCGCCTGGGCTCCCCCGTCCTCCCTCCCTCCTCCCGGGCGGCGTTCCCGCATGGGCTCGGATAAAGGGGCCGGGAAGAGAGACGAGAACRCGGCTTGCACCATCCGGCCTGACTCCGTGCGCCCGGCTCGCCGCATCGGCCCGGCYGGCGTCCGCCCTCAGCCCCCCCTGGTTTGCGGGCAAGAGCCGGGGGAAGGCAGGATTTCGGCTGCCTCGTTGCGCAGGAGGCGGAGGGCAGAGCCCAGACTTGCTGCCCGGCTGGCGGGGAGACCGAACGGTTTGTTCGCCGCTGGCGGCTCTGTCCTCACGCGGGGACGTGACCCGCCCCACAGCCCCTCGCCTCTGCGGGGAGGGACAGTGGCCTTCCTCCCGCGGGGACGAGGACGGGAGAGTGACACCTCCCGCCCCGCGGCCAGTGTTGGCAACCCTGAGTCACAGGCTCTTCTGCACCACGGGGCTCTGCCCGGCCGCTCCGCCGGGACRCGCCGTGCCGGAGGGGAAGCGCGGCCGAGGCGGCGGCAGCCCTCGGGGAGCGCTGGGGCCGGGCAGGACCTGGGGCACCGCAGGGCAGCGACGTCTGCGCTGACGGTAACGTCACAGCAAAATCCACCTCTTTTTTTTTTTTTTTTTTCTTCCCTTTTGAATGTTGCTCGTTTTGTATTTTGCCGGGAGCTGCGAGGAGAAGCCGGTTCCAGACTCGCGGCTGGTCTCCGTCGTGGCAGAGACGCCGCAGCCCCGCCTGGGCTCCGCTCGCCGGCCGCATGCGCCGGGTCCCTCCTCACCGTCACTCGCTCGAGGCGGCGCTGGCCCTCGGACACGGCGCCCCAGGACGGCCGCGCTCGGGCCCGGCTGGCAGCTGTCCCCGGGGAGGAGGAGGAGGAGGAGGACGAGGAGGAGGTTTTCGTTCCGCAGCGGAAAAACAGAAGCCAAAAAAAAGGCCTCTGGGTGAGATCAGCGCGAGCCCGGCGCCGCCATCACCCCCCGGCACCACAAAGCTGCACCCAGCGTTGGCCGACGCGGCGGCGGGGGGATCTCCCCGCACCCCCCAGGATCCGGGCCGGCCGCTCTCGAGGAGGGAGAGCCGCTGCCCAGCCCCGGTACGGACTGACACGCTGACGGTGAGTCTCGGGGGGCTTCTCCCGGGGGCGCTGGCATCCCCCGCCGCCGCCCCCCCTTCCCGCGCCGGGGGCCGGGGGCTCCGCTGGGGCCCGGCCCGCCGAGGGGCTCGGTTCAGCGGCTGCCCCTCTCCCTCGGCGGGCCC
Organism: Oceanodroma leucorhoa; assembly: GCA_030449065.1. Taxonomy (NCBI): domain Eukaryota; kingdom Metazoa; phylum Chordata; class Aves; order Procellariiformes; genus Oceanodroma; species Oceanodroma leucorhoa. Next base: position 1,066,922 of record JASVER010000178.1, read on the forward strand.
CGGCGCAGGGGGGGTCCCGGCGGCTCCCCCTTGGCCGCTGCGACCCCGCGCACACGCGYGTGCGAGAGCTCGGCCCCGGCACAGCCGGTCTCGCCTGCGCCGGGCTGTTGCCGCGTCCCCGTTACCTGCGGGGAAGGAGAAAAAAACAGCCAGAAAAGAAACTTTCTACTTGTTCTGTTTGTTTAGCGCCTGTGCTTGGGGTAGGGTGTTTGTGTGAGTAATTATTTCAGTAACTTAACTTTGGGCTCCTTCTTATTTCCTTGTGAATAACCTCTAACACGCTGTGTAAAGTTGTATCATACACTAAAAGTGACAAAAAAAAAAACAACCTACTGTTGTGATTTTGGGTTTTGTTTTTGTTTTGTTTTTATTATTTTGTGGGGTGGGGGAGCTGGTTTGCCGGGGTTGGGGTTTGGTTTCTTTTCCCCCCTCTTTTTTTTCTCCTTTTTTTTTAAGTGCAAGGGGGCAATGCCCCCCCACGCTGCAGGTGGATTCAGCTGAACGGCACACGCAGAGGCGGGGGGGGCTTTTAAAATAAAAGGAGGAAAAATAAAAGCGACCAGCGGTTCCCGCGGCCCCTGGGCCAGGTGTCCCCCCCCSCTTCCCCGACCCCCTCGGCCGTATCGCGTGGGGCTGTGAACGTGTAAATGATGTTTAATAATAGAGAAGAACCTAAAGTTTCTACAAGTTTTAGAGGAAGGAAACAAAACAAATTGCTTTGTAATCTTGGTTTTCAAGCACTTCAGTGCCTTTAGATCGACTTCTGTTGAAGCGGGCGGGGGCGTCTCGACACTCGGGTTTAGGGGTTGTGATTATGCTACATGAAAACTCCGGGCACTGCAAGAGGCTCTCAGGTATCCTTTATTCTTGTAGTAATAATGCAATTAAACTTTTAGTGGTTTAACCCCTGCTGTGCCCTGTCTTGCTTCCATGGCCCCACGTGTCSGGGGGGGGGGGGGGGGCCTGTGTCCCCCCCACCCCCTCACAAGGGTGTTGGTCCTGCCCCAGAATGGGGCTGGAAGGGGCTGGGTGCCCCCTTCCCCAGCGAGGCCTTAGGGCTGCTCTGAGCCCTCGCTGCAAAGCTGCGGGGGGGGGCACCCCCAAACAAGGTCTGTGACTGCCTGTGACCATGGTTTTAGGGTGCCCTTGGCATGGGAACCCCCCCCAAGTCCCTGATTAAGCCCCCCCCGCCCTCCCTCCCCCCCGTGGTTCCTAGCCACTGGCCGCCAGCATTTTAAAATAGAATTTTTGTTTTTTAATGCTAAATAATCAACATGACAAATAATAATTAGTGCTAAACAAAGAGACCGAGGGCATCCGGGGTTACGGGCCGGCGCTGGGCGGGGGGGCGGCACCGGGAGCTACGGCCACGGAGGGGACGTCCCCATCTGTGCAGGGGGACAGGCTGAGCCTCGGGGGACACGGGGGTGCAGGGGGAGGGGGGTCACTGCTCCTAAAGCGAAGGAAGGGGCTGGAGAAGAGCCCAGGGGCCTGGGGGGGGGGGGTCAAACCTCTTGGGCTGCCCTGTCCCCCTCCCCAGAGCTGGCAGCGCCGGCTCTGCGCTCTCCCGCAGCCAGAGCTGCCCCGGGAGGGCCGGGGGGGGGCTGGGGCCAGGCCGGGGCCCCCCCGGGAGGGCTCCAGGCCCCTTCCTGCCCCCGCGTCCCATCTCCGGAGCGTCGCCTGGTCGAACCCACCCCAGGGGAGGGGAACCCCCCCCCAAGCCCAGCCACAGCCGCCCCGTGCCCGGCCGCCAAGGAAAAGCAGCCAGAAATTATTGCAAAAGGCAGAGGGGGAGTGGGAAGGGGGTGGGGTGGGGGGCTTCACAGTCCCAAATTCCTGGAACAGAGTCAAAACAAAAAAAACCAAACCAAAACAAAAAAAAACACAAAAAGAAAAAGGTGCTCGAAAGGAGCACGAGGCGCCGCCACCCCGGGCACCGGCCTCCGGGAAACCCAACCTTGACGTACCGGCCGTGGGTGCTGCGGGACCCTGCGGGAGCGGTGCCCTACGCGGGGGGGGGGCAGAAAGGGGCGCGAGAAACAAAGAACGGGCCGAGGGTGGGAGCCGAGCGATGCTGAGGCCGCGGGGGGGGGGGAAACATGCAGGGACGGGGCCGTCAGGGTTCACCTCCGCTGCCTTCAAGCGGGCGCAGCAGAAGGCTCAAGTCACGGCAGACGCCGAAGGGTGGGGGCCAAGCCCACCCCCCCCAGGTCCTAAATATTTCATGAGATTGTGGAGAGTTCCCAGGACACCGACGGGCGTAATACTGTCGGGAGGAAGAGGCGGCAGCRCGGGGGCGAGCGCTGCCCCCCCGTCCCGAGGCCCTTTGCTGGCTTTCRCCCGGCCGCCGCCGGACCCCGCGCTCGCATGACAGCAACGGTTACCGCGTGATCCGTTCCGCTTTGATTTTCACGAGTGGGCTTTTTTTTCCTGCTTCAACTGCTTGGTTTTTTCCTTGTTTCATTTTGTTGAGGAGTCTTGGCAAAAAGCAGCCCCGGGAAGATGCTGAGACTCGGCCTCCTTTTTACCGTCGAGGACCGAGACCTCTTCGCGGGGAGCAAAACTGAGGCCCGGGCCGGGCGCGGCGGCGGGCACGGTGCCATTCTGGGAGAGGGAGGCCCGCGGCCATCACATGATGCCGTTGGTGAGGTACTGGAAGCCGTCGTAGAGCTTGGTGGTGATGGAGCGCATGCTGCCGTCCACCATCTGCTCGACGAGCAGCTGCAGCTGCTCCTCCGTCATGTTCATGTGGAACCGCTCCTTCAGGTTGCGGATGGTGGACGAGCCGTGGAAACAGGGGAGCTGCGACCCTGCAGGGAGGGGGGACAGGGTTTGGCACGGGGGCACCGGGGCGAGCGCAGCCCCCAGGGGCTCGGTGGTCCCCACCCAGCGGGACGTTTCYGCTGTGGCCGGCTCTGAGGCTGGGCTGTGGCTCCGGGATTCCCCCGGCGCTGCCCGGCAGGGTCAGGGTTAGTCAGGACCCGCCGCCGCCACGTTCAGGGCCTGTTCCCACAGAGGGACGGGCAACCCCCTTCCCTTGGGCCCGTTTGAGGCTTCCCCGGGGCACAGCGGTGCTCGGCCACCGCCACGGGCACGTTTCCGCTCCCCTCYTGCCCCGCGGCGCAGCCCGGGTACCCCCACGGTCACTGAGCCATTTTCGGGCGATGCTCCGTGCGGCCCGGACCCACACATGGCGCCTCGCTCTGGGGCCGGGGGCTCCCCTCACCTTGCTGCATGATCTCCACGATCTGCACAACTTTATCCATGTGCTTCCGGGCAGCGATGAGACCCTGCAGCATCAGCATCTTGTAGTAGTTGAACATGTCCCCGTCCAGCCCGCCCATCACCTGGAAGGGAGAGGGGGTGTGGGTCGAGGGCAGCGGGTGGAGAAGCTTTAGGACAACAGCGTGCCCTGAGCAGAGGGAMTGTCGACGGGAGGGGCGCGATGGGGTTTTTTTAGGGAATTTCACTCCTCTGAGCGAACCCACACCGCAAAGGGAGCGCCTCCAGCCCCCAGCGCGTCAGCTGGCTCCCAAGAGCAGCTCGGCTGAGGCCGCGGCGCTGGCCGAGAACGGCCACGGGTGTCAACCCAGCTGCCAAGGGTTCGACGGTGCCACCGACGCTGTGGGGTCACCGACACGTCCCCCCCCTCACTCACATCCACAAATTCCGTGGTGAGTTTGAAGGCAGACGTCTCAAAGCCAAGATTCCTGGGGGAGCTGGAGAGGATGAACCCGAAGTCGATGTGGATTATGTGTCCATCCGCATCCAGCAAGATGTTGCCGTTGTGCCTGTGCGGGAGACGGGAAACTTCCCATTAAACTTTGGAAGCGCGCGCACGGCCCCGGGAGCAGCAGCACCCTCCGCTCCCGGGACTTCCCTGCTGTACCCGGGGACAAAATGACGAATCCCGGTAGAGGACCCAGCTGCGGCGCGGGGACTTGCCTGTCCTTGACCTGCAGTAGGTAGCACACCAGGCAGTAACCGGCACAGCTCTGCACGAAATTCCTCTGGGCTGTCAGGAAGGATTCGGTATTGTAATTGCCATGTTCTTGCAGGAAATAATCCAGCAGCGAAAGCAGGGATTGCTTCTTGATTTGGTGGATGGACACAGCATTCACCACTGGCTCAATCATGCCGCTGTCGGCGGAGATGACGAGGATTTTGTATGGCTTGATCCAGAGCGGGACACGCTCCTGTTCCCAGATGGACTGTGGGAGAGAGCGAGAAAAATCCCTCAGGATCCAGGGCRGCCCCACACGGCCGCAGCCCCCGTGGGCAGCCCCTCTCCCGTCCCACCTGCAGCTGCTTGAGGACCTGGAAGGCGAGCAGCTCCTGCCGGAGATCGTCCCCGCACTTGACGATGACGGAAAGGAGGCGCCAGGAGGGCAGGTGGCCGTAGGGGGACCCTTCCCGGATCCTCCTGCAGAGAACGGGCAAGGATGGGGGTGTGAGGAAAGGGTGGGTGGGCAGTGAGTCAGCCGGAGGTCTGCGATCAGGGCTTCGGGGGCAAGGAAAGCCTCTGGAAATGCTCCRTTGGGCCAGCAGCAGAACGGGCTCCAGGGCCCAGGACTGCAAGAACTGCCGAGCCCTCACCAAACTACGGCACAAATCTTGCCTCAGCCACAAGCCGCCTCCGAGAACAGCAGAAGGGAATTAACTAACTCTCCCTGAATCCCCCAGCCCCTCCGTCAGAACAACACGGAYGAGACTACCCCCAAATTTATAGAGCCCAGGGGGCTCTCCCTCTCGTTCAAGTTGAAACTTGCGGGTTGGACATACAACTCCGAGAGCAGGAACACGAATTAGTTTATTTTGGGACGGGCCACACTCTTCTGACGTAAAAGATGCCTATAAATACCTGGTAAAGCCCCTCAAAGCCTAACCCAAGAGCAGCAAATCTGCCGTGGATTTTCTCCCTCCTCCGGCACACCCACTGCTCGCTGCCCGCCGCCTCCCCGTGTCCCGAGGAGCTCCGGGACGTACAAAGTCCCTGCGGCGCCGAGGCCAACCCGGCCCCTTCCAGCCCTACCTGACTTTCTCCTGCCAGGGCTCCTTCAGGGCGACAGCGGATGGGTCCTCGGGGTCCCTCTTGAAGGAGGTGGGGGTGTGCGCCAGCTGCTCCGAGAGCCGCCGCCTGCAAGACGGAGCCGTCGTTAAGCAGCGGAGCCCATCGTTGCGGGAGAAAGCAGCATCACCCGTACAGCCAGGGCCTCTCTGAGCCAAAGCACTTTACAAAGCTCGTGGATTCACCCCAAACCAGGCAGAAAGGACGCCAGCGGCTGAGCAGGGGAGGCTGTACCAGCCCAGAACGTCTCCCACACGCCTCTGTTTGGGGCTCTCGTAAACCTCCACTGCCCAGAGCRTGCGGAGTCCCTCCTTAACGCGTGCAGATGTTTTTTCTCTGGGAATCTAGCCGAGGAATTTCGCACGCTGCCCTTTTTGCATCTGAATTCACGACCCGCCCCAATAACGCCGCAGCCTGGGCCGCTCTCGCCACGCCAGCCTCACCTGATATCCCCAGCAGCGATGAACACGGGCTCCCTGCTCTCCTGGCTGGTGATGCTGTCCACGGAGAACTGGGAGATGTTGTCACAGCTGTTGGTGTGGATCTCCGGCAGCTGGGAGGGGAAAGGTGCGAGAGGTGGATGTAGCGGCTTCCGAAACACTCGTCTGCCATCCCGAAGGGATGCTCCTCCCCGGGCAGGAGCTGGGACGGCACCGCCGCCTGGAAGGGCCTTCCCGTCCCGCGACGCCGCTGCGCCGGATCCCGGCAGCATCTCGCAGTGCCAGCGAGGGACAGACCCYGCCCGGCACCCCCGGCCTCACCTCCACCTGCAGCTCCACGATGTCGTCCACGGACCAAGCCTCGTCGTCGTTGTCGTAGTTGGGGACGGTGGTGAAGCTGCTGGTCCTCTGCTCGTGCGTGATCCCGCACTCGGGGAGGTTTTCGGCCGAGCGCGTGCTCCGGATGCGGTTCTCGGGGATCCGAGCGGGCACATTCGCTGTGTCGAAATTGTCACATTCAAGTACTTCAACGTAGATTAAATAGGGAGCCTGGGGGAAGCAAACCCAAGCGTTAGCGGGGCACGGTCGCTGCAAGTGCCAGGCAGCTACAGGGGCGGCCCGATGCTCTCTGCTCTTGCGGGSTGTACGCTTTTTCTTTTTGACGTATGGTTTTTGGGGGCAAAGCCCTGCTTTTCGGTAGATGCGGCACAGCCCCCAGGGYAGGGCTGGACCTCCCAGAGACCCCTGCAGCGCACGTTTCAAGGGGCGGTCGCTCTCAGGGGAACGTTTTCCCCTCCCAGCGGCGGGGACGGATCTCCCCCCGCAGTGCTCCCAGCCCTGGAAGCGGGAACACAACCCTCTGTGCCACGTGGCAGCAGCCGGGCTGCAAGGAGGGACCCTGCTCCGGCGCCCCGAGCGCATTTATTTCGCTCAAGGCCCAAAGAGGGGCCGCGCCGAGGACAAAAACCTGCCTTTCAAGGCAAAACAGTTCTCCGGCCGCTCGTACCTTGTCCTTGGAGTTGAGGACGACGGCCTGCGTGTGGGGCACCCGCACCACGTGATGGTCGAAGCCAGCCGTCGGGAGCCAGGCGCGCGCCGGCAGCTTGTGGTTCAGCAGCGACAGCTCCGAAATGAGCCGCTGGGTCTTCTGCTCTTTGGTCGGCAAGGTGGCCAGGCGCTTCCCGATGGCGATCAGGGATTTGATGAATTCTCTCTCGGGAGCAAGTCTGACAGGCTAAAAAAGGTTTAGGGAAGGAGGGTGGAGGGAGAGTGTTACAAAGGCAGCAGGTTGGTAAGAGATCGGCAGTTTTGCAGTCGGGCTCCGCAGTCTAAAAGCAGCAGGATAAACCCAGAGAGAGAAAGAGGCTCTTCCCATCCCACCCTCTTCCCCGCTCTCAGATGATGCTCCCGTGACCGGAGAGCCAGGCTCATCATCCGGGAGCAGAGCAGGGCAGCATCAAAGCACTTTTTCCCTCCCGTTGTGCTGTCCAGAAATCCTCCTCCCCGAAACTCCGGAGCCGACACCCTCAGCAGAAGCCGCCGGATCCCCGCGGGCCGGGAGCCCGCAGCCAGCAGAGGGAGCGCGAATCGGCCTCGGCCCGGCTCGGCCCCGCGTTTTTGTTGGATCCTCACCCCGAAGCCTCGATCGTGGCTCAACCATTTTGCAAAAAGATCAAACTGCGATTCGGGAAGCCCCCCCCGCGGCCTAAGCCGAGCTCTGCTCGACTATTTCAAGCTTTTAAATCAGAACAAACGATTGCGGCTGATTTTGCCATTTAAGATGCAGAATTAAACTCGCAGAGTGTTCACTGTACGATCATGCTGGAAATGCACATGCAAAAAGCTATGGAGCGTGAGAAAGGAAGCAAAGAAAAACGTCGGAGAGCCGGGAACGGCTGCACAGCAAAATAAAGGGATGGTAAAAAGAGGAGAAGGATCAGTCTGGTGGTTCCCTTTTGGGAAAGGGCAGGTGGGAAATCGTTTGTATCTGTAGTCCACGTCAAAAATCCTTCCAAAAATCCTTCCTGTCCTTTCCCCCCCTCTGCTCTCCCGCCCACCTTGCTAGCGAGCGCAGCAGAGGCGTCCTCGGGCCAGGAGGAAGCGTTTGCACAGCGTCTACGCCAGCGATATCGCTTTCACCTACCAGGCAGAGGATAAATATTTAAAACCCTGCACCAGCTGATGCTCCGTCCCCCGACGGGTTGGAAAGCGCCTGGTCCCGGCCGGACCCTGCTCTGCCTCGGCTCCTGCCACCCAGGCCACCCTGCGCCCCAAACGCTTCCCTGACCTCCGGGACCGTTTTGCTCAATTGCATTTAATCCAACTTTTGCAAAACATGGAAGGATAGTCAAAGGGTGCCGGGCTCCTTCCGATGCCTCTTCCATCGAGCCCCGACGGCTGCCATGTCCCTGCTCCCCTAAGGACCTTCTGCTCTCTGGTCGATGCGGGTTCCAGCTTTGGCACGCAGCCGCTCACCAGAACAGCCCCGCACCCCCTCGCCCGCCCTGAGGTCTCTGCACTGCTCGTCTTGGCAGAACGACGTCACGAAGGCGTCGCTGCGTGGGAATCTGGGATTGCGCCCGGCGAGAAGGTGCCCACGCGCAGGAGCAGACCGCGAGGGAAGCCCTCCCGGTTCAGACCTGTACCAGTCTGTGTACCCCAAGCACAGGCAGTTTTTAAACCCCTTCTTCTCCAGGGATCCCAAAGCATCTCCTGAAGCATCTTCTCCCTGTTTCGCAGCGACTGGAGCGAAGCCGTGCCGACGCCGGGAGGGCCCTGCCACCCCCAGGACCCGTTCTGCACCTCCGGTGGTCGCGCTCCGCTTGAAAACCTTCAGGTCTCGGCTCCTCCAGCCAGAAACACGCGGCCGGGAAACGTCCTCCCCATCCCGTCCCGCTCCAAAGGCGTCCCACCGAGTGCTGCTCCGGTCTTCGGCGTTATCGGGGGACTCAGCACGGGAAGTTTCGCATCCTGTTATGGAGAAGCAGCTTCGGAAAATGGCATCAGCTGAGCCGGGGCCGTCCCTGGCCCGAGCCGTCGCAGGAAACGCCGTCTCCAGCCGGCCCGAAGAGCCGCGGGAAGCCTGTCACACCAAAGCTGGGCTGCGGAGAGCTGCTTTTGCCCTGGCTCATTAACGTCACGGTCCCGAAGGCCAGTGAAGAGAGCAGGACGGGAGATGCTCTTCCCTCATCCGACCACCCGAAGGATCCTTCTGCTGCTCTGAGCCAACATAAATATTTACTTTCTACCATTTACTTTCTACTACAGCAAAACATTTCACTGGCAGCACTTTGAAAAAAAAAATACTCCTGCTCTTAAATTAGGCAGGGCATCGTGTTTATGTTTTGCTAAGACACACTCCAGGAGCGTCCTTCTCCGCACGTGGGTTCAAACCGCTTCCCAGGAGCGGGCCGGGGCGACGACCCAGATCCGTCCCTGGCTACAGGACTGGCAGAGGGAGACCAGCTTCAGCCGACGGCTTCGGAGCGGTGCCGGAGGCGTCACGACGCAGCAAAGGGACGAGGCTGGTCCGGCTCTGCACGGCCACCGCGCCTGGCTGGTTCGAGCATCTCAAAAACGGGGGGTTAATCTGGGATGCTTTCCGGCCTCGGCTGCCAAAGCGTTTTCTGCTGTTCGACCTACCCTGGCCCTGACGTCCCGCCCCTCCTCCGCTCAAACCACACTGGCCATTTCAGAGCTTTACCCAGCAAACTCCTGGCCGCCCCCCATTTCYGCTGCCCACCTCACTCGCTGCGGGGGGGCGAGCCCCACCTCACCTACTCGGAAAGTGCTCCCCGGTCCCTCCAGCGTAGCTGCCTGCCGCAGGGATTTCAGCGTCGGCGCTGATAACCCTCCCTGCCGTGATTTATCAGCGCCGTGACCGCTCAGCGCGGTGCAGGTGCGAAGTTTATAAATCTGGCAGAAATGTTTGCCGAGAGCCCCGGCTGCTGCAATAACCATCTGCCGTCGACAGACAACCTGGGTCTGCAAAGCCTGGAAGAAAAGGTCCCCACCCAGGGGAGAGGAACGGGCGCTCGCTGCCGCCCGGCCCCGGTCGAGGCGGATGAGGTGATGGCAGCAACCGCCGCCACCGCCGGAGGAGCCGGAGATTTTTTGACTGAGGAGCCTGCAAGTGCTCTGCCAAGGCCAGGCCTCAAAAAGCCACCTGGGGAAGAGACGTCGCTGCCTTGGCTTGGCCGGGAGGAGCAGGAGGGGGGRAAAAATAAAGCAACTTACCTAAATTCGGGTGGCAAACTGGGACTCAGAGCCCGGTGTCCTACCTCCCGCCCAACCGCCGGCACCCCGGCTGCCGGAGCATCCTACCGTCCCTCGCGCCTCTTACACCCCGGGGAGTTGGAGATTTATAAAAAACGAAAGGAGGAGTCTGCWTCGGGGTGGGCTCAGGGGTAAAAGCCTGGTGCCCTGCGCCCGTCCGTCACCGCTCCTGCCCGCGCCGTGCCAGGCGGGAAAGCTGCGCGTTCTCCCTCTGAAGGCACGGGAGGAGGAGAACTGGGCACGCGTCGAACGGCTCTTGACAAAGGCTGCAAAGGCTGGAGCTCACCACAGAAACCCCGTCCGGGGGATGGGGGCTACGCAAGGCACCGCCGCCCGGGTCGGTGGTTTTGACCATGGACTACATATTCAACGTGTGGAAGCCCACTGGGAATCCCAGACGGAGAACACACACCCACCGGCAGGAAAATGACACAGAGGAGGAAGATGCTATTGATTAAAAAAAAAAAAAAATAATGAAAAAGGCTCATTTTGAAAGAAAAACGCTCTATCAGGGAAACGCTGGGTTTTGATTGAAAGACCGAAGTTGAACACACAGAAGGGGGAAAAATAATGATTCGTGGAAAAAGCAAATTAAATCCCATCTGGCAGAGAACTTTTAAGTAAAATTCAAGGAAACAGCATTTCCTCTTTCATCTGCGGACACCGCCACGCAAAGGCCAGCGCCTGCTCAGACCGAAATCGGCAGCATCAGCCAAGTCCCTCCCCTGCCTCCGCCGTTGGGTGGCGGGACGAGGGTTTCTCTCTCCCTCGCTGCCTTTTTTTTTTTGGGGTGGGGGGAAATGAGCACCCAGGGCACCCCCCAGCCCCTCGGGCCTTTCTGCTTTATTTTAGCCAAACCGGTGCAAGCGAATTTGCCCCAAGCTCCGTTTCCGCCGGCGTTTCGCTGAACAAGCAGGAAACGTTCAGACGAAGCCGGCACCGCCGTGACCCCGCTGCCGCGGCACGAGAGGCGGCCGGCGCGGTGCCGGCGGGGGGGGGGATGCTGGCTTTGCCCCCGCCGGGGGCTCAAGGGGTGCAGCCACTGGGGGGGCCGGCTGGGGACCGGAGCTGCTTGCGGTGCATCGCCGGGTGCCGGGGTTTAGTATTTTCGTGGCAGAGAGGAAATGCTGCTGTGGCGGGGGAGGCAGGCAGCCCGGGCGCAGGAACGAAACGGGCCACTTACGGGCGAGAGTGACTTATCGAGACTTTCCGTACTCGAGGAGAGCTCCTGGGAAATGGAGGAAAGGGGGTTTGTTGGCGGTTTTGGGTGGTGGTGTTTGTTTAAAAGGAGAGAGAGGAAGGAGGGAGAAGGGGAGAAAAAGCAATAGTTTAGCTCCAGGTTCATAACGATCACTTTTCATTTAATGATTTTTTTTTCCCCCCACCCCACAATTTTGCCGCCTTTTACTCTTGGGTAGGAAGCGGCACCGAAACCAGCACGTGATGCTTCCAGAGTAACGCGACAACAACGTCACAGATCCAAACCGGAGYCGCCTCCGGCCGAGGCCGCTCGTGGTGGTACCAAACAGGGCTCACGGCTCATCGGCAGATCCTATCGCTAAACGCCCATGGAACCCCCATAGATTTTCCCCACTTACACCCTTCAGAATATTCTCCGCCCCCAGAAGCGTAACTAAGGTTTCAGCTCTGACTTTCTGGGCTCAAATCAGCCGCGGAGACGGGAGCTGCGAGGGCAGGCAGGGATGCTCACGGTGGTCCCTGCCGCGCTCAGCCCAGCGCTGCCCCGACACCAGCCTCTCTCCAACACCAAAACCACTTCATCTTTCTCCCTTTAGCCTCTAATTTCAGCAGATAAAAGTAACCCCATGGAAACTTTCCTAAAGATTAAAAAATCCGGCAATTAAACTATTTTCATGATCAAGTTGACGAGACAGTATTAACCGGCGGCGGGGCACAAGCCATCGACCACGTTTCCCTGCCGGCACAGAAAGCCCCCCCGTGCATCCACCCGAGCCGGGATTTCCACCTCCAGCCCAACCATTCCGCAACCTCTGCGGCACCGCACTTACAGCCCATAAATCCATTATTTTCATRCAGAAAGAGACAGTAATTGAGCTTCACACCCTTGAGACCGGTGTGTAAGAGGTTTTAAAATTCACTTCCCAAAAAGAAACAAACAGGTCTGGATTTAGTATGTTAATTACAGGGATACGCTAATTCCACCAGGCTTAGTCTCACCATAAAAACCAGCAGCGTTTAAATTAATCGCTTCCGCGTGCCCACATGAAAACCCCAACAGTGCCGAGACCCCGCAAGGCTCACCAGGAAGAAAATACCCRGAGCCCGGAGGCTGCTACGGGCTCACATTGCTGCTTTCTTCTGGGCACCAGGCTCATTCCTGGATCTTAAATCAAGACATTTCAGGATCAGAGTTTCCCCTGTTTTGTTGTAAATAAAAAAATCTCTAACCAGGACATCAGCAACGGGACGTCGGGCTGCAGGACGGTGCCGTCGGGAGGTAAGCGAAAAGCTTTAAAAACACCGTCTGGCTACATTTGCTGGGGGGCAGAACAAGAGCTGTCACCTCTAAAACACGTCTGCCGGAGGTGCTTTGCCCAGTTCCGCTCCCATTACGATAAACACGATTTTCGAAGTTCCTCTTCCCACACGTCCTCTGCTGTACAGCAAATCTCGCAGACGAGGTGGGCTGCTCCTCCTCCAGCTCCGCAGCCGTGCCCCCGCGCGTGCCGAGCCAAGCTGGGGCCGGACCCYGTCCGCTAAAGCCGTGCCAGTTTGCAGTGACTGAGGGCAGAGTTTTCAAACTCCTCTCGGATTTAGCACCCARGCTCCCAATTTTTATCTGAAAGTCTTAAATCCCCCGACTTCCGAGGTCACACACCACCTCTCCTTCGCCGTGCACAGCCGCTGCTCCCAACAGCTTCACGCGCGGCACCTGTGATGCCATTAGGACTTAAATCCCACTGGAAACCTTTAAAAAGTGATCTACCAACTTTATAAAAAAATGCCGGCTCYGAAAACCGCAACCGTCGACTACAGGAGCTGGAGACACCCCCCGCGCAGGCATCAGGCAGCTCAGCAAAACCTGCCGCTAAGCCAAAGCCCTTTGGTGAATGTAAGAGGTGTCAGGGCATCAACGCTCTAAATGAAGGGTCTACCTCCGAACAAGGGGGTAATTATCCAGCTTGCAAAGCGTACCAAAAAATACCTGCGACGCTGGAGCAAAAGAGCCGCGCTCSGGGCAGCACCTGCAACAGCCTCTCCTCGGAGACGGGAACACCGGCGTGAACCAGCACGGAGTAGGAAAGCCGGGGCTCCCGCTGCCGCATCCCAACTCCYCAGGCAAACCCACAGCTCGACCTGTTAAAGCTTTGATTTTCCTGAAGACAACCTACGGCCTTGGCAGTTTCTAAGCTGAACCAGGCAGCTTCCAGCTTGCACGAGCATCAAACCCACCAAAGGTGCCCGCAYCAACAGGGACTCGGATCCCCGGCCGTTACCTGCGCCGGGATCTTGCCGGTTTCTCCCAGCCGCAGCACGAGGCAAGCTGCCGGCGCCAGCGGCGCGGCGCACGGTGCCGCCGGGACTGCGGGTCTGCAGCGTCCCGCAGAAAACGCGCCAGAGCCGGCTTCGGCGTGGGGCAAGGCGAGTTCCTCCAAGGTTCAGCGCCGGGTCCGTCACTAAGCCGCTCCCGGGACTGCGCGCGGCCGAGACCTCGGCTTTTAACCTCCTCTGCGGGAAGGCGGCACAAGCTGCGGTGTCTGCTGCGGCTCGGATCACTCGCTCGCCATGCTGGGCGTGAGCGACAAAACCTGCTCGSAGCACGAGGCCTGGATCCGGCCAGCTTCGAAGGGGAATTAAGTGCATTTTGGTTTTTTGCTTAGCGTCTAACCCTCCGGCATCATCTCAGCAGCTCCGGACACGTTCGGAGCCAGTTCCTCCCCACCTGCCTGTGCTCCCAGCAACCCCACTTCACGGGCAGCTTCGCTCCCCAGCTCCGAAGGATGACGAGCTGCAGGGGCAGCTAAACCTGGGCAGAGCTTGGCCTAAACCCACCTGCTTCACCCAAAGGCCACGGCTGCAGGAGGACCCACTGCAGCCCCCCAAGGGCTCGGTCATTCCCTGTTCCCCCACGTTCATCGCAGCGTGGCTCTGCCCTGGGACACAGCGGGGCAGCCGGACCCGCTGGCCACCCAAGGACACAAGGACAGACATTTTTGGGGTCTCTATTCAGTATCTGATGATTTCCCCAGCGAGGTCAGGTAATTTTAGGGCAGCCAGCCAGCAAACTGGAATAAAAACRTGCAATAGGGAACACAGCTCGTTGTGCAAGCAGACCTAGCGAAGTTTGGGTTCCTCCAGGTGTATCCTACATCCCCCAAACCCTCCTCTCCCTGCCACAGCTCCAGCCACCCCGAAGCTTCCTGCGACACCTCAGCACCTCCATGTCCCCTCGCCGGGGACCCAGGGAGCTGCTTCGGCGTGGGGCACGCTGGCCRGCATCGGCAAGAGGCACAAACCTCTGCAACGCAGGCGATTCTGCAAACCGTAAAGAAACTCGGCACGTTTCTGGCTTCTCCTCTCTGCGGCATTTGGTCAACGCTTCAGAAAGTTCCTGCCGGAGGAGACAAGGATCGCGCGAGACTCATTTCCCCGGGAAACCAGGCTGGAAGGAGCGGGAAAACGAACCACACTCCAAGGGTGCCAGCAGCACGACTCCCCTCCCTTGCAAACTCGACATATGGATGAGCCGTTTGCCAAGCGCGGGCGAGTTTCCAGATCCGTCACTCGGGAAACAAGAAGCCCTGAACGTTTAATAGCCTGGTCTCAGCCGAAAGGTAGGTGCAAAGCGGTGTTTAGGGTCCGTCGTGGCCATCGCTGGCTCTCTCCCCTTCACCCATCGCTCCGCCCTGCGCTCAGGACAAGGCTCATCCGCAGCCACCATCTCTGCAGGGTCCGCTTTGGGTTTTAAGGATAAAATTCTTGGTCCTTCTTAAGATGTAGCAACATTCAGCACAAGTTTCTACCCGGTAAACACATACCGTCATACCGACAAAAATAACTTCATCTCTCTTTGTGAAGCGCTCGGCAGCGAGCTCAGCGCGCCTTGGCCCCGACATCGCTTTCACTTCCACAAATCTTCGCAGAAGGACTTTCCTACCTGTTAYAGAACTAAACCAGACATTATGGATGGCAGTGTTTTATATTTTAAAAAACAATTTAAAATCAGGACAGCTCTTGAGAAGCAAAGGCCTCACCAACGCTGCTTGTATTACGGGGAAGTGTAGAAGTTTTAGCTGAAAGACATCAAGCCAGGATGCCCGGGGGAGTCAGACTTTGCGGCTCGAGCGACGGCTGTCACCGGGGTCAGGCGGAAAGCTGGCGGCAGAGGGATGTCCTACCAAATCGACGATGCAGAAAAGATGCAAAGCCTCCCAACTCGGGCCCGTCCRCGGGACCACGGCGCACCCGGCAGCACCGCCCTCGCAGCGATGGGCCGCGACAGCATCAAAAGCGATCCTCTGGCAGCCGCRCTGCTCTTATCGCGGCGGGGAAACAAGCTCTACCAGAAAAAGCACCTCTGCCAGCGCTGCTGAAGGTGCAGTTCCAGAGGTAAGAGGCCAACGCTCCTCCACACCCCGACGGGCAAAGGGTGCGGCGGGGACGTGGGCTAAAAAGCGAAAGGCCAGGGTCGGCCGTGCCGGGCAACCTCGAGTAAAGAGCAGCTTTCGAAGCCAGAAGTCGCCCGCGAGCGCACAGGCTCCGATAAGCGAGTCCGTGCAGAAGTGCAGACGTAAACAGATTTGCATATAAACCCTCGCTGCCGTTTCTCGAGATAACGCTGATGCTGCTGTTAAAAAAAATAAAACCCCAYGCCGTGGGCAGCACTCGCGTCGCGTGAAAGCTTTGCTCTTCCTCCACCACCCACCCACGCGCAATGGCCCCGAGTCAACAGCGAGGAGCTGGCATTTAAGAAGCTGCCGTTTCCAGCGCTCCCTTCCCGGCAGCCAGCCTAGATTCTTAACTGATTATTCAATTAGCAGTTTTCTAATTAAAATATTTTTACTTGACTAGTGGAACCAGTTCAGCCAAACATTTCTGTTTGCACGGAGACGCGAGTCCGCCCGGGTCTCTCCACCATCAGCCCGGCTCCGAGCAGGCGCTGGGTTCAGGCTCRCAGCTAAAGCAAGCCGTTCCCATTTAAAAATAGCTGGTTTCAATCCAGTTGGTCAAAATAATAATAATAATAAAAAAAAAGCTGTTTTTCTCTCAGTGCTCTGCATATTTTGAACCTTGATCTTAGCTCGTGAAGGGATCTGAGAGATGAACCACCCCTCCCAGGCAGTCAGCGTGATTTATTCTTCCCACCTTCGAGGCTTTGGGAGTTAAAACGCTGGTGGGAGGCAGAGGGGGGCTCGGGGAGCGTCCTACCTGTTCCATCCAGGTGCAGGCTCTCAGCTGTAAACTTTGGCCCTAATATTGAAATTATTTAAACTCCAGGGCTCGCCATCGTGGCCCCGGATTTCTCAGCACCATCAGCGCTGCACCCTGCCACGCTGGCAGGGACGCCGGGGTCAAACCGTGGAGCACGGCCCGCGGGGAGATAAGGGGCTGAGTACCGGTGACTGGTGCAAACCCCAGCCTGCCAGACCGGGCAACCGGGGAGTGAAATAGCTCACAACCAGCCTCAGCTTTAACCCGAGTCCTGGGGTTTCACCTTTGAAAAGCGTTTTCCGAAAGCAACAGCCCTATGCGAAACGCGAAGGGGTGCGGCAGAGCAGCAGCGCATCGCGGCACCTTCATCCCCGCAAACGCCAGCTCAGCAGAGCCCGGGGGGTCCTCGTCCATCCCGAGGGGTGGGGGAGACGGGAGGGGGGGACCGGGCAGTGGTTACGGTGCCGCCGCTCGGCGCCTGCCGAGGCAGAACCGAGGCAAAGGCATTTGCATGCCGCAAAGGCAGCGCAACCTGTTTGTGCAACACATCCCCCGGCGCGGGCYGGCTGCACCTTTACAGCAAATCCTGTTGGGTTTACGGGGGAGGTGTCATTAAAAACAACCACCCCAAAGCCAGCAAGGCTCGAGTCTTGCAGAGCTAGGTAAAATGAAGGCGATCAGACAGCAAGATGACTCTCTCTGCTCCAAGTTCAGCTCTCCCTCACCCCAACAGGTCTCTCCAGGTCTGCTTGAGACGTTCCTGGTAGCTTGGCCCAGCCACAAACGGTGTCACTGAAGTTGAAGCGGCTGCTCGGCCCTGGGTGAGGTTTTGTTTCCAGGTTGCTGCCTGCAGCCCTGCCAAAACCCTGGGGAGCTGGGCACGACGTCCCACCCGCGGCCAGCTTTCACCCCAACTCCACCATGTTTCTGCCCAGCGCGACCAGCTTAACGGTGCCATTGCACGACCGAAGGCACCGGCMGGACCGGCTCGTGCGCAGACAGCGAGGGACCCGTCTCGGAGGTTTAACGTTTAAATAGGCAAGAAAGCAGCAAAGCATCCCCATCGCACAGCGCTGGGACGGCCACCTGCCCCCGCGCCTGCAGCACGGGCATTCCGGCCACGGGCTGTCCCCCTCCCGACCGCGCAGCCCAGGACACGCAGCCGCGACACCCCAGACCGCCCCCGACACGGGACACTCACCAGGGCCGCCCTGGTTTCCAGCACCAGGYCACAGCAAGTTCCTCCCCGCCAGCTCTCAAGTTGCTCAGGTGGAAAATTCAACACGGAGCAGCCCCAGCACATTTAATCCACCCTTTGTCTGTAAACGGATCGGAGAAGGGGACACACCTGGACTCCGGCAAGATACAAMCCCCCCCCTGGAAAGCAGGGCTGGAAGAAAGGCTGAGTCCATCCACCTCCAACCGGAGGGACGCAAGACAACACGAGTTTCGAGCTTGCGGCTTTTCCTCTGCGTGCCTTTGTAGTAATTGARAAGTAACAAATGCAAAATAAATTTATACCATTAGAACCGTATCATGGAATTATGTTACAGACGCATAAACCGGTGAGGATTAAAAACCCACAGCGCAAACAGCACTTGAAATAAAWCCGCTCCGGCCCGTTATTACGGTGGCTACGCAGCATGAAGCCACAACCGGAACATAAAGACCTCAGCGGGAGGAATTATTCCCTAGAAACAAAGTGCCACGGCTGCAGGCGACCGCGGGGGAAAGGACAGATCCGTCCCAGGGGTGACTACTGACTTTGCCCAGAGCCACCCCCCACCACGCTCTAAAACCAACGCAGACTTTTTTCCTTAAGTATTATGGAAAATACTTAATACCTGCTTTGGGTCTGACTCAGCTAATCCGGGCCTGGCAGGCATCAGGGGCCCTCGCAGAGGAGCAGCAGCAAAGGACGGAGGCACCTTTAAGAGCCTAGAAGCAGGGAGGACCTGGCACCGCGCTTCAAGGAAGATGTGGAACAACGGGCAAAGGTCCAGAGGAGAAATAAAAGCCCAGAGGTCTAGAACAGGTGACCTACGGGCAATGTGGAAGAGGCCAGAACTGTTCAGTGGAGACGAGATTGATGGGAGATGGGAAAATAACCCCAAAATTGTTCAGTGGAGAGAAGACTGACAGGAAAATAACCCAGCCGGGCACAGAGGGATGCTGCAGAGAGGGAATATAGTGCCACCACCTCCTCAGTAGAGCTTAAAGGCGGCTTCGGGCTCCAGTATTGAAGGGGAGACGGAGCCTGGATGTGGGAAACCCTCGCTGGGAAACGGCCCGATGCAAGCCCTGCAGCCTCCGGCGTGGGCAGGCTCTGCAGGACCCCCCCACGAGCGCCCTTYGSGGGGGKGCCACACACCTGCCCGCTCTGTACCCCTCCTTCCCCGCTCCTCCYGGCCCCAGCCCCGTCCTCTCCGGCTGGTACTTCACACCTACGCCCACCGGCAAAGGCACTAGCCCAGCGCTTCAGCTTCTCCTCCCTACGGCTCTTCCAGAGGGAGTTTATTCCGTTCCTCCTGCTCTTCAGCAGCCTCCGGGCRCAGATCAGGAACAGCCAACTTCTCCATCCTCCGCTCCTCCGGGACCGGCCCCCCGGGCCCGGCTGATTTGTCTCCGTCTGCAGCAGACGACGAATTATCCAGCTCATACCCCAGCTCCACGTTCGCAGCGCACAGAAATGCTGCATTAGCAATAYGGGACAGCTGAAGAAATGTCGTGTTTTACCCTCAGCTGGGTTGTATCTGGCTTTTTTTTTTTTTTTAAAGATTGGAAAGAGAGACACAGCTGAACACCGGGTGAGTGTGCAGGCTGAGGCCAAGCCAAGAGCAGAGGCTGCAGGCAGCGCTCGATAAGAGCTTCAGGTGTTGCAGCCTTCCCTAATCCAGACAAACGACTTCTTGGTTTTACATTCGAAACCTGCAATTTTTTGCAAAGAAACAGAAGTTTCTCGGGAGGCGCAGCAGAAGCGGGCTCCTGCCCCGCGGCTGACGGTGCGGGACCGGCTCAGAGACACAGCAGCATAAAGGGAATGAAGTAACTCCCAGATGAGCACACGTGAGATTTTTTTGCCGTAAAATCTCTAGTTTAAGAAAGTTTGGGGAACAAGCAAAGGGCTGGTCCCAGCACAACACAACACAATCCACACATCTGCTGGTTTCCACGACTGAGGTAAAAGTAACGTGTATAAAGTAGCTTAAAGTAGTGAATTCCAGAATTTGCTGGAATTTACGCCGGACCTGCCCAGCCCCACCGCCACCTGGCCAGCTCCAGGGATTGCTGGTTTCAAACAGGAGGCAATAACACTCAGGGCTTAAAATAATCGAGATCCAGGAAGCTGGTGGGGATATTCAGAGGCCGGGAAAGTTCTTACGGCGCCTCGAGTATCCCTATTGCTGTGCACCGTTTAAACAGCTCGCCCGGCCTCCGGATCAGAATACGTTTCAAACATCGCCAAGAGCAACGCTTCGCGGTGCTGCTTTCATCTATCATTTATGTGAAGCTTCGGCTTCCATTATTCAAGCAGCTGCAGCCAGCGTGAGCAGAGAGACCTCGGCGCGTCCTGCTCTCCATCAGCCGCTTGTTTTCCACCGAGCAGCCGACGGCAGAGACGCGAAAGATTCATTTACCCGTCGGCAAACGCTGCGACCCCGGCTCGCAGCTGGGTTTTCGCCCAAGAACTGCGGGGAGCAGSACAGGGTGGTTTCAACTTGAAACCAGCCCGTACGACTGCCGCCTCCTGCCTCCGAAACCTCCTTCAAATCCTTATCCAAAGGAGTCTTCCCCAAGTCTGGCGGAGAGGCAGGAGACCACGCAGCCCCTCCCAATGATTTACAACCCAGCGCAGGGCCAAGGGAAAGGGGGAATCTCAGGCACGGCAGGAAAGCCAAGAAATACTCCACCGTTACAAAACCAGTCACGAGATCTCGAATGTCTAGACGGAGCTGCAGAGAAGTCGGCTTTCAAGGTCTCATCCACGCGAGGCACAGGGACGACCCAGAAAAGGAGCTGCTGGAGCCTGGCGGATCTGCCCGGGCGCCGGGCGAGCGGCTGCCGAAGCCCCGCGGGGACCCAACCTTTGGTACTGTGGTTTTACGAGCCATTTCTGAGCCTGCCGAGCCATCCCTGCTGGAGGGGTGAACCACCTCCCCGGGGGAGTATTTCAACTTCTTGAGTTCTGGAAGAGGCATTGCTTTTCCCCGGTTTGGTTAGCACTGCTCATAAAATTTGCATTTAGCACCAGCTCGCCTCCTCCGTCCTCCTCTCCCGCTCGGCACCCCCCTCCCAGCCCCGCATTCCTCACCATCTCAGGCTGACGCTCGTGATAAAAACCATCAGCCCCTCAAAACAAAGCAGCAAAATAAAAATGTCTGTTTCCAGCTCTTTTCCCTCCAGCCTTGCGTCCCCACTACCAAGGATGCTGCTCATCCTTTTGCTCCAGAAGTCTCTGTGTCAGCAGATGTGTGAAATGAATAATCTGCATTTTCTGTGGGAGAAATCCCGCTCAAGCAAAACCAGTCACTCCCCAGCGCGCGTGCAGAGTCTCGCGGCGTGCACCGATACGGCAGCTCGGCACTGAAGCCAAAGCAACTTTGTGCCGATAACTTTTCGGCACTYAAAAATAAATGCCGCAAAGTCCACGGGAGCTATTTGGGTTTGGAAGACACGTTAACACGCATGTGCCCGAGTTCACCTATTTAATTGCCGTTTGCTTTGGCACTAAACCGCACTAGGGCCCAACCCTGGAAACTGGAAGCRTCCCCTCCGCACAGCCCAGCCTCTCCGGCAGGGAAAGGGAGAGCCTGGCTTTCCACCGGCTCGGAGCTGCGAAAAGGAGACAGAAATCCGAAGGAGAGCTCGGCACAGGGCAGCAGCCGCAGACAGACCCCGCAGCCGCAGCTCTCGGCCCTGCAGCCAGACGGGTGCGTGCACCTGAGGCTCGTTTTGGCCGGGGCACCGCACTGAAGGGTTTATCTGCTCCCCTCCCGCTCCCAGCTGCCCAGGGCCTTTTCTGCCTGCGAATAAACCTCAGCGTTGCCAAATCTGAGCAAGTCGGGCACAAGGAGGAAATCAGATTTCCACCAGCCATCAGACGGCTGCAGGTTGCAAAACAGAGACACCGGCCGAGTTGCCCAAATCGCGTGGAATTCAGCAGCGTAGGAAGCGACTCAGGCCTCCTGACCCAGCTTTCTGCCTTACCTTGAAGCCATCTAATGTCCTCCCTTCCCCTCACACCMAGAAAACCCCCCCTTTGTAGCTCCAGCACCCCTGAGCGACACTGGGGGAACATCTCCCCGGCCCTGGCTTTCCASGAAAACGAAGGCCCCCCCACCCGCGCGCACCCACCGGTGAGTATCAGTTTGCTTAGAGACACGGGAATCAAAACTTCCATCATTTGCAGCAACTAGGACAAAAAAAACTCTGCAGCAGAAGAGGAGCTATGAGATGAGAACCAACCGCAGCAGCACGCCCTGGGGACATCCCCTCCCAGGCAGGCTGAGCCTTGGGGAGCCCCACCATTACCTCTTCCTCGCTCTCGACTTTGGGATTGCTGGCTGTGCGCTTCAGATTGCTGCTCAGGCTGATGGTAACGGTGGCGTCCGACTTGGACCTCTGGTGAGTCCTTTTGGAAGGAGAGAGCCCCGTGTCGGGCGCTGGGCTCAGCGACGGCAGCTCCCTCTTCTTGTAAGCTGGCTTCAACTCGTCCGAGAGGATGAGTTTCCGCAGCTTGGTCCCGCGGGAGTGTCGCTGAGTGGAGATGTGCATGTCCGAGGAGTAGGCACCCAGCAGCAGGGCACACTGCAGGGAGAAGTTGATGCTCTGCCGGCAGCGGTGCACGATGTAGGGCTTGATCGCATCTCCCACGTCCTCGTCCATGTGAATGTACATGTTCAGCAGCTGTGGCAGGTAAAAGTCCACTTCTTCGTTCCTAAAGCAGAACAACCTATTCCCAATGTAAGCCTGCACACCAGGTTCCTTTGAATTGTACAAGTATGAAATGGCCATGGAGATATCAAAGAGTTTGGATTCAAAGAGCCGGAGGAGCCAGGACTGCTTAGCGGAGTTATTCTTCTGCCGCTTCCGGGCGGTTTTCACCGTGTTGGCCATGGTCTCGTCCTCCTCCTGGATCTTAGAGGCCGTGCCGGGCGGATCGTCCAAGCACTTGATTTCACAGCCCTCCCCGACGTCTCCGTTGGCCAAATCCACCATGGTCCGCGGGGCGCGCTCTGCCTCACTGCCATCGGCCGSTTTTGGTAAGCTGTCGGAGGAGACGCCGTGCATCAGCTTGACCTTCTCCAGGACCTCTTCGCAGGCTTTCTTGGCCACCTCGGGGTCGATGACCGCCAGCTCCCCGACACCTTCCGTGATGACGCTGAGAGACGTCCCGCCATTCCCCTGGGGCGCTGAGCTGGGCGCCTGGTCCGAGCCTGTCCCTCGGGCTGGGTCTGCAACAGAGTCTCCCATAGCAGTGGCGGGTCTGCACGCTTCACAGCTGGGAAGAAAACAAGACCAAAAAGAGTCAGGGACACAATCTGCGGAGGAGACCTGCTTCCAGCCTGAGGGGGGGAAAGCGGGAATCCACGCTGGGATACGCCTCAAGGGAAACCGAGAGCCGAGATGAGGTTTGGTGCAAACCTTTTCTGAACGCCTTTGTCTGGAGAGGGAAGGCGCCCCAAGCCAACGCACGCAACGCAACCCAGCCCAGCGCAACGCCGAGCTGGCACGTTGGGTTGTGAAGTCTCCTCGGYGCCCCTTCCACTCCGACTTGAAAGAGAGCTGTAAGCATCTATCAGCCATTACACAAAATTTCCCCGTTACCATGACGATAAAAAAATTGAGCATGCCAAAATGAGAACGAAAGGGGGGGGATAAAAAAAACCCGGGTTGCTTTATGCTCTCCACCCCAAAGGCATTCTGCAGCGCTTGGGATTAGAGGGCCCCAGGCTGGGCGGACCCAGCGGCTCTGCTTCTTGCTGGAGAAGATGAAGTTTATCCCCCGTGCTCCGCTTTTGCTCATTTAACCTCCCTCCGGGACGGAGGGCGACAGCGGTACCCGGCGCTTGGACGGTGAAATCCCCTGCTGCTGCCGGGCGGGCAGAGAGCCGGAGCAAGAACCACGTTTGTTGCAACAAGGTCCCTGTTTTCAAAGTCCAGACACCAATGCCCAGATTACGTATCCTCGCCAATGATTAGCACTTAATTACGTTTTAAAAGTAAGATAAATTAGGGATTGAACACACTTCCCGGTTTCCCATCTCCACAAAGAGAGCAGCGGTGCATCTCTACAGATAACCAGCAAGAATAAAGGCGGCCAGTGCCAAGTGAAATCGTCCTCTAAAAATAAAATAAGGCACTCTATTCAATCTAACATCATTACTGCGGCKCTGACTGCTTCCCTTTATTGCTTATACGCTACAACAAGACAGCTCGTGATCAGCAGAAGGGCACAATGCCTTTTACAAATGTTAAGCACTGCAAGCAGATTGCCAATTCCCTCCTGCTTTTCACATCCAGCACGGTGGAAGAAATTACTGTCTTTGGAAAAGAAGTTCACTGAACCGTTTTCTGCCTGTCCGTTCCCCCAGCGACCCCCAGCCCCCGTTCTGACCGCAGAAGCTGCGCCGGCAGGTTCTTGCAACAAGATATTTCCCCGCTAATTTAATGACCTTGCTTTATCTGTTTATTTTTACAAGCTATGACAGCTCCTGACGCCAGAGAAAGGGACGAGGAAACCCACAGCGTTTCTTTCTAAATATTCCAGGCGAGTAAAGATGAGGTCGGTGTGTCCAGRTGCAAGTGCCCCTTCCCAGAGACCGGCTTCCTCCTCTTGTTTTCAAAGCACTTAAGCTCTAACTACGAGGTGAAAAAAGCCTGACCAAAGTTCAGCAGGCTGAACCGATATGAATAGCATCTTTCACCCCRTCCGCACGGCAGCAATACACAACGTTTTCCTCTGTGCTCGCCATTCCCTTTGGTACAAATCCCGCATGCTTCAAATATTTGTGGTCATTAGATCCTAAAGACCCTGCAAGCTGAAGGAAGTTGTTTTTCCTTCTTAGTGAGCCCAGCCTTGCCCCACGAAAGCCCAGACGATCTAATTTTTAAATTAGCACCATGCCGGCAAAAAGGAGATCCTWCGGCGTAACTCGGCAAGGCGGGATTTGAAGAGGCACGGAGCAGGGCCGGGTCCAAGGAAGAGTMGCCCAGAGCTCTGCTTGCGCCAGCACTTCTGGGGTCCTTCAAACGTTTGCATCAAGACAACCGGGATGACAAACCGATGAAAAATAAAAAAAATTTAGYGGTGACACCTGCCGGAGTCCCAAACACGGCTCTGCGGCCACACGCCGGGTGCAGAAGTACCAGCGATCCCGGGCGGCTCGGTCGCCCGCAGAGGGCTTTCCCAGCCCCGACTGTTTACCCATTTATCCGATGCAGGCAAGTGCTTTTGACATCCTCCTTGCCAGGCTGTAGAGGGAGAAAAACTGCGCAGGATCCTGCTAAACCTCCCTCCCGTAAACAGGACACGCAGGAGAAGCCTGGTGCAGCGTGACAGCACACGCTGAAATTCTGGATGTTAAACCGCCTCCACGTCTGCGGGAGAGGCTGGATCCGACCTGACCTACTCACGCGAGGTATCCCGAGGACTCCGAGGCGTCGCACGGCGCCGTCACCGCGAGCGGAGCCGCTCCCGCGGGCAGCCCAAACCCCCCGGCCCTTTCACCAGCGTCACCCGGTCGGCCGGGCGCGGAGAGGAGACGGCCGGCCAGAGCTTGCAGCTGCTGAGTGGGTTAAACTTGGATTAAGGAACTGCGCAAGATAAATCCACCCACGGCCCTGCAGGGTTACCTCTGCACCGCAGGCACGGCTTTGAAATCCGTGCGTTGCCTTTTTGTTATTATTATTATTTTGCTCTTCAGCCCTCCCCGACACTTACACAGCCGCCTTCTTCGGTGACATCCCAGCAACGGGGCTGTTCGGAGCCCGCCAAGGACACGTCTCCGCTYGTAGCGCTCCCTAAAACCCCAGCGAGGGACTTCGCTCCCCGCCTCCTGCACCTCTCCGCATTTTTCCGTGATTCACATCACCATTTGTTAAACATATCACGACGTACTATTTACCTCTCGAGGCTCAGCATAACTCCCCTATTCCAAATCGCTGGTCTCAACAGGGATAAAAACCCCATCAGCTGCACACAATGAAGCAATCCAGCCTGGAAAACAGGCTGAGCTGAATTCATGTGGTTCATCCTCCACCCACAGCCGTAACGGGCCAAGTTTCTCTCTGGTGGAACAGCCCTGAAGTCGGTGATTAAATACAAAATAAAGGGAAGCCCCTATTAGCACAGAAACTACCGATGAAGCAGCCGCGTGTCGGTGCAGCGATTCGAGAGCACAGTTCCTTCAGGAAGGGACAAAAGCAGGGGGAGATCTACGGGAACAGAGCTGTGGCTTTACAGGAAAAAAAAAAAAGAAAAGTCTCGCTCCTGCCTGACTTGAATAAGAAATATTAGCCCTGGCAAACAACCAGGGGGACAGGATGAAGCCTCACCAAGACATCTGGTCTCTATTACGCCGCATTACTTTTTGTTTTGCTCAGCACTGACAGCCTTCGACATCTTGCTGTGCCTTCGGGAAGGCCACAGGAGTTGGGATGGGGGCAGGAAACATCACAGCAGCGCTGGGGGCCGCAGGAGGATGTACTGTCAGTGCCCCTCGCTACGCCAAGGGGAGAGCCCCTGCTCCTCGGAGAGCCCCTCCRGAGCCGCTGCAAACTCAGCGCAACTTATTAGGTGATAGCTTAAAGGTTGGGGAAACTGAGGCACGAAGGGACTGTGACTGACTCGGCTCGCGTGGGGGAGATGGGCAGCGTGCTGCRAGCACCACTGAAGCGAGGACAAGTAATTCTTCCTGGGGGATGCTGTGCCCTCTTCCAAGTCCAAAATCCCCTTCCAGGAGAGACTCGGCACCGCCAGAGATGGGCTTCCACCCRTTTTTCACACTTGGCTGAAGCAGATTCAACCTCTGCACAGCACATGGGTCTCACTCTGCTTCAAAAAGAATAAAATGCCAGGTTCCAGACATCCCCTGAGGACCACCTCTGCCCGTAAGCCTACCCTGCTGCACAAGGGCACTGCTGTGGGACTCTTCTCCCACGGAGCAGCACCGCTTCCCTCTCAAAGGATGCACACCACGGAGCAAATAGCAGAGGGAAAGCAAAAAAGGTGAATTTSCAGGGAAAAGGGCAACGGGAGGCCCTGAGCCAGAGCCTGAGCGATTGCTGGCACCCCAGAGGGACAGGACGGGCTCCTCCATCCAAYGCAACCGCCCCGCGTCAGGCCTCGGGACGGAGCAGCCTTTGAGAGCCTTTCCTTGGSACACGGAGCAAGCGCAGGACACGCGCAGCTCCCCTCAGCCGAATCGGTGCCTCAAACCCGTACGTCAAAGCCCCGACACACCGGACCAGCAGTTTTCTTAACAAAACAGCAGGTTATGAACAACGCTCTGCTGGAAGAAACAGCATGAGCTACAGCAACCGCCGCGGGCGGCCAGAGCTCGCTCACAGCTCAGCTCCGCACCGCGCGGCTCCTAAAACCCATSCCGGTCCCCAGCCCAGCGGCGGGGCTCACCGGCTCGGTGACGGCACGGCACCGCTTGGCTCCTCTGGTGGGACGGGACGCAGGAGGCTCTGCTCCGGTTCGGCCTCGCCAGGATGCTCTCACCGGAAGGACTCCGCGTCCCGGTGCCAAGTTGTGTTCAGCCAAGCCCGCGTGTCCGAAACAGCAATAACCCTGGGGCTCGCGCAAGCAGAGCAATGACTCGCCCCTAAATCTGGAATAAAATAAAAGCCACACTGCAAGAAACGCAGCAGGAGAGCGACAAACCACACAACGCGTTAAAGAACGGCTCCCAGCGCTCCTCAGCCTCTTGGCTCCATAAGGGAGAGACGCCTCTAACTCCCTAGTCCGAATGTTCATCCACAGCAAACTATTTGTAATTTGCCTTTGCGGCACCTTTCCTAGGAAGTCATTCCGCCTCCCCTGCCGCGGAGCAACGGTCCCCGGGCTGCAGAGGGGACCGAGGCGCAGGGAAGACGGAAAGCCGCAGCCTGCCAGCTCCAGAACCGCACTGCCAGYGCTTCCTTCGTTCCTTCCTCTTCCGCAAATGATACAGCCCCACGGGAAGGAGTTAAATCCACAGGTTTACTTATCAATTACCTTCCCATTTAAAAAAAAAAAAAAAAAAAAAAAAAAAAAACAAAACCCACCCAAACAACTGTGGGAGTGCTAAAATTTCTCACTTCTGAGAAGTGCCCCAGCCCTTTCGAAAAGGCGGCTTTTGCTGCAACAGGCGTCGCTTTGGCGAGGAAGCCCTTCGCAAACCCACTCCACGCATACCACAGCGGCGGCTCATCCGACACCTTTCTCACACAAACGCATCCAACCTTTTGTCCTCTTCCATCGCACCTCTCCGCCCCGACGAGCATTAATTACGATCCCTGAGCAAGCGAGGACAAACCCTTCCATCCCAGCAACCTGTTTCCAAGCACAGCAAACCCTTAAGCAAGCCGCGCTGGCACAGCCACCATGGGAAGTTTCCTCCTCCCGGTGATCACAAGGCACTTTGCGCCTGAACGTTCCCACACTCGTTTATATATGTAAATTCACTACTTCAAGTTGCTGTTGTTACCCACAGTCATGTCTGAGCCTTTATCTAAAGCGTGACTTGAAGCAAGCTGTCTAGATGAGACTTAAAATGGAAGGAGAAAAGGCAGGAGCCCACATCCCTGGCCTGGACTCCAAGAGCAGCAATTCTGCTGCTGATCCAAGCACAGACCCTGACCTGTGGGATGACAAATCAKCTGTGATTCAGGGAGCACACGACCGTGGCACAGACCGAAATCCCCGTCAGACTGCCAAGGAAGAGGTCAGAGACTATTATCTCTGCCGAGCAGAGACTGCAGGTTGAGCCCCAGGCCTGGGGCTGACTCTGCAGGAGCAGATCCCTYGGCATTCACACGAGTCGAGGGCAGCCTCCGACACGGCCACCGGTTCGCAGAGGGAGCGACGAAGTCCCCAAGGGGAGTTCAAAACCTCGGGGGTGCTGAAAAGCCTCGGYTCTTCCAGCCAGCGCTGAGAGGGGGACGGCAGCAGCGCTGGGCGAAAGAGCTGGAAACCAGCATTTCCACCCAGATCTGCACCCAGTTACTTCCCCACGCTGCGTCTCAAAGTTTCACCACGGGTTAAAGAGAAGTAGGGGATAGCAAAGGGAGTGATTAAAGGTTATTATTATTTAACGTGCCGAAAATTACTACCAACTTGGAGCAGAAGTTTCAGGGGGAAAAAAGCACCGACAGATTACTAACCCACAGCAAACACGCGTATCTCGAAGAACCGCTGCTCCGCAGCCCACCGACCCAGCACGTTACATAATATCGCCTGTCTTTAAGTAGGTATTTTAGGCAATTACAAAGCACGAGGGGCAGCAGATGGCTCCGGGGGGGTTGGCAAAGCCTAGTCAGAAATGACAGTCTAAAAGCACAGAGGAAATCAGCTGAAAAAGTCYCTTAACAGGTCCTTGCGACACGCACCCAGCCGGCCTACGCCACCAGCCCAGCTGCATCCCGGGGGGGGACGTGCTTTTGGGCCAGCACCGGAGCGAGGGGTTGGTGTCCTCCCCGCCAGCGCAGCGGGATTTAGGGAAGGCGGCTGGCGGAGGTTATCGCCTGCGTCCCCTGGGAGGATGAGGATGAGGATAAGGACAAGCAGCGGTACCTGGGGCAATCCCATCCCGCTCGGCCGCGTCTCCGGTCTGGGATGCCGACGCACGGGGCAGCGCAGGCGGCTCATCCTGGGCAGCGGCTCTTCGGGGCTCCGGGGACGATCGGCTGCTGCTGGGGGAGGGAGAGGAAAAAAGAAAAAAAGGAGAAAATATTATTTTCCTGCGCGACGAGGCGCTCCGGGCCCGCAAAGCCCCGGCCGCCGGGCCACCGCCGGTGCTGGCGAGCCGGGGGGGCGGCGGAGGCCCCGGCCAGCCCCGCTCTGCCCCCGCGCAGCCCCAGGGGCCCGGGCCGGGAAGGGGCGCGGGCCGGGGCCGGTGACCGACTTCCCGGAGCGGCCGCAAAACCGACCCGAGAGACCCCCGGCCTGAGGTGACGGTGCCGCCGCGGCCCGGGCCGGGGGGGGACAGGGCGGGAGGCCGCGGGGGCCCAGGGAAGGCCGCGGGGGGCCCAGTGCCTCCCGGCGCGGGGGCTCCCGGTGGCGGCGGGGCGCTCACCTGCTCCCGGGGCCGGGCGGCGGAGCGGGGCGGGCGGGCGGAGCGGCGGGGGCAGGCGCAGGCCCCGGCGGCCCGGGCTGSCCGCGGCGCCGCCTGACGGGGCTGAGGGGCCGGGCGGGCTGGGCCCCTGCGAGCGCCCCCTGCCGGCCCGGCGGCACCCGCGCGGCGGAGAGGCGGGGCGTGAGCGGAGGGGCGGGCCCGAGGGGCGGGGCGTGGCAGAGGGGCGGGGCGGGGCGGGACCCCGCGGGGTTGCCGAAAACCGGCATTTTTTTGCTGCAAATCGCCTCCGCCGTTGCACTGACCCGCGGGGGCGGCGCAGGCCGGGAGCGCAGATCCCCGCACCGGGCCCGCCGCCGCCTCCGCCCCCGGCGGGGTAACTGAGGCACGGCTCCGCGCCCGCCCGGCGCCCCACGGGCCCGTGTCCACGTGTGCCCCCACCCCACGGCTCCGTGTCCCCCGCCCCACGCCCCCCCACACCCCGGCTGGAGGCCGCGACACCCGCTCCGGCTGTTTGACGCCACCCGCGGCTTCACCCGCCCCAAGCCGGGGCTGGGCCGACCCAGGGCACCGATCCCCGCCCCCCCCCCCCACCCCCGCGGGGGAGCCGGAGCCCCAGCGCTGCCCCCGACCCACAGACGGGACAGACGGACGGACAGAGTGCTTGGTTTTTAATGTGGGGGTGCAGGGCAGGGCGCGGGGGGCAGCCCCGAAGTGCCAGGGTGGGCGCAGAGCCCTGCCCGCCCCGGCGAGCCCCCCCGGGACGCGGGGGCACGGGGGGACGCGCCCGAGTGCTGGGAGGCGGCAGCAGCAGGCCCGGACCCTGCCTGCGTCTGTCCATGGCACTGCGGGGGGGGGGCCCCCCCGTCCCGGGGGGTGCAGGAGCCCCCCGCCGCCCCGCTGTCACCCAGGGGGGACCCAGCCGCGCCTGGGCTCCGTTGCACCGCCACCTCCTCCGGTGCCAGCTCGCGGACGCCGGCGACCTTGGCGCCGGTCCTGCCGTCATGGATGACGCTGACCTGGGCGGGCAGGGAGCCCCCGGCCGGGCTGTCCCCGAGGGGGCTGGTGGCACCGCCACCGCCGGGCRAGCCACCGCTGTCGGCACCCGGAGCCGCTCCGCGGCGAAGCTCCGCCGTCTCCCCCGGGGACCCCGCGACCCCCTCCTCCAGCCTCTTCCGCGGCCGCCCGCGTCTCCGCTTCGGCGGGGCGGCGTCGCCGGCCGGCTCCGGGGGACGCTTGGTGGCCTTGGGGCGCTGCGAATCCTGGGGGCCGGGACCCTCGCCCACCCCCGCGCTCCGGGGGTTGGCGGGGCTCTCGGCCGCGGGGACGCCCACGCCGGGCAGCAGCACGTTGAGGACGGGGACGGCGGCTTGCTGGCTCAGCAGCCCCGCGGCCCCGTTAGCCCCCGGGGCCAGCCCCAGGGGCAGGGAGGGGGAGGCCGTGCCCACCGGCAGCGGCAGGGCCACCTTCACCGTGCCCCCCAGGGGGGCGGCCGTGAGTTTGGGTGCCAGGACGGGAGGGGAGGAGCGGACGGCCGCGGCACCGGGCGCCGTCGGTCGCTCCCCCGGCGGGATGCGGGGCAGGAGCAGGGGCAGGCGGGCGACCAGGGCGTTCACCTGGGGGCTGCTGGCCGCCTTGGGGGGCTCCGGGGGCTTCTTCTTCTCAGGTCGCGGCGGGAGGGGGGGCTTGGGGCCGCTCTCCTTGCTGATCTGCGGGCAGAGAGAGGTGTTGGTGGGGGGGACGTCCTGGTGGGGCCGGGCTGCTTCCCTGAGCGAGCCCCCCATGCTGAGTGGGGGACCCGGGGGTCCCGGCTCCCCACCCAGCTCCGGCGGGGTCCCACCTGCCCCTGGCTCCTGTCGCCGCTCTCAGGGGTGTCCAGGCCGTTCTTCTTCGCCGTCGACGGGGTCCGAGCCTCACGGTGGGTCTTCTCCGTGCTCTCTGTGGGCGCACAGAAGCTGATGAAGAGGGGACGAGCCCCTGGCCCCTCTGCGCTCACCCACGCCGTGGGCAGCTGGAGGGGGACACTGCATCCCGGGGGGACCCCATCTCCCAAACCCCCCCTGGGGGGTCCGAGTGAGCCCGACGGGGGCTGAGCGGGGCCGGGGCTCCACCCCACCCACCTGAGACCACCATGGCCATGACCAGGTCGGCGCGGGCCGAGCGGGAGCTGATGATGTGCTGCTGGATGAGGAACTGCGCCACCTCCACGATGTTGTTGAAGGAGCGTTTGAGGATCTTCTCGGCCCAGTCGCAGGTGAGGGCGCAGGCCGCCTCCATCACCTCGCTGCTGTAGGACTGCACCAGGTCCGTCAGCTCCGACTGCTGCCGCGGGACAAGCCGTGAGCCCCCGCGGCACGGGACGGGACGCCCCGGCCGCGAACAGGGCCTGATCCTGACACCCCGGCGGGTCCCATCCCTGGGGAGGCTCACGGGGCAGAGCAGAACCTGCTCGCAGAGAGGGCATCCCTCCACCCCCTGCCTTCGTTAGATCTAATGAGCGAGGACGTTCGTTACCCTGCCAAAACAGGGCCGCTGAAACCCAAGCCACGGAGGCAGTGGAGGACTTACGGTCTCGGTCACTTTGAGGTCCAGGCTGGGCAGGGGCGGCAGGCTGACCACCGTCTTCCTCCGGATCCCGCTGTAGCAGTACGTTTGGCGGGGTTAAGGCGTTTCGCTGTCACATGAACGCGGCTGCGACAGGTTACAGCCCAAAGGGATGCGGCGCTGGGGCTCRTGATGGGCTTCTCCAGGCTGCCCCCTTCTCGGCGTGCCCCCTGCCCGCCGGGAGCTCCCCCCAGGCTGCCCCGAGTGTACGGCAAGGACAGGGCAACTCCAAGCCCCTCTCAGACAACTGAGCTGAACCTTCAGGAGCTGAAAAACCAGGAACCAGACCCTCTCAGAAGCTACAAAATACCACCTCGTGCACAGACTTATAAAGGGGAAAAATTGCCGAAGCAGCAGCTGCTGCCACCGGCCCAGCCAGCTCCCCGGGCTTCCCTGGCCAGCCGGGCACGCGGAAGGATATTTTGACTGTCCTCGGCCTCCCAGCCTTCGGGCTTTGATGTTTGGGAAGATCTCCCGGATGATCTTGCCGAAATTGGCRGCGCTCAGAGGGCGACAGCAGAGGTTATCGCAGTATCGCCTGCCGGGGAGAGCCGCGGGTTAAAGCCGTCGAGCCCTTCTCGCTGCCCTCCGCACGCACCCGCTTCTCCCCGCTGACGTGGCCCGTTTCAAGAGCCCAATGTGGGGCAGGGCCACTCCCAAAACCAACCAGGCGCTCACTGCCCTCCGAGCCCACCTCCCYGCCGGGCTTCGCTGGACAAGCCCGGCTGCGGGGAGAGAGGCTCCTCGCACCAGGCYGGCCCCTGCGCTCACTTGTAGGCGTCGTAGACGTCCTGCTTGGGCAGGCAGGTGTCCGTGTGTTCTTCCAGGTGGTTCCGGATCCAGTTGCACGCGTGCATGTACTCGGCCGTGCTCAGYGAGCTCAGGTCCAGGCTACTGCTGCTCCCGTGGGAGCCCGAGACAAACGTTTGGTTAGTGGAGAAGCAGCACAAGCAGGACAGGGGGCAGAGCCACGGCAACCTCCCTCCTGGTCTCTTGCGATCTGCGTCCCCCCCCACCACCCCGACAGCCCCTGCTCGCCCGGACACGGCCCCGGCTCGCTCCGGCACCCACCTCTTCTCCCCCAGGCTTGGCCCCGACGGCAGCTGGAGGTAGAGGTAGAGCTTGTCGTTGTCTGAAAACTTCTGGACATCTTGCTACGGTCAAAGGGTCCACAGGGAGGGAGAGAACGGACCAGAGACAAAGAAAGATTAAGGATCCAAATTAAGGAAGAGCTGGTGCAGGCAGCGCTCTCGTTACTCTCTTAATGGCAGTAACTGATGGGGCATTGAAACCGGAGCAGCTTTGTCAGCACGAACACGGCCTGCGCGCGAAGAAACCGGGTAAACGAAGTCACAGGAACTGCCCCTCGAGGGGACTGGAAAGGGTTGTCCCACACAGGGCTGGGGGAGTGGGGGCCACCCCCTGGGCAGGGTGATCAGGGGTTTCTCGGGGCTAATCCCAGCAGCCAGATCCTGACCCAATGGGAAATGGGACCAGGCAAAACCCAGGGTTCAGTTTAGCTCGGAGAGGAGAGAGGTGGAGACGCGTCGTTCCCTCACCCTCAGCACAACGTGCCGCGGGGGCACTCACCAGGATGGAGTCGACTTTGCTCTGCACGGATTTGCTGTGCGGGACAGAGACAAAAGGCGTTAGCGCAGAGCCGGACRACACCGCAGCACCCAGAGCACTCCTCAACCCGCCCAGCTCTCTGCCACAGCCACTGCCCGGGGCTTCCGAGGACAGCRCCGTCCCCGGGCCCTGCCAGACCCCACCCGTGAGCAGCAGTGCCAAGATGGGGACGCTGGAGCGCCAAGAGCCAGAGGCTGCCTGCACCCATGGGCCAGCGCAGCCCGTTCTCCCCACGCTCCGGGTTTCCCTGTGCACCCACAACCCCGCTCTAGAGCTGCGTGCCCTACCCTAACCCCAGGGAGAGCAGAGCAGGCTCTACGACCCCCACGGGGTCGCAGCAGACAAATCTGCGCGACCGTGAATCCCTGAATTGATTTTGCACCCGAAACAGGCAGCAAGCTGCCGGCAGCGCGGGGCTGCGCTCTGCGTACAGCGCCGAGCACGGGACCGAGCAGGGCACGCCTGCGGCCGTGCCGCTCCGCAGCGCCAGCGCCAACGCAAGAAGCTGCAAGGCACCGCAACGCTTATCGCTTCGGTCCCTGGGGCTGCAAATGAATCAACCTTATTAAATTAGCCCGCATTTGGTAACGCTCAGATTAACTGGAAGAGCTGCCCGGGGAAAAGCGCGCGCTGCCCTTACGAGATGGTGCTCTTCAGCTCCTGCAGCAGCGTGCTCGACTCGGTCGTGCTGCCCCGGGAGCTGCTGGGTGACAAACTTCCCTTTTTGGTGGCTCGGGCGCTCAGCTCTTCGTCAGCCATGACATTTGGTTCCTGTTGGGAGGGGAAAACCAAAAATTCAACTAAAAAAAAAAGGGGAAGAAAAATGTTTCAGAGTCGTAAAGCCCCCACTGGGCAGCAGCAGGGCTGACCTCTGGCCGCCTGCGCCCCGGCTGGGCTCGGGGAGGGAGGCAGGGCAGAGCGGGGTGGCTGCGGGGCTCGGCACAGCCCAAAACTCGCCCACCCTCGGCCCCCTCCGCCCTGGTCCGAAGACGAGCCCCAGCTCTGGGGKCTGAGCTCCATCAGCGCAGCGGGTGAGGGGAGGGCTGGGACATCAGCGGGACAGGAGCCACCAGTGGATGTGGAAATGGCCCCAGTGGTCCCAGGAGGGGCGTCTCCAGCAGCAGAGACTGTGACCGGCTCCGGGTACCCTGTTCCTGGCAGGGGACAGGGATGCTGGGGTCTCYGGGGGGCACCGGAGAGTGGCCCTGGCCCAGCGTCCCCAGGAGGGGACCAGAAGGGCAGGTCCCCGCAGGCCTGGTGTGCCCCAGGCTGGGGATGCTGATGGGGACCATGACAGTGCCATGGGTCCTGGGGCACGGCTGCAAGTCACCAGGGGCGTGGGGACAGGAGAGGGATGATGGGGGGCACCAGGAGGGCAGGTCCCCAGGGGCACGGGGACATGGGGCAGCGGGAGGGCAGGTCCCCAGGGGCACGGGGACATGGGACAGCGGGAGGGCAGGTCCCCAGAGCCACGGGGACATGGGGCAGCGGGAGGGCAGGTCCCCGGGGAGATGGGGACAGGGCCACCGGGAGAGCAGAGGTCCCCAGGGACAGGGACACCAGCAGGGCAGGTCGACGGGGGACAGGGGGCACGGGAGCTCCGTGACAGCGCAGTCCCACCGGTGCCAGCTGCCGCGGGGGGGACGGGGGACCGCGACAGCCGCGTCCCGGGCCGGGGAGCACCGGGGCAGGCCCGGCGGGGCTGGGGTCGCACCAGACCGGACCGGACCGCCGCCTCCCCCCGCCCCGCAGCCCGGCGGGCCCGAGGCGCCCCGACCCGCACCCACCTGCGGGCGGCTACAGCCGGGGCCCGGCCCGCCTCATGCCGGGCCGGTTCGGGCCGGTTCGGTCCGGTTCGGGCCGGTCCCGCCACGTGCCGCTGCCCCGCGCGCAACAGGAACCGAAAGTGCTGCGCCCCACCGGGACGCGCCCGCGGGCCCCGCCAGCCGCTTTTTTCTGATTGGCTGCGGCGGCGCCGGTCTGCCCGGATACTGCGCTCTCCTTTAATGCGATTGGCTGCTCTGGCTTTCCTACCCGGATACAAGCGGGTCGGACTACTAAGCGGCCGCGCGCGAGCTGAAGTCTGCCTAGTAACAGGCTTCTGATTGGTGGGGCGGGAGGAGGAGGCACGAGTGTTAAACGAGCCCGTGCGCGTGCAGTGCGTGCGCGTGCAACGTGCGTGCCCGCGGTGAGCGTGCAACGGCTGTACCGCGCGTGCAGCGCGCGTGCATGCATGTAGCGTATGGGCGTGCAGGATGCACAGCGCGTGTGCAAGGGCAACGCATGCGCACGGGCAACGCGTGTGCAAAATGCGTGTGTGCACCGTGTGTGCGCCACGCGTGTGCAAGGTGTTCATGCGTGCGGTGGGTGTCCGTGCGGTACGAGCACAGTGCGTGTAAGCGTGCACGGCGCGCGTGTGCATGCAGTACGGGTGCGCACGCAGCGCGTGTGCACGTGCCGGGCGCCGGGCGTGCAGCGTACGCGTGCAATGCGTGCGTGCAGCCCGTGTTCACGTGGGCAGTGTGCGTGCAAGCCAGAGGCTCCCGCTCCCAGAGCGTAAACCAGGCTTGCTTTTTGGGGAGAAAACGCTGGGCGGCACGAGGGGGGCGTTGGGACAATCCCGCCTGTTCCGGAGGGGTTGGCGGTGCCGCGGCTCCGGTTTGCTCACGCGTTGGTTTGGTGGCTCCTGCAAACAGTTTAAAAACAAGATTCGAGGCGAGGAGAGGAGCTGCTGCTGCTGCTGCTGCTGCTGCGCTGCAGGGGACAACCACCTCTCGGCTTTATTCAAGCAAGCGTGGGATGCATGGGTGGGTCACCGGCGGTTTGCTGCGCGCGTGGAACTCCCGGAGCCCTTGTGCGCGGGGAGTTCGGGGTGCGGAGAGGCTTTGGGGGTGGCAGAAGGTGGCTAAACCCAAATATCGGAGGTGCAGTCCCCGCCGGGGTAGCGGATCTCGTGCGCCAGGCAGGGCCCGTTGGGCTCCTTCCCAAAGTCCACCAGGAAGCTCCGGTTGACTGTCAGGCCGCCCTGCTCCGTGTCCACGTCCAGCTGCAGCAGGACGGAGCCATCCCTGCGGAGGGGCGAGAGCGGGGAGCTGGGGGGAGCTGGGGGGAGCTGGGCGTCCCCGCTGCCCCGCGGGGGGGACCTGCCCCGCCTCCAAGGAGCTGCCGGAATTCGGTCCCCGAGCTGCGGGGTCTGCGTCTCCCACCTGAGGAGCACGTGCAATCATCCTCGTTATCAATCAGAGTTTTCTTACTTGATGAGGTCGGGGTAGAACTGCCTGTCCCAGGCGCTGTAGAGGGACGTGGTGACGTACAGCCTCTTCCCRTCCAAGCTGAGCTGGATCATCTGGGGTCCCCCCGGCACCCTCTTCCCCTGGGAGCGGGCGGAGGGGCAGACGTGCTGCGGGAGGGCGCTGGACCGGGGGACGCCTCCGCCTCCCCCAGACCGGTGGGGCAGGATGCCACGTCCATCCCATGGGATGCGGCGGAGCAGAACCGCGAGGACCCGCTCCCCAGCCTCGCCACCACCGCCCAGCGTGCTCCGTGGCAGAGCCGTCACCGTCCCCCCACCGTATCGCTCAAGGTGGGACCGAGCAGATGGGGGGGCGACGCCATGGGATTTTGGGGAGACGGCTGAGCTCACCTTGATGAAAAACGGGTCTGGCTGGCTCCGCAGCTCTTCGTCCCTGCACACRGTCACGGGTCCTCCCTTGGTGACGCTGCCACCCACGAAGACCTGCAAGAGACCAAAGGTCTGGRTGGCTGAGACAGCGAGGATGGGGCCGATCCCAGCCATCCCCAAGAGACGGAGGAAAAGCGTCGGGATGCGACCGGGAGCCTGCCGCTGCCTCACCTGCCCCACCAGCTTGGGCTTGCGGGTGTYGGAGATGTCGTACTGGCGAATGTCTCCGTGCAGCCAGTTGCTGAAGTACAGGAACCTGTCGTCCAGCGAGATGAGGATGTCGGTGATGAAGCCTTGGGGAGGGTACAGCAGAGCTGCACGAACAGGCGGCAGCACCGGCAGCGCCGGGGGAAGCCGGGGAGCACCTCGGCACCCAGCCCGGGATGCACTGACCTGGCATGTCCGGGAGGAGCCACCCCTCCACCTTCTTGCTGGGGACTTGGATCACCTTCTCGGCCGCCCAGTCTCCTTGCTGCAGGAGGTGCGGGACAGAGCACGGCCCCGGGGGGCTCAGCGCGCGCGGCAGAGGCAGGATAAGACCCGACGCTGGGGCGGATGCGGCGCGCGCGTCCACCGCCTCYAGTCTCCAGGGCTGTAGCTCAGCTGCTTCGCCAGCCACCTCTGGCTCTGCAGAGCCACGGGAAGGGTGGGCGCGGGGACCTGAGGAAGGGCTTTGGGACCAAAAACTTGTCTAATTTTCCAGCTAGATYAGCTGGTTTGGTGAAAGGTGTTCTCTCTCCTCACCCAGTTCGTCATTGCGCACAACAACAGAGAAGGACGCACAACACCACCGAGAAGAATATTGCTTGGGCTGTTGCAAATCCACAACAAAGGTATAAATAAATCTCCTTTAAATTAAATCACAGCACGGGGAGGCAGGTGCGTGCATCGGCAGGGAGCGGAGTCGGGCTGGGAGGACGGCGGGGGATGCGGGACGCGGGATGCTGCGCAGAGTCCTGCGGCTCGGTCACCCGAGGGGCAGCACCCCCCTTCCACTAACCCCGTGGCGTCCCCGGGGGAGCGCGTACCTCGGTCTTGTAGAAGCGGTGGACGGCGCTGCTGATGGTGCAGCCCACGTAGCCCTCGGCGGCGTCGGGGTTGTGGAGGAAGCGGATCTCCAGGGGGGCCGCGTCCTCGCCCACGTCGATGGCCTGGACGTAGGTGTGAGTGGTCCAGTCCCACACGTTGAGGCGGCGTCCGTAGCGCGCTGGGAGGGGAGGCCGGGGGGGTCAGGGGGGATGCTGCGAGGCGCAGGGTCTCGAGCAGATGTGCTACGGGTTCGGGTGAGTCCTCCGCCCCTTCGGCTCCCCGCAGAGGGTCTCTGCAGCAGCATACGCCGGTTGCTTTGGACCTTGGCGAAAGCCATGGGGAGATGCCCAGCATCCAACGGGGACCATCTCGCTAGGACGGGGCTGGGAAGGGCAGCGTAACCTTTGGGGGGGAGCTGGGCTGAGACGGGGCTTCATCCTTCGTCCCTACGGCCGAAATCCAACCCCACGTACAGCTCAACAGCGGCATTTATGGACTGCCTTGGGTTGAACTTCTGGTGCTTGCATCTAAAGTGTGTTCACAGTAAATGGGCTGGGCTTGCCCCTTTAAAATCCATGGGATCTCTAGGAATTGGTGCGAAATTAATTTTGCAAGCAAACCGTCTTGGACAGTTTTATCTATGCCCATTAGATGCCAGCTCTCACTAGCAACAGAAGAGGGTTGAAATTTGGCCGCCTTGCAGTCCTGCTCAGCATCTYTCTCCTGGAGTACTTAAACAACTGTTTTCTCACCTTTCTTCAGATCATTTGGGTCAAATCCATATCCCAGGCACTTTGGGATTCCCCATTCAGTGCTGATCAGGACGTTATGGCGTGGCTGGTACCAGAAGTCATAACCCATTGGGGGGATCTTGTCCCCTTTCTCCCAGTTCCCCTTGATCTCGAAGGTCTCTCCGTCCAGCAGAATAAAGCCACCTGATGCAGAAACAAAACCACATCGGTAGTGAGGAAATCACCCAGATTAACAGTTTATGTGTTATAAAACAAGCAGCGACAGATCAACCCGCTGCAGACCAGGCTGTTGAATGGGGTGGGAGACCTGGATGAAGCCTCCAGGACAGCTCTGGATGTGGGGACTGTTCCTGCTCTCCCAGCACCCTCTCCCTGGAAGACTGGGGGGGGACTGGGGTACCTTTCCCGCTGCCAGCCGGGTCTCCCAGGGTGCTGATCATGATTTCACCGCTGCCCAGGCAGTGGGAGGTGTGGGGGTAGCCCAGGTTGCACTTCCAGAAGACGTCCTCTGTGTTGACAACCTGCCGGGGGGTTCAGAGGCACCGTCACGTCCCCCGTGCCAGGCTGGCCGGGCGGGAAGGGTGTTCGCTGCTGCACTGGGTGCAGGTTCACAAGCCYGGTGTTACCCTGTGGCAGTGCTGTGCCTGGCACCCGGCGTGCCCTGGTCCGCTCCTGCAGGGAGCTAGACGGAGAACTCAACATTTGCMGGAGAACAACCACCTTCCACGGCCTTCCTGCACTGTCATCTGGACATCAGGGTCCTGCTAAGCTCTTAGACGTATCCCAAAGCCTCTTTGCCCCGCTGTTCCCACAGCCAGAAGCCACGATCCCAGACCTTTAAGCTTTAACGTGTATCGGCACCACCACCACGGTACCTTGAAAAGCCTGGGAGCTCGCAGGTCGGTCCCCACATCCACCACATAGATGCGGGAGGAGATTAAGCTGGGGAGGATCAGGCGGTTCCGCTTCTTGGTGGCGTCCCCGAAGCAGCTGCTGCAGGCGTTCCACCCCGAGTGGTGCAGCTCGTCCCCCAGGTTGGGCATGGGCAGGCGGTGGATCACCTGCAAAGCCCCAGCCCTGCTTACAGCGGTCTCGGCTCTGCCGAGCGCGGGATCGCCGGCAGACCGGGGAGCTCGGTGYGTCCCAGACCCCGCCACAGGGCCAGGATGCCTCAGGCAAACCTCACCCTACAGAGGGGAGCGATGGTGCACAGGGGATCCTACGGATGGGGTGTGARGCGGATTTTACATACATTCCGTAAGCAGAGGAAGGCTCAGAGTCTTGGGGAGAACTGGACAGGCATCAGCCTCCGGTACTGAGCCAGCAGCTTTGGGGAGCGGGAAGGACAAGCGCTGAGCTGTTTCCCAGGCCAGTTTAGTTCCGAGGTAAAGCGTGTGGTACCTGGCAATAGTGCGGAGATTTGGGGTCGACATCCACGGTGGCCAGAAAGTCAGGTTTCTTTCTCCCAGTGTTCCTGTAGATGCACGGCACATACACGATCTCCTCCCGGGGACCTTTCAAGGCAGAAATGTTGCATGAACATCAGCAGAAACCACCTTYGGCAGAATAAAAACCTTGCAGGAGTCTCTGGTCAGCCTAGATCTCCCTCCCGGGGGGCCGGTGTGTTCCCCCTTATGCGTGGGCAGCTGGATCTCCATCTCCCTGCCGTACCAGAGGCACTGGGCTGGGCTCTGTCTGGAGGGAGCTGCCCTGCGGGGGTTTGGGCTTATTCAGATCCCTTGCCCTGGGAGGGGATCTCTGGTCCTCAGCRTCCCTAAGGAAGTCCACGGCTTTGGGATCACCCCGTGCCTGCGAGGACATGCCAGCCCTTCCCCAGCGCTAGCAGTCATGCGAATCAAGCCACATTGTGTCTCATTTCCATCACATCTACGCAGGAGAAGCCTTAAAACCACATGAGAAGTGCTTGCCAGACTGAAGTCCGAGGCAGAAAGCCCCCCAAGCCCCTGTGCGGTCCCGTAGTCCTACCGAGCAGTGAAAACCTACCGTGACGTGGTGGTGGAAGAGCTCCCTGCCTGCCGGGCATCCCGCCGGGAAAGGGAGAAGGGCTCTGCCCCAGGGATGTCCTCACAGCGACAGGTCTGCCACGCTCCCGGCTCCCCGGGCAGGGCTCTGCTGCCCTGGAGCGTGCGCGGCTCCCGATAGGAGCCTGATCAGCTTTGCTGGGAAACGGCTTTGCTCCGGGACCCGAGCACYGCCCAGCCCTCAAGCAAGGGCATTCAGGCCCCACGGAATCTCCTTATCATCGCTCTCGGCTGGGTCAGGATAAAGCACTACCAAAGCAAGGGCGAGCGGGGAGGAACTGGTTGAGGAAATGCTGAGGAAGAGAGCGCGGTGGGAAACAGACAGAGAGGTGATCTGGGCCCTTCGGATTTGATCCAAAACAGGTAAGAGCTGACTTAGCCRCATGGTGCCTTTATAAACCTCTGTACAGTGGTGCCTGTGTCAGACCTGGGTTTGAGAGCAGCTGCCAAAYGCCGGGGGATCCCAGCCCCGAAAGTCAGGGTATGGGACGGAGCTCGAGGCAGCAAAGGACACCGAGGAGCTTCTCAGCACCCGCTCGGGAGCCTGACCTGCCAGATGTCTGCACGGAAGAAAGAGCTTTTTGGGTGCCAGAGTTACTCGGCATCGCTGAAGCAATCAGGTAGTTCCCAAGGGAACTTGCCAGAGTAGCAGAGTCAATGGGATTTGTGCTATTTGCTATTAATTTACATCACTGTCCAGCCCCGCCAACATGCGGGGAGGTTTTAAAGACTCATCTCTTCATTGTTGTTCTCTTGGTTCAAGATGTTTCAGGGGTAGGAGTCACAGGTCATGAGCAAGCTCCAGAGCTCYCTAAGGTTTCAAGGATGTGTTTGCTAAGCCCTAGAGAAGAGGATTAAGGGAGGGATAGCCAGAGATGATGCATTCATTGGTCTCTTCACACCGCAGCACCAGCGTTTTGGCAATGCAGCAAGAAGGATTCTAAGGCAAAGCGTCCAGACATGTAAGGGAGCAGCCCCTGAGGCTGGTTTTTATACAAGGAGGTTTTGTCATGTTGTGAGCCCAGCCATCAGGAGCAGAGTGCAATGAAAAATCAGGATGGTCCCCTCGCCCCCCCCAGGTTTAGCTCCGGTGGTGGTGTCGTGGGGCTATGGCAATACAGTTGCCTCTGAGAAACTTAAAAATCCCATTTGGTTTTGCACAGGGAAGCCACGGGTGACTTTGCTGCAGGCTATGACCCATCCCAAGCCATCATGAAACCTAAAAAGGTTAGTTCTGACACCAAGCCGTCATTATGCAATTGATGTTTGGCCTCAGGACAGGCCAGAAGGGAAACCATGGCTTCCCTAACGCTTGCCGGGAGCCTCCTCGGAGAATGGAGTTAGTTGATAATGCCCTCGGGAAAGCATTGTTTTAATCTTCACCTAAATGACAGCCAGCGCAGGGCTCTTCCCCGCCTGCCTGGGATTTCAGACTTGCCTTTCATCGCATCCAGAGGCGAGGCGAAGCCAGGACCACACGCTCCACACTTCTCTGCATTGAGAAGAACAGAAACAAACAGAAATTAGATGACAGCGAGTTCTTTCAATCCCCTTTTTACGAAGGAACCGCTCGCTGGAGTGGCTGCGCACGCTCCCACTCATGGCAACGTCCGAGGCGAACCAGGATGGCACCCAAATGACCCCCAGAAAGGTTTGGGTCTCTGGGCAGCCAAAAAAGCCAGCGAGAGACTCCTAGCGCAGAAAGGTCCGAGGCTCAGAGCCGTGTCTCCCCGCTTTGCCTCCCATCGCGTCCCCGCGGCGGAGAGGAAGGGTTGCTCAGCAGCGTAGGGGCAATGCCGGGCTCGCACGGCCCCGCGGAGACGCCGAGAGCTCTGCGGTTCTTCTGCGAGGAGGAGGAGGAGGAGGAGGAGGAGGAGGGGAGGCAGCAAGGAAGGAAGGCAGTACGGCCGGGCTGCTGCAGGGGGGGCAGAGGGAGGGGAGAGGCCTCTCCCCGGGGCCGAGCGGGGAGAGGGCATCCCCCCGCTGCAGGGTGAGGAGGGGGTGAGCTGAGCCTGGCCCTCTCGGGGACGGCTGCCTTGGTTCGGGGGCATTCACGCAAAGCTTTCGCACAGAAAGCTGCTTCCACCCGAGACGCTCGGTGCTCGAGGCGTCGGCTTCCCTGCCAGCCCCCCGCACCACCCTGGSAGCCCCCGTCACGCTGCTGCGGGTCTCCGGGGCACTTCGAACCCCGCCAGCCTCCTCCTCTCTGTAACTGCGGAGAAAATTAATGCAGTGGAACAAGAGCTTGTTAGGAAACCACCGCCACCACCAAAAGGACCCCTTCTCCCCATTTACGACGGCAAGCCTGAGGAGAGGGAGGAAAGCCCACAGCTAAATTGTACGCCTCGGCTTTGCTGCGTCAGCTTCTTATTTGTTTTTATTCTTACTCGTTTCATCACTCGTGTCCCTGCTCCTCCAGGGAAACGCTCCTACCTGAAGCACTGAGAAACCACCCACCCCTCCAGCTTGCTTCTCCCTTCTCCTTAGATTGCTCCTGCAAAAACAGCCCCATCAACGCCGGAGTTTGCACTCAGGACTCCCTGCCATGCTGYACCTGACTGTAGCAAGCACAGCCTGTACAAGTTGCAGATGAATAAATAAGGGAATAGTTAGAAGGCTTTTAATCATCAGTCTACCTAAATGTTTCCTGGCACTTTTAGTAGCTTGAGAAAAGAAACCCCTTTCCTGGCCAGAGAAAACACCACATTCATCCCTTTTCTTTTCACCTTACGTTTCCTGGGTGTCACAGTAACAAAACCACGAGACGCAGCTCGGTACGAGTTTAGGAGGACTCCGGAGCGGAGCCCATGGCCAGAAGGCAGCAAGCCACCAACAGCCCCAAGCCTTCTCCTCTTGAGAGCGAGCTGCAGTCAACCGAGATCTCTCTTACCTGCGCCGGGGGCCGGGCTGGACCTCACCTGCTGCTGAGCCGCGGGAGGAGACGATCCCGCCTGCATCCTGCCTGCTGGGAGCAAGTCGGGAGAGAAGATGCAGCTCCGTGGGGGTTCAAATATATAGGGAGCAGGATGGGGAGAAGGAGAGTTTGGAAGAAGGATGCCAAGGGGAGGATCCACGCGCCTCGGGGTGTGGGAGGTACCGSGGCAGCCTTTAGCGTCTTACAGCACCGAAAACGTGCAGGGACGCTATTTCAGTGCTCCCAGAACCTCCTCCCCTCCCAGAGGGGTCGGGGACGTGTCTGTGGCTGCTCTGCGCAGCGCACGCATTCCGGCACGCTGGAAACACAAGGGCTTTTAGCCGCGAAGGGAAAGCAGGCTGCTGCTCTCCTCCGAGCCCCTGCTAGGAGCAGCGTTTCCCGTCTCCCCATGGGGCTGGTGGGGTGCCCCCGATGAGAGACGGGCAAGCACTGCATTCCCAACCACAGAAATAATTTTATGAGGTTGCAGATGTTAATCACAAGTGAAAATGAAAAGCGAGGACTGGGTGTCTTTTAATTGCAGGATGAGTGTATACTGTGGGAAGTTAATTTGCTGGCTGGGAGGAGGGCGGCAGC
Organism: Oceanodroma leucorhoa; assembly: GCA_030449065.1. Lineage (NCBI taxonomy): Eukaryota > Metazoa > Chordata > Aves > Procellariiformes > Oceanodroma > Oceanodroma leucorhoa. The sequence goes on from JASVER010000178.1 coordinate 1,111,648, forward strand.
AGCGTAACAGTTTTCCCCGTGACACATCCGACTTAGTCAGTGTTCGCCGCTGCTTGTGGCCGCGAAGCTGGGCCTCAGCGGGCTGCGCTCGGAGGGGCCGCGCCGAGGATGCTCAGCCTTCGCAGGCACCTCTGCGCTGGCAGGTTGCTGCCTCGTCCTCTCCAGTGCTCACCCCAGATGTAGACTCTGAAGCCAGGCASCTCAGACAGTCACTCTGCCGTCGGAAGCTCTCAGCCCACTGCACTTGCCAGCAAAAAGACCGACGGCCTCGGCTCGGTCTCTCCCACGCTCGCCTGCTTGGGCTCGTCTCCTTGTATTGGATGCTCAACGCCAGGCTATGGGGCACACYGCAGATCCACGCTGCGGGGGTCAGCACATCCCCCCGTGTCCCACCTTGCCTCTGACCACAGGAAGTTTCTCCAGGAGGCCCCAGGGCTTAAATGCAAAGGACGAGGCACATATAAGCAGCAGCCCAGCTTCACCTGGACCTCACACGCACCCTCCCGCCATCCTCCACAGAAATGTCCCTGCGGCGGTTCAGCAGGATTGCCGTAAGAGCGTTACTGCCCTTAGGGAAGAGGGGTGATGCCAGCCCTGTCTGTCCTCACGGTATAGGAGATCCGTTGGAAGCTGCGAAGGGCTTGACGTGTGCCGGCAGCGGGGAGAAGCCTATCTTCCAAATAACCGCTAGAGGGAACAGAYGAAGCATCCAACATCAGCCACCCCAACTCACCGCCTCCCCCGGTAAGGCACATTCACCACTGCAAATGCACCGCGTCCCACGTTCCTCAGGATAACTCCTGCAGSAGCTGAGGYGAGGACAGRCATCCCCTGAACAGAAGACACTCCCTGCAACACGGGAATCAGGACCCAAAGACCTGGGAACGGGCCCYGGAGGGGGTGAAAGAGTTTGCTYGTACCAGCAGAAGTATGTCCACATCCATCCAACCTGGGSAGAGCACGGGCGGGTGGTGGAACGAGGAGCTGGGTCCCCTCTGCTGCGTTGCCTGTTGATCTTCGTGGCTCAGCTGCAGCTCAAAGCCCGGGCTGAGTCCTCGCCTTGCTGTGCCACCACCTGCAAGTCAGAGAGGGGGGTCAGTTGATAGCGTGAGGGACAGCAGACTCTGATCAACCCCATGAACATGGCCATGAGGTAAGGGAGCGCTGCCCTGCGTTGATGTGGATGGTGCCTGGCCCCATCACAAGGAGGGCTTTCCAGGGTGGATTCAGCTCAGCTACCTCCAGCCATCCGGACCGCAGGCTGGCACGGGGATGGCCGCTGGCCAGACTCTCCCTCCAGGCAGCCGAGAGGAGGCACCTCTAGTGAGATACGTGCTTTGTAGGGTCTGAAGGTAGGTGAGATAGGGCTCATTCCAAAGCCACTGCAACAGCAGGGATGGCCCCGGAGAAGGCCCTCCAACAAGGCAGCTCGGGAGGGTCAGAACGGGGTGTCACACTGAAGCAGCACCCCAGGGACACCTCTCACCTCCTGAAACTCAAGACCTCATCTACTGTCATCCTCTCTAGCCAGCGGGAAGAGGACCCCCCAGGGTCCCTTTCTCCCAGACCTCTTGGACACCTCATTGAAGCAATGGAGCTGTTCTCCAGAAGGGATTGGTTTTCTCCTGGGAACATCAGGGGTGCACAAGAGAGCTGTAGCAATATGTTTGGCCATGGGAAGTGTGAAGGAAGAAAGTGAAGATCTTTTCTTCCAAGGTAAATATGTAAAAAGCTAAAATTTATAAGGATCCACATTACATGCAGATTTTTGCAACCTTTGGGTTTCAGGAAGACTAACAGACATTCCTGACCAACCAGGGCTTCTGTTGCAGGGATTTCTAAAACCCTGACCTCATCATTAACCACTGCTGAAAAAAAACACAGAAAGGCTTCAATGACATAAGACACGTGAAGATCTAGCTGATGCGAAGAACAATTTTATTCATGTTTAAAGCAGAACACAAGAGCAAACCAGTGTCAGGAACAGGCACCTCTTTTCAAAATAAAGCATTTCACGCTCCTTCAGCTGTGACGCATACCGACCCAAGCACGTGACAATCAGGCCAAGAGGGCTCTCGTGCCGGGGGAAGACTATCCAGGAATGACCTGGCTGAAGAACAGTAACTCAGATGAACTGGGCACTTCAACTTCTGCCGAAAGGCACCGTGCGCATTGCGCATCTCTAGATATGAGCAACTGCCCTGGGCTCCGCTCTCTGAATCATGCCCAGGGATCGCTTTGCACTGAAAACATGCCGTGTGTCTTTGTTCACTGGTCTGCCCGAACCAAACCCTCGCAAAAAGGCAGAGCTTCCGTAGCTCAGCTTAGCAGAAATCGAGACTCCAGCAATGAATGGGGACCCCCAAACCCAATTACCCTAYGCTCTTTTWTAATGGCTGCACTACAGAAGAGGGAGAAGAAGGGAGTCTTCCGCATGGCGCCTAGGCCAAGATATCRGAGGTGGAATCTCCAGAAGCRAAGCGGATTTCATGGGCAAGGCAAGGCCCGTTGGGTTCCTTTCCAAAATCCACCAGGAAGTTCTTGTTCACGGTCAGGCCTCCTTTCTCAGTGTCCACRTCAATCTGCAGCATGACAGAGCCTTCCCTGCAGGGGGACAAGAGCGCAGCTATTACAGACAAGGTCCCGTTCAAGAGATCGAGGAAGCGGCTTTCTCCTTAACATCTGCTCTTCTACAGGGAGAAGGGAGCAGAGGCCCTGTTCCAGTAGTGGCGTACGCCAGCGCTCACATCTTGGTCCTCRATTCCCAATGGACGTGAGCAATCCGCTAGGCACGGTGTGCTAGGCAGGCTGGAGCTCGCCTTTGTGTCGGAGGTCATCGCCTGCTTTGCTAAATCCAAACATCTCTGGTGGGTACACCGGGAGATGCTGTAGCAGAGACACGGCCCGGCTCTCAGAGATCCACACGTGGATTCTYTCCACCTTTCGGACTCAAACACTTATGCTCTCCCAGGCAAAACCCTGGCACTGCAGCTCCACACCGGCAGCAGCTGCACCTTGCCCAGCCACAGGGATTTGTGAGCCAACTGCGTGTGAAAGTCAACGGGAGGAAGCTGCGGGGATGACGTTAGGAAAATCTCTCCCTCGGCAATCACAAACGTCTCCTTGTAGCCCCCAGAYGAGGYRCCTTTYCCGTTTCTAGCAGAGAGGCYGTRCAAAAGAGGCCCCTTTCCCCCCAAATGTTTCTTACCTGACCACGTYCGGGTASAACTGCTTGTCCCATGTGCTGTACAAGGAGTTGGTGACGTACAGCCTCTTGCCATCCAGGCTGAGCTGCAACTTACTGGGGCCGCCGTACACCCTCTTGCACTGAAGGCACAACAGACAGCAGTGATGCTCCTGGCTTCTCTCTTTCAGCAGCCAAGCACAAGCAGGGCCAGGGGAGCGGAGCAGAGCGGAGCAGAGCGGCCGCCTGCCCTTCTACCCCAGGCAAGCCACCAGATCCTGCAGACACGCGGCCACTGCACTGGAGACCTACCCCAGGCACCCTGGGCAGAGCATTAGCAGAGCAGAGCCAGAGTCCAAAGGACACCGGAGGGCCAAGAGGCCGCCCAACTCACCTTGATCACCAGGGGCTCCGGCTGGCACTTCAGCTCTTCGTCCCTACACACGGTGACGGGGCCGCCTCTGAGGATACTGCCTCCCACAAACACCTGGAAGCRAGGCAGTGGGAGACACGTTGCCTTGTCATCTAACCACCACCRGGTACCGCTTAGGAGCCCAACAGTGCAAGCCCTCCTGCTCCTGCCTTACCTGTCCCACCAGCCTGGGCTTGCAGTTTCGGGAGAGCTCGTACTGGCGGATGTCTCCGTGCAGCCAGTTGCTGACATACAGGTACTTGTCATCCAYCGAGATGAYGAGGTCGRMKGTGAAKGCTAGGGCACAGAGACAAAGAGCTCCAGAGAAGGCAGCATCAACAGAAAGCGTGCCTTGCRGYGAGCCCCHGCTCGCACCTCTCCCTGCCATCCTCTGTGYCCTGCCTCCRGCACAGGAGACCTGCCCAAGTGCGCAGGCTCCAGCTGGGGCAGCAGCGCCTTCCTGGGGGTGTGCACAGCCCCCCAGCCCCTCCGASCAGCCTCCCGGCACSTTTACGCAGCGAGGCTTTGAGGGTCAGCAGGGGGCTTTGCCGAGCTGCACAGCACGACGCTCCRGGAGGGAAAAGGAAACACCACCTCAGGGCACACCAACCTGGCATCTYGSRCATAATCCATCCYGTCACRTGCTTGGGCGGTATCCGAATCACCTCTTCTACTGACCAGTTGTCTCTCTGCACCAGAAACACAGGCACCGCGCCGTGAGCRTTCCTGCCTGCTCAGGCAAGCGCGCTCCCCGGCACCCACGCRCTGGCACAGCTCGGCAAAGCTGCCCGAGGACGGCTGCCGCTGCGCCCTGCTACTGCGAGCRGACACGAGTAAGGACAGCACCGTCTGATACCAACGGCTTCCTCGCTCAAATTAATCCCCTGGGTGTTCCTCTCCCTGGACTCCCTCTACACGCAGTGGAAGCACAGGCTCCTCTCATTCTAGCACACGTGTTCAGAGCAGGGTCTGGATACTGCCCTCGCCACACTCCTCCTCCTTTCTCTCTGCTACTCCACATTTCTTCTGCGCGTTTCTCCGTCACCCTGTCGCTCACCGTGGCCGCGTCTCCCCTGGCTGCTGGCAGAATACTTGCCTCGCACTTGTAGAAGCGGTAGATGACGCCACTCAGGGCACAGCTGACGTATCCCTCGGCAGCGTCGGGGTTGTGGAGGAATTTAACACTCAGGGGCAGAGAGTCCTCCCCCAGGTCAAAGCACTGGGTGAGGGTGYGGCAGGACAAGTTCCACACGTTCAGGCGGCGCCCGAAGACCCCTGAGGAAAAGGAGAACCGAGTCAGAAGAGGAGGGGCTACCCATRGAGACTCATCCCTCCCCAAAACACTCACAGACAGGGACAGCCATGGCAGCGTCTAGCCAGAAGTAGCAGAGAAACTGCAGGGATTTAGGGAGCAGCGGGAAAATACAGGGACCAGCCTGTCTTAAGGACAGACGCTGCACATCCTGTAGCAGGGCCCGCAGAATCGGGCGCTGGGGGAGAAATCTGCCTGTCCCCTCTCTCTGACCGCATCGACACCCTCCCACCACCTTGGTGAGGTCCGGCTCAGCACTTGCAGCCGTATTCCCTCACCTTTCTTCAAGTCATTGGGATYAAATCCACGTCCCGCAATTTTTGGGACAGCTCCGGCAGAGCTGATCAGAACATTGTGGCGTGGCTGGTACCAGAAGTCGTATCCAGTGGGGGGAACCTCGCACCCATTCTCCCAGTTCCCCTTCAGCTCAAAGGTCTCTCCATCCAGCAGAATAAATCCACCTGTGATACAAAAAGGGCATGCATGACAAATCACATACTCCACTTCTAAACAGGTAACACGCTTTGTGCATTAGCTTAGCTTAGAGAGCCAAGACGTTCAAAACACTCTATACCTTGAGATACTTTGCTGTAAATACTCTACAGGTCTTTGTTGGCTAAAGACATGTGTTTATAGATTCCTACACGTGCTAAGCAGAAGTTTTGGGGACCAAAAATGATCCCAACTTAATATTCACTTCAGTGTTTTCAGTAGCCAAGTCGCCTGTGTTGGCAGCGCTCACCCCACCTCCCCGCTCTCAAGCAGTGACGGATGAACAAGTCCTGCTAAGACAGGCAGGCTGAGTGCCTGAATGTGTGGAAGGGACCAGCTTTTCCTCTAACACACGTCTTCACGTCCCCACTCTCCACCTCAGGCATGTGGGTGATTATTGTGCTTGYACCAGCACAGAAGGATTGGGACTTCTGAACAAGTATCTCAGGTTTGCTGTTTGAAACTCTAAAAGCCTGCAGTTTTTAAGCTTGTTATTTTTCTAATAAGAATGATTATTGGAATGATTACTGGAAAACGTACCTTTTCCATTGCCAGCTGGGTCTCCCGTGTTGGCAATCAGAATATCGCCATTAGGCAGGCTATGAACTGTACAGAGGTGTCCCTTGTTGCACTTCCAGAAGACATCCACTGGCTCAATCATCTGAAAAAAGTTGACACACACACTTCAGCCCCCGACCGCTCAGCTCATCTCACACTCCCTGGCAGAGCCTTTGGCCATCGGAGACTCCTGAAAATCTCTGATGCTTGCAGGAGCTTTCTTCCATAGAACTCTCACTTGCTAGGGCCTGCTCCTCCTTGGAGAGGAGCACAGAAGCCTCTGAGCTCCCTCTACACAGACGAGAATGCAGCAACAGCGAACTCCTAACAGCTTCTCTGTCCACCTCATTATTTAGGTGGGGGGCAGGCATGGGGTGTTGCCTGACCTCCAGTTACTAGACACTCTCTGACCAAAACATGTCCAGGGAAAGGAACAAAACGATGATGGGAGCCTTCCTTGGTCTGAAAAGGAGAGAGCCGAGAGGGAAAGGGGACCTTTCCCTCTTAAAGAGGGAAGCTCTCTAAAAGAAAAGCTCTCTAAAATCAGGGTGGAAGAGAAGGTGAAGGGAAGCCTTCTCCCTGGGTATTATTCCAGAAGCACCAGTTCCCAACTCCTTCCCAGAAACCTGTCTTTGAATCACCTCAGGCATACCTTACACAGCTTGGGAGCCCGGCACTGTGAACCCACATCCACCACGTAAATGCGGGAAGAAATCAGACAGGGAAGAATCAGCTTGTTCCTTTTCRTTGTGATATTGTCARAGCAGGTGCAGCCAGCGCTCCACCCYGAGGCATACAGCTCGTCTTTGAGGTTGGGCATGGGCAGGCGGTGGATCACCTAGGCAGTCAAGGCAGAGTTAGGGTTCACTCGGGGAGGCGGGGAGAAACGGGGACTTTAATGCAACCAGCAGCTTAGAGGTGATAACAGCACACCTGGCACCARAGGAGATCTGTGGAAAGGTTAACGCTTAAATGTGACTSATCAGTTCAAAGATGCACTGTTAGATGTAGATAATCTGTCTCTGCAGCCTTCAGAGACAGGTAGATGCCCATTTCCCATTTAGGATGACAGCAGACAGCTTGGTRCAGTGCATAACAGAACAYCTCTGACATTGCAGCACAAYAGGAACATGCTGCACTCTGCAAAAGAGTCTGAGAGTGACCTAAACTAGAGGTCACTGGAGACCATTTTCCATGCTGAGCAGCCACTGACAGGGTGATTCAGAGCATGTGCTCAAAAGCTCACTAGCAGCACCGAGATGCTCTGGAAGTGAGTTGGGAAGTGAGTCAGAGCCGACTTGTCTCCAGGACACAGAGACAGAGATGATTCAACCAGAGCCAGGCATACAGAGGAGAGTGGAAA
>JASVER010000178.1:1146302-1188648 GCA_030449065.1 Oceanodroma leucorhoa
CTCCACAGCCGGAGCTAGCCGTCCTCCTCAGAGCAACCCAAAACGGCCCTTCCCTCTTCTCCGCTTGCCTGCCCAGAGCTCACCAGTGCTCTCCCATGCTGCTCTGAGCTGGGCAGAACTGCCCACCTTCCTCCAACCAACAACAAGAGAGAGGTTCCGGCGTTCTACCCGCCCTGCTGCCGTCCTTGTCTGCCTGGCTGGCAGGAAGCACGACCGGGCCCAAGGACGCGCAAGAAGCTCCTGCTACATCAGAGGCAATTTCAGGTGCTCGCCTGATGCCATTTGTGCATGCTTTTGCTGTCACGATGTGCATGTCTCACTGCACCTTCTTCTTGCAGCTGCACAACTGCTAATTAAAAGGTTCATTAGTCTTCCACTCACTAACAAAGTTTGCTGGTCATCCTCTTTGGCTYTCCTTGGTGACGTCTTTGGCATCCCTCACAAAACCAAGCTGTGGGGTGTAGAGTTTTCTAATTAAAACTGATAGTAGGAAGGATAAGAGCAGGCTCAGCAACACCGACAAGCGAGCAAGCGATGGTTAGCGGAGAACACAATCCGTGTGGTCTGCTCCCGGCCCAGGAAAAGCTCCCTGTGGCAGGCAGAGATGGGAAGCCGTGACAGGGAAAAGCAATCAGGGGCTTCACYGGACAGCCCRCAYTGGGGTGGCAACTMCTCYCCTCCTSCCRACCATCTCTTCCAACCCTGATAGGGAAGAACACGCTATAATTTTGATAATGGGCAAGACTAGGTGATGCAATCCGGTGCAGACTGGCACAGCACATTAAACGCGTCGGGAGAAGGCCTTGCTTCACCGAGAACACCGAGTCTACTCTAAACACCCAAGCAAGAACTCCCCCGACTACGGGAGCCGTCTCCAACCTTCCCTTGTTCTCCAGGGACGACGTTCTCCCGCTTCCCACCTCACCCTGCCATAAAACCYTGGAGGTGCCCCAGGCTGTCTAAGCGTTGCTCATCATCTTGCGTTCTTAGATCCCCCTTTCCTACGCTTTTGTCCCGGCCTCCACACTCTCTTTACAGCCTTCTGCCACATTCAAACCCATCAGCTAGGCACTAAGCACCACCAGAGTTTGGGAAGACTGTAATCAGCACCAGTGTCCCAGCACAAAATGCCAGCAGAGGTACATTGGCCAAGACCTTCCCAGGCTCCACATCTCCCAAGGGCTTCACTCTGTTCCAGTCCATTCCCCTCTTCAGCAGCAGAAGGAACACCACACCATCCAACCCTTGAAGATGATGTGAAACAGAGCTTTGCTGGCAAACTGTAAATTCGTGGTGCAGGCGAACACAGAGCAAAAGCATCTGAGCTCACCTCCTGCCAGGGCAGAGGGGGGAGCAGAAGGGGCGCAGGACGGTGAGATTCCTGGCAGACGACCTCCCTGCCGGCTGCGCATCTCCAGCGGAGCAGCGAGAAGTCGATGGCAGGTGGCACAGCTCACCCCACACAGGCAGCAGCGAGACACCAACGGCTCCTGGGGCAGCACGGAAGAGTCCACCRAAGGCATGTCAGGCAGGAGGACAGGGCGCTCAAAACTTCGGTACAAGCRGTAACGCAGACAGCCGAAGGGCAGAGGCACGTTTAAGACAAAAGGCCAATGTTGTTAAAAGCAGGCAGACTATGCAAAGCCCAGACCCACCACCCTGGCTCTCTTGATCACCTCGTGGGGCAGAGGCAAAGCAAATGTCCCAGGGCTGCAGGACCCACACCTGGCACACGCGGTGCCCTTCGGCACATCACTGCAAAAACAGGACCACGCACAGGCTACAGGGTTTGCTGGAGGGAACATCAGCATGGCACAACTGCTCTTCTCCCTCCAGGCACCTCTCTGCTTTTTGTTTTTCCCCACTACTGTGTCAGCCGCCTCCTCCCCTCCAAATGAGCGGTTTGCTGTCGGAGCAGGAGTCGCAGGGGAGGGGGCAGCACGGTCTGGCCAGAAGCAGGGCAGCAGTGGGGTCACCCCYCCCCGCTACAGCCCACAGCCACAACCGCCCAAACCCATCCCAACCCCACGCTTCAGACACGCGCCGTGAGCAGCGACTCCAGGCTGCCGCTGAAGGGCCCCGCCACGTGCAGCCACAGGGAGAGGGGCCGTGAGTCACTTTTCTGGCAGCGCAGTTTTCTGCCGGATCAGCTCCTTCGGCCGACTCCTCCCACGACCGCACAATCGCTCCATCTGGCACAGGAGGAGCGGCAGCACCAYGCAGCTGGGGAGGGCGGACGAGCAGGACCTGCTTTTTCTCCTCCCCCATGCCTCTGCCTGAAGACAGGCATTAGCCGCCTTCCTKAAAAGTCCCTGCGAGCGCTGCAAATCAGACTCCAAGCTTGTAACAAATGGAAACAAGAACGGTTGACTTTCSTCCACTGATGGAGAAGGACATGCAAACCAGGAATACATATGCTGAGCAGTTCACCGAAATAATTCAGGTCCTACTCCATGGACTCATTTCACACTTCTCTGTATATAACAAGGTACTTCCCTACACTCTTAGACCCAAAAGTAGGAGGTCAGTCTTCACCAGAGAAGTAGCAGACCAAAAAATAGGGTTTTTTAATGGAACTCTCATCACGACTGCTCTGGCTTCACTTAAGCATAAACTGTTCTCCATTCTATAACCTTCCCAGTTAACAACTGGGACGTAATATATTTTGCTGTCCCCCTGCACTTGTTGAAAATACTACAAATAGACACTCTTTCTGGTATAAACACATCTACTTGACCTGGATATGACCTGGCAGCAGAAATATAAATGAATCTGCAACCTCAAATTAACAATGAATGAGTGAAAACTAGGAAATATTACTTATGAAGGAACAGGCAAGCTGCACTACGCCCTCYTGTAGTCATCTGCAAGATCATCTACTTTCTTTAATGCCAAAAACTGAAGTCATGCTGATGCACTCGGAGGCAGTCTGGAAGTACCATGGACTGCAGAAGGCGAGGTCACGTTCACCGGCCTCTTCACATTCTTACCTACTTCCCAACAGATGGTGATTTCAGCAAACAGTATCAAACAGTGTGTGCAGACCCAGAGTTCTATGTGCTTCTGAGTAAGGATGGATTTTGGCCAGTSGGTGAAACCTCTACAGTGCTACTGAACGAACATGCGAGTATCTTTTTTTGACCCACCAGATATCTGGACCTGCTCCACACTCGACAACTTATTTTGTTTCACTGCATTTGTTTCTTCCACTTTGACAAGCGTGAGAGAGACAATGGTCAGTCATGAGCGTAAGGTTTCACGCCACCTTCAGAGATTCTCCAAACACCAGGCATTTGGCTGATSTCTGAAATTCTGGGGTCTATTTCCAATGGCCTCTGACTGACTGTGAGTATTTACCATGACAGCGTACCCTCAGAAACTTCCTTACAGCCAATGAAGGTGGTGCCAGTACAGTCAGGTGAGTCCATGGGAAAGCCCACCTTGCAGTAAAGCAGACCCAGACACGCACACATACTAAAAGCAGAATCTCTACTACGGACATGGATCCCGTAAGTGTGGTAAGACCCAGTGGTTTCCTCCCAGAATGACGAGAAACTCTCTACTCACAGCTTACCTTTTTTAGTCCCCAGATTAGCAGATGTTAGGAGAAAAGGAAATATTTTAATTCAAGCGAGTCCCACACTTTGCTTTTCTCTTCCTTCCCTAAGCTCCTTTTTGCATTTAACATTCGCCTTTTACAAGGAATAGAAGCAATCCACACTTCCGTGGTTGTACACAGTTGTATTCAGGGGCATTTCCAGCTGGGATTTCAGGATGGGACCCAGACTGGAGTGCTCACTGTAACTGGAATGAGAGACCTCAGTCACCCTGCAATACACTGAGGGACTGAGAACAGACCTGAGGGCCACCCTCACCAGCAGGTTTGTGATCTGTGGAAAATCACGACCTAAAATTGCTGGTAGAGTGAGAGAAACTCCTGGATGTACTTCYGTACCGCATGAAGACAGGCTGCAGTCTGCCCTCACCTGGCCAAGGGGAAGATCTCGCACCTTTTCCAATTTAAAACGCTCAGCCATATAGGAAATAGGTGCGAAAAAAATACSGGCTCCAGTAGTATTGGTTAGTAGCAAATGATTTCCTAACAAATCAATGGATTTCCTGGACAACATGAGATTGTTTAGACACTGAGCACTCACTGTACCCACTCAGCATGGACTGTTAGTTAGCATTTACACGGGTTAGCAGCGTATACTCCATTCTTGAAACCAGTCCCYTCGCAAGGAAAACAATGGGTCCTTGCAGCAAGATGGTTTAAACATCACCCGTTTCTAACAAGAAGCTGCTGAAAATGTGCTTTTACATCAGACACAGGTGGCTACAACGCCACGCCAGTCAGAAAGCTTTCTGGCTTTACAAGGTCCTAACAGAACTGCTTGTCGCAGGTTTCAAAGAGTGGCAGCAGTCCAGCTGCCCTATGTTAAAAACACAAAATTGAACCCTCAAAGCCTGGTTCCAAATATGTTAGGCAAGACAGTAAGACTACAGAATGAAGTCTTGATGATAAAGTAAGATCTGTCAGCTAGATGAACATTTTGCCATGGAAGCACAGTAAAGGTCGGGAAAAAAACCCAGCCAAAAGGCTCCAGCGGGAAGTCCCATTAACACGCTGCTCCTCCGACACTGCTGATGTGATTCCGGCGTTACGAGTAGCAATGCTAAAGCTCAGCAGGAGACAGCAGAGGCTGGCAATGGACACAGATGGGAAAGCAACAGATCTAGAGAGGCAGAAAAAAGAATCAGACCCAAGAAACAGCTTCAGGAAGATGCATCAGGAGCTGGCAAGAGAAGAAAGGGTGGACTTGTGAGTGCTTGCCTGTTCAAGAAGTTGCAAGACACCTGAAAGACACCTGCTGCTAGCATGATCTGGCTTTGGCGCAGCGTGCAGAAAAGTTTTTTGCAGTTTTCTCCAGCATTAGAAAACGGAAGAGAATCTTTGCTTGCAATAATGGGAACAAAGGTGGCTTCAGCGAAAATAAATTCCTCACCAAAGAATTTTTAGTCAAATGACATTACCTTACATTTATGTTCTTTGAAATCGAAAAYGCTGAAATGCTAAAAAGAAAAAAGATGTGCAGCTTCACCTGACTTGAAGAACAATTTTATTGTTGATTTTTTATAACATCAGTGCACAAATGTTAAAATATAACCCAGCTCCGGAAACATGCAGCTTCAGATTAGATACGCATGATTTTTATGCTATGTCTGCTGTAAAGCACTGACTACTTTATCAGCAAATTAAGCTTTGCAGGGACAGGACACTCGTGCTCTGGGGAAAGCCCACGGAATGTATCCTTCTCGTGGAGTTATTTAGGAACAGCTTCTCCATCAACAAACAGTGGCAAGGCAAAGTGGCACCAAACAATGCAAACAGTCCTTGAAAGACTGGTGACCTYGGCCCTGAAACCTACAGCCAACAGTGATTACACAGGACCACGCGGAAGGGGAAGGAGTAGCGAAAATGAGATGTACATCATGTTTCAGAGAGATTCACTTGGCTGCCTCAGAATGAGAAGAAAGTGGAGCTTCTGTGGCTCACCCTAATGGAAGTCTAAATTTAGACAGCAAAGTTCCAGCTGAACCAACTCACCTACACAAAAGGGAAGGGGAGGGTAGGGAGGAGAGAGAGGGAGAAAGAGAAAAAAAGACATAAAGAGAAAAAAAAAGAAAACAGCTCCATACAGCAATTACACCCAGATATCAGAGGTACTGTCTCCACCAGGGTAACGAATCTCATGAGCTAGGACAGGCCCATCAGGTTCCTTCCCAAAATCCACTAGGAAGTTTTTATTCACTTTCAATCCACCTCTTTCAGTATCCACATCAATCTGCAGCATAACAGAGCCTTCCCTGAAAAAGGGACAAGAAAACAGATATTGGGAAAAGGATTCATATTTGTTGCTCTAGTTTTCCATATTTGGGCAGGATTTGTCTTCGATTAATATAAAATGGAAAGAACCCCAGATTTAAACTGGGGCTTAGCAGGTCTCAAAAGTGAGTTATGTTGCCTCAGTGAAACCTGCAACCTCAGATTAGCAATGAATGAGTGAAAATAAATAGCTGTTGTTACTTATAAAGGAATAGGCAAGCTGCACTATGCCCTCCTGTGGCCATCTGGAAGATCATCTTTCTTCAATTCCAAAAAATAGGAAGTCATGCTGAYACATTCAAAGGCAGTTTGGAATTACTACGGATTACAGGAGGCTAGGTCATGTTCACTGGCTTCTTCCCATTCTCATCTACTTTCAAACAGATCATGATTTCAACAACTATTGTGTGCAGACCCCAACTTTTGTGTGCCCGTTGAGCAGGGATGGATTCTGGCTAGTGGGTGAAACATCTGGGTTGGTAGGCTGTGTACAAAAAGTTACTGGATTCAGTCTCCCTGCGTAGGAATTTTGCTCTGTATACCAGCTGCTATATGCATATCACTATTTAAGAAAGAAATCTTGAACATGGGTTTGTACAGTTATCCTTGTTTACCAAAGTTTTCTTACTTGACAAGATCTGGGTAGAACTGCTTGTCCCATCCACTGTAGAGAGAGCTGGTGACATACAATCTCTTCCCATCCAAGCTAAGCTGAATCATCTGAGGCCCACCTGGTACCCTCTTCCCCTAAAATTATAATAGAAAACAAGGTGCTCAAGAAAAGCCTCCACGGACGATGAACGAAAGAAATGCAAGAGCAAGGAGAAACAAAACAGCATGGCAGTTCTGCTACTCAGAGGACCATGAAGCACTCTGAAATCCTTGACACAAGAGCACCAAATCCCCTGGTTTGGAAAGAGAACAGTTTTTTATTGGGAGCCTTATTCCCCATTAACAGGGAGCCTCGAAGCCAATCCAGATGAGTTCCACTTAATTTACAGAACTAGCAATGTAAGAAAGTAAGGGCTGAAGGGTTCAGGTTGCTGCCCTTGGATGGAAGCGTCAAAAATCAAGACATGGGTCGCATAACACAGCTGCAAATAAGAACATGTCTGAACTGCAGCTAGGTCACAATCTGCGCTGTGAAGAAAAGGAGTAAGTGGAACTTCCTGAAATGGCCTTCGGTGGCCAACAGATCTTAGCCACGACCATATTCAGTTCTTGCACATCCCATGAGACTTTCCATAGGTAGCTGCCTTGACAGTGATAATATTAATGCACAATGATAATGACCAGAGACAATTAATGCTCTCTCGTTTTTCTATCACGATTCCAGGTGCCATCAAACTCTTTACACACACACACACCCCCCCACACCACTGCAGAATGAGCTGGTTTAGTGCTTCGACCATCAGTTGTTGAAAGATTATCAGAAGCAATGATGGCCGTGTGATGAAGCTTTAAATTAGCTAGCTAACAACAGCAGGGCAGATGTAATTACACAGGCTTCAGTACAGCTGAACAGCTTGTCCGGTTCCACCGGGGACCCAGAACACTTACCAGGATTTACTACCTCCAGTCCATGCTGAGATGTGATACCTGCCCAGGCTGCAAGCCAAGATATAACTAGCTCAGATATGGCTTTATATGCTGTACRTTTGACTGAGGTGTAGAGATATTTCAAAATGGATTACAATTAGCAGAGCACTGACAACGTGCATGTTAGGAAAACTTACTTTGATCACAAATGGCTCTGGCTGACACTGCAATTCCTTGTCTTCCACTACAGTTACAGGCCCACCTTTTGTGATACTGCCTCCCAGAAACACCTGTAACCAAGGGAATGTGTGAGAACAGGCGTCGGCTATCAAAGGAACATGAAAGCAATATAGTGCCAATTCTCAAGCAAAAGTAAATTGTAATTTTCTCCTTTTAAAAAAGAAGGAAATCAGAAGACTGTACTGCCCTTGTACACGACAGCTTTTCTGATGCTGGCTTACCTGTCCCACCAGCTTGGGTTTGCGGGTGTTGGAGATGTCGTACTGGCGGATGTCTCCGTGCAGCCAGTTGCTGAAGTACAGGAACCTGTCGTCCAGCGAGATGAGGATATCAGTAATAAGACCTTCAAGAAAATATTCAGTAGCAAAGTCAGGAARCGGACAGGACCAGCAACAAACAAGACCACAAGCCTATTATCTTTCAAAATTCTAGTCAGAGTAGCCTCAGAAAAATATGTTAAGATATGGATTGAACAAACACAATCATCCTTGGAAACCCAGTGCCTACTCAAAGGCGGTTCAGGCTCTACCAGCATTCCCAGGACCATTCCTGAATACTGTGAGCTCACGCTGAAAGACCAAAATACTCCCAAGTATTTTTCTAGAGAAACTGACCTCAAGCAATGAGCAGTGTGGGAGCAGCAGTCTGACAATCTCCTACTTGGTGGCTCATAAGCAAGGCTAATTTRGTTACATCAGAAGTGTTACACAACGAACCCAATCAGAAATTTAGTATTTTACAMGGGAAGCGTTTGTAATTTAAGGATAAGATTTTGCAAAAAGCTACACTGTACCAGGGAACGAAGAGGACAACACCCCATTTCTTTTCCAAACATGCTCACACTAACCAGGCATGTCAGGGAGAAGCCATCCTTGCACCTTCTTGCTGGGTACTTCAATCACCTTCTCTGCTGCCCAGTCTCCCTCCTGCAGAAGGCACGGGAGAGAACACAGTGTTATTATTGCCTTAATGTTAGCCAAGAGGGCTCAGCTATGCATGACGGAGGGAGGAGAAGCAAATAGTGCTATTTATTTAACAGGTCCTGTACAGAGGTTATACGCACACTGCAAGTAAGTGTTACCAAGGGGCGAGGATGGTAGCTGTACTGCCAGTGAGAATGTTAATGATTATACTATGCAACAACAGCTCAGACAGATTGCTGTAACAGTGGCAGAACTAGACTGCTGATCTCCTACAGTTTAGTGTCCTATCTGTCTCCAGCTCTGCTCCCCTGCCGATGACCCCATCACGCTCCCTCCCTCCTSCACCTTCAGGTCTTCCCTTTGCTTCCAAATACTGGCCGAGCAGCAGGCAGCACACACTGACACTGGGGACGAGCCACACATGTTCTGATTAGCCGTCCAATTGATGCGTTTTGCTGACCAGCTTGCAGGCCAGAAAGCAAGCTGTTGAGCTAATGCTGCAGCTATTTCCTCAGAGCAAGTGTTCATTAGATTGTCTCGTGTTCACGTGATCACTAACRTTCCTGTCATTGGCAAGACCTTGCCCCCTTTGAGGCTTTCACAATTCATTAACTGCGATTAAAATGATAAACAAATTATTGTGGAGGGCAGGGGAGCTGGAAGTGGGGCTGACAGACCAGCACTATGACCTTTTAAGCTTTGCTTCCTTTCAGGATCAGGCTGCTGAAGATTTGCATGCTGGACATCAGCAATACAGCTGCAGAGATACTCAACATGCCTCCCAACTGCAACTGCTCAAAGATGAGGGACTACGCGGTACCTTCAGAAAGCCGCGGCATTGGCTTGTACGCGTGCAGGTTTGCTCTGACACAATGTTATAGCTCGGCTAGAATTAGACTGGAATTAGGAGCCCTGTTTTTTTAAATCAGAATTCTACTATTTCCTAAGTGACTGGTGGATTTTTGAAACAATCAGGCTTGAGCTTCCATGTCTGTCATGGCTTTCATTACTTACCTCTGTCTTGTAGAACCGATGCACTGCACCACTCAGAGCACACCCAACAAACCCTTCTGCAGCGTCCGGATTGTGGAGGAACCGAATTTCCAAAGGTATGGAGCCCTTCCCTAAGTCAATTGCCTGAACGTAGGCGTGAGTGCTCCAGTCCCACACATTAATGCGGCGGCCATAATGCCCTAATGGATCAGGTCAGACAAAAATAAGCACAGAAGATACTAGTTTAACGAAGAATTGCTTTTACTTTTGAGAGTTTAAACAAGTGCTCCCTCACCTCTCTCTACATCAGCTGGGCTAAACCCATCTGCCAAGACTTTTGGGGTTCCCCATTCGGTGCTCATCAGGACGTTGTGTCGTGGCTGATACCAGAAGTCATAACCCATGGGGGGTACCTTTTCCCCATTCTCCCAATTTCCTTTCACTTCAAAGGTCTCTCCGTCCAGCAAAATAAAGCCACCTGAGATAAAAACCAAAGCAAATTGTTTGAAGACATTCACACAGATTCACAGCTTTAAATAAGATAAATAATACATTAATATTTAAATGTCTATTTTCTAAACATGCTGTGAAATGCAACTCTATGCTTAAGAAAAGTTTTGTGATTCCACTGGTATCACTTTTGTGGACTAAAGCACAGGAAAGCTGGATTTTTAAAGAACTACATCATATTGTAATGAATCTTTTGAGCTCCAGTTGGCTCTATTTCTACCCAAGTCATTCCAATAAATCAGTGAGCCTCCTAGAGTACATTTCAATTAAGAGGTATCTTAGAGAAGATCCTGGAGGAGTCACCTCTGTTCTTCTTTGCTTGTCACCAATATCCCTGAATTACATACACAATATGCATCTATTCAAGGACATGTTTGCCCACAATCCAGAAGAGAAAAACCCTGTGAAAAGGAGCAGGGTTCACCTCTTACCATCTGAAGTATATTTCTCCTAATAGCTAGTATTTTTCTTCAGATGTCAGGTGTTCTACATCTGAATAGGTAACAAAATTTATATGCAAGAATCCTTCAAAAGTTTTAAATAGGAAATGCAATCTAGAATAGCTTGAAAGGCTTAATTTTCGTTAGACAATGAGACAAAGGATTTAGGTTGGCAACAGAATCTTTCAAGCCCAAGTCACAAATACTGAGCTGATACAGATTATGTTCAAAAGCAATTCTTCCTTGCTCTATGCYGAAGGGGCCCAAGTTAAATGTTAATACGTTTCTTGCTCATATTATAACCGCCAGAGTTGGTCGTCTTTAGTAATACATTTGAAGGACCGAGACATGGAAGCTGACCTCGTCAACAGTCCCACAGAGGTTCCTCCACATCAGGTGTGAATTGCTGCGGCAGAGCAATGTCCATACAGCCTACCTGGTAACCGAAGTGTTTATTCCATAGTTACAAACAACCGCTCCAATGGTTATGTGCACAAAAGAACTTTAAGCTTTTAACAATGCTTCTAGCTTTGCAGCCTGCACTTTGGCAGTATGATACTTCTATACCATGAATACTTTTCTAGAGTAGTGAAGGGGATTAATACCTTTTCCATTGCCAGAAGGGTCTCCCAAACAGCTGATTAAGATGTCACCACTGCCCAGACAGTGAGAGGTGTGAGGATTAGCCACGTTACCCTTCCAGAACAACTCCACTGGCTCAACAACCTAAAATGAGTATACACACAGTCACAGTCACCTTCTCTGAGATCACTACAGAATACCATTTCCACCGCTAAGAGTTCAAGTTTCAAAGAGTGAGGAAGGAGTGGGAATGGCGTRTGTGTGAGGGGGATTGCTTCTTTTGCTACTTCGTTCTTTGAGTACCTGCCACCTCCCGCTTTCTACCCTGCCCAGTAATACACTACCATCCATGACATTTATTTGTTCTTCTCAAAAATATAAACAGCAAGGGTTGAATGGTTAGAATCAGTCCAATTCCTGCATCAGTGAGACACTGACATCTGTGTTTGTTTTAATTAGTATCAGTGGCAGAAACACCACTTGTGTGCATTCAGACACCAGCTCTCACTGGAGGACTAGCAGTTCAGAGGGGAAAAAAAAAAAAAAATCTTCGAGGCTTGCCAGAGACTCAGTTTGAAACAAAATYCACTGTACAAGAAGAGACCTTTGGGGGTTTTATTCCACTGCAGTAATAGTTGAAGGCTGGCAAGGTTCTAAAGAACTCAAGACTGAAAGACTGTGAATGAGAGTATTTGCAGGCAGGTGGCGTGGGACAAAAGACACGTAAAAGTTTCCTTACATTCCCCGTTATGACCTGTCTCCAAAATACGTTTTTGATCACTAAATTTGTCTCTGCCAAACCTGGAACTTTCTACTGAAGTTTCACACATTGCTGTAGGATTCAGCTGACCAAGTTTAGACGCTGACAGTGTATATATTTACATCTAAGCTAATCCTCTATGGTTACTTTATAGTCAGTGAAAAGAAACAAACACTCTTAAGACACAATTCCTTTACCCTGAAGCAGTTTTCTAAACTAGGTTAGACAAATCCAACTCCAGTAATGCCTGGGTTTTTTTCACTGACTGTAAAGAGAATCTGAACAGTTAGACATGGAAAAGTGTAAGTCTGTATCCAAACCTATATCTACTCATATTGCAGAYGCAGATTGAATTCTGGAACTTCCTAATTTTTGAGTGTTTGACACCACATTTACTTGTATTTCTTTAGTGCGAGATTTTGTGTGTAGTTTATCAATAAATCGTAGGAGTTTCAAAACTCCCACAAGTTCCTAATATCTGACAAAAGCTTCCATAACTGTTCTGACTCTCCTAATTTGAAGTTGGAATCCACAAGATCACTCTCTATTGGTCAAAATGGAAGAAATAAAAACCCAGCTTAAAGTCATCTAAATATACCTTATGGATTCTAGGAGCTCGCGAGTCTGTTCCCACATCCACCACATAAATGCGAGAAGAGATCAGACTTGGTAGAATCAGGCGATTTCTTCTCTTTGTGGCATCCCCAAAGCAGCTGCTACAGGCATTCCACCCAGAATGATGGAGCTCATCCTTAAGATTCGGCATGGGCAGGCGATGGATCACCTACAAAGTCAGAGACAGACTTAAGACTCAGGCTGGTATAGTTTTCCCCTAGGCAAAGAAATGGGTCTTTATGTCAAAGCATAAATTAATGAAGAGCAGAAGGAAACTGCTATTTGTTATTCAGGAAGCAGATTCAGCCTGAGATATGCAGAGCTGAAGCTGTGCAGTGGGAGAAGAAAGTTGGACATCACGATTGCATAGCATTTGTTAAATGTTGTATGCTATTAAATTAATCCAAATCTTCAAAAGACTCTATCTAATTAAGTAGACATGCAATAATGATATGGAAAAAAACAACAGAAAAAAGCATCACTTGTCCATGTGCTGCAAGCCTCTGACTTTACAAGATTTACCCGATTACAACTGGGGCTGACTGTAGCAAACTGACATGTTAATTTGCACTCTTGCTTCTGATTTTTACTTTTCCACTGTATAATTAAGAAAAGTCGACCGATTACAGCTAAGTTTTGTCAAAGTTTTAGGAGATTTGTTTCCTCCACTCCTCCGCAATAAAACCCTAAGCAGTAGCTATTAAAAAAAAGAACAAATTATGACAATTTTTGTTGCCAAACCAGATTTGCTGCTCCTTAAGCACATGGAGATCAGASTCCAAAGTACCTTCGGTAATGTGAGTCATACAAGCACTGCATGTTTAAATGCAGTTCAGCGTACACTATTTGCAGTAACAAACTGAGCAGCTCAAGGACAGTCTTGCCAGTATTTTGGATCTGGTATATTGGTAGCTACCTACCCACAGCTTTCCATTTATGAAGTAAATGGATTAGATTTATAATGCCTAATGTGTAGAATTTCCCAGGGTATCAGACATCCTACATTATAAACTCTGTCTATACTACTGACACACCCTGAGGAACTATCACCTTCTAGAGCTTAATACTCATGCTCAGTATAAATCAGTAATAGTGTTACAAAAAGAACTATTAAAATCTAAGCATAAAAATGCTCTGAAAGTGTCTTGAGACTAACAAGATAAATGTTAGCTTTGAGTAACATAGTAAGAAAAACAGCAGAGGATTTGATCGGTTCTCAACACAAATATCTACTTGAAAATGATCACGCGAACCCAAATATTCACCACCCTAGAAAATGGAGCACCGGAGCCATTCTACACCCAGGTACCTGACAATAGTGTGGAGATTTGGGGTCAACATCCACAGTGGCCAGGTAGTCAGGTTTCTCTATCCCAGTGTTTCTGTAGATACAAGGCAGGTACACAATCTCCTCCCGGGGACCTTTCAAGGCAGAAGTCTTGTTTAATGCGTCAAAAGAAACCATTTTTACAAAAAGCTGTGGGTAACTTTAAGAGAATCTTATCTGGATTTAATCTCTCCATCTATAAATTGTGATTCTTCCTAGGAAGCTGAACCTCAGTGTTTCCATTTTATGGAGAAATGCTAGTAGTATATAGTTTGAGCAGCCAGAAATCGCCAGGAGAAAGTGCTTATTCAGCTGTGGGGCCTTTCCACTCCCTTGCCCTCCTAATGCAAGAGGCCCTGGGGATGCAATTATTTTCCTGAAAAAGGACAGAACTGGAGACCACCTCCYCATCTGCAGAGCCATGTCAAGCCTCTCCTCTCCCCAGTTACACAAGTGATGACTCCCTCCTGCCGGGGCCCAGGTTTCAGTCTACCTATGCCAAAAGCCTACTTATTACAATCTATAAAATTGAGGCTTTTAAAATATATCAAAGGACTCGAGGTGAAGTTCTGACACTATTAAAAGCTACAGCAAAATGCCTCAAGGGCTTTAGTGAGGTTCAGGATTTAGCCAGACACCGCTGGGAAGAACAGAACATGACTTTTGTACAGCTACAGGTGGGTGAGAAGCTCGCCATTGAACTATGGCACACAGAACACCCTACGGTCCTTTCTCCTATTTTCCCCTTCTTCTGTCCTAGACAGTTACTTGTTTTTATGAGAGAGTCTGAGGGCAGTCTATAAAGGTCTCCATCCAAAAACACCAATGAAACTTTTTTTTTAGGTTAAACACTTGCCCCCAGTATTCTTAAAGCAAAGCTCTATTACGCAGCATAGAAAAACAGAACAGTTTAAGTGTTAGCATCCTATAGCCATGCATACATCTAAGCCCAGACCTTTGTTTTAGGACTATGATTTAGTG
The DNA here is from genome assembly GCA_030449065.1 of Oceanodroma leucorhoa. Classification (NCBI taxonomy): domain Eukaryota; kingdom Metazoa; phylum Chordata; class Aves; order Procellariiformes; genus Oceanodroma; species Oceanodroma leucorhoa. Next base: position 1,161,100 of record JASVER010000178.1, read on the forward strand.
AACTCATGGTAACACAACTTGCATGCCTTGCCCAGAGTTGGGTGCAAAATGAAATAAAATCTCTCCTCATATTTAAAGTCTCCTTGGCCTTGCTAATTAATGASCCACTCTGGAAGGCATCTATCTAGTCTTCACCTAATCAGAAAACAATTCCTTTACTGATGGCCTGGATTTAGAAAAGATGTTACAGTACTTGCCTTTCATGGCATCCAGAGGAGTTGCATATCCTGGACCACAYGCTCCGCATTTTGCTGATTGGAGAAAAAGAAGAAGTTCTTTTAATCTCGAAACTATTTTAAAGCATATCCCTAAGAGGACATTGGCTTTGCATTCAGAGATTGACAAATCTTAGATGCAATTTCTACATTGCCAAACACCTGTAAGTCTCGCTGACTCCAGTCAGTGCTAAGGTTACTTGTGTTTCTGAAATGCTCAAATATAATGGGAAATTTGGGCCTTCATTTCCAGGAGTTCACCTCACAATTTTAAAGCACATTCATATATGACAAGGGTCTGGGATTTAAGAAAATTGTGTTAAATGTTTCACAGAGAGCTGCTGAATCACTGCCAGATGAGTAAGTAGACTGACTGCTCAATCTGGACAACCCATTTTATTATTACTGGAAAGCCTCCAGTCTTTCTCTGCACAGAAATGCTGAAGAAGTGGTTATTTTTAATGATTTAGAGCCTGGGTAAGAGGTGATACTGCAGGTGACCAGAAAGGACAAGAGGAAGGGGAATTACAAACCACTCCGCCTTCTCTCTATTAAAAACTCAGCTCCCCACCGCGGCTCTCAYACCGTTAGAGCTGCCAGAAACCCTCCCTGAACCAGCATTCCTCTCCACCACTTCCAGCACAGCAACTACCCCACGAATCAGACAAATTAGTGGGAAAACTGTAGTTTTAGGAAGCTAGAAAGGGAATCTGAATGTCCTCCGGAGAAGARAACCCCACAAAGGCAGAAGGACCGCGTCTGATTCAAGGCTGGGCTCCGCGTTAGGAGGAACACGTCATTTTACAGTGGCAGAAGACTGAGGAGCAGTGCCCTTCTGCACCGAGAGTCACAACCAGCCGATGCATCTGGGTGTCTCCATGCACAAACCCTCAAAATTTCAACGGAGAATGGGAACCGCAGCAGTTGTTATCCACAGCTTCTCTATCTGGAAAGTGAGGTGTTCTCTTCCAAAGAGACAGGACTCCTCTATTAGGATTTTCCAGAATTAAGAGCTTGATCCTCAGCAAGCATAAAGCACCGCTCACTACTAACATGTAATACTTCATAAGCATTTCAGCATAGTTCTAAAAGGTTTCTTAGCTCCCTTCGTATCAGTTCAAATCTCAATCAACATCTAAGTAAAAATTATATTTAAACAGCCTCGTACACAGCGATTTCTACTCTAACACGCTCAACAGAACATATATACTCAGGATTGCATCAATAAATTGTTGGCTAGAATTAAGAAAACATTACCCTAAAATATTGCTTAAGGGGCAGTTACAACACGTTGCAAGTTTATAGGTTTAACTGATGCACATAAATCTCTACTTTTCTGAAGTCATGGAGCTGCAGGCCTGCTGAACACAGTGCAGGAAGCTTCTGCGCCATTCCTCAATGGAACTAGAATATAATCTGCTGTTTAAAACACAAAAATACAGAAGTGCTGTGCAGCAGGATGCCAACGTATTTTTTCAATATGACATGAGGTGAAATACATGTTGACAGAAGCAAAAACATAGTATAGTTGCCTCCCTCTGTACCTCAAGCGTCTGTAATAAAAACAAGCAAACCAGCTAATTCTTTGCCATTCTCTGATATTTAAAAAGAGAAGTTTATAGCAACGTTTTTTTTTCAGAATGCCACAGATCTAAGATTTCAAATCCAGAGGTAGTGACAGCTCCAGTGCCCATTTAATTATGGAGCCTTTCTTGGCAGGCAAAATGCTTCAAGCAATCCACTCACTGCACGTGGAGGCTCATAACTTTAAAAACTGGATCTTCTCAAAAAAAGTAATTTAGTACTTTAGGTTTAATTTCACATTCTTTGTGAAGTATTTTTATCTGGAAACACAAAATACAAAGTTTGCTTTGTTCCATTTATATCTAAGCCATAATTTAAACTTTATTCCAATTTTCTCAATCACCTAAATTAGCAGGAACTCAGTATGCATTAGACCACAGCTTAATTAGCATTGCAAATGCAGTTTTCTGCAGATTACTTTGAGAAAAAGATTATTTGTGCTAAATTGTTTTCCAGAGAAAACATACAGCAAGATGATGAACGTTTTCTCTTCCTTCTCCTCATACACATTTTTTTCTCCTTTCCCTCTGATCTTGTTCAAACACTTTTATTCTGAACCATTGTATCTAACTGCCTGAAGATACCCGCAGATGATGCAAGCCCTCCCGTGTTATACGATGCCAAGCTCATTTGTGAATACAAAATAAGGTTTTTGCCACGAAACTGTGATTTGTACCATCTTGTAGCAACATGTTAACAATAATATTTACATTGCTATGTTAATAATCCATGGTTAAACATGTTAATACTACGTGTTGCATTCCAGATCCCCCATTAATCTGGCAGCTGACCAAGTGTTTTGAATACCAGGGAAGCGGGACGCTGTATCCCATACGTGTGGTTTGCAAACTCCAGAGAGGACAAAAGCACTGAGGGTTTTTTTCTGCAGTGTATGTTACACCTTTACAGGCAAATTCTCTTGCGGGTAGCTTCCCACCCAAAGTCCACCTTCCTTGTCCTTCTAAATCAAAGAACGTTTCTCTCCCGCCAACGGTTCACGTGTGAATTTAACGGGAAGAACATAGGTATTTAGCTTTAACTGCTTCACTGTACAATTTTCCTTTTTTCACAAATGAAGTTACAATAAGCCCGATTCCTCCCTACTCCTATGCAGCTATTTGTATATACACACCAAGAGCTGATAGAAATATCACTGTTCCTTTTGGTACCATTGTCTACAGCAATTCTCTCTTGTGGAAAGCAAGGGGAATTGAGGAATCCAGGCTAGTCTCCTTTTGCTCTGTATTTTTTCATGTCTTTCCATCTGTTCTGTTCCTCTCTTTGGAGAACAAGAGGGACAGTAAACCAAAGGCAACTCTCCAGTCCTTCGTGAGCCACCAACAATGATCCACAGGCCACTCTGGAGAACTCCAGACAAATCAACGACAAGGCTTGGGGATATTTTGCTATGCTTACAATAGCTGAAAATATGTAAGCCATAATTTCGCAGATAAAGCATAATGAGGGACTCCCTGCAGCTTTCCACCCACTCAGCAAGTTTTACACAAAAAGGAAGCTGTTCTCAATGTCATAAATGTTAAAAGAGCTTCTCTGATGGTGGCAAAGACACCGCACTCTTTTGGGTSGCCGTGAAGAATAACACGTTTCATTTCCCTCATTTTTTGGGGCACCAAATGGTACCACAGCCCCAAGTAAAATCGCATACTRTGCAAGGCAAAGAATGACGGCTGGATCTGTCACGTAGCAGTCACAGCACAGAGAAAAGGTCCAGGCACCTCTGGGTTCGTTTCTCCTGTCACTGGTGAGCCAAGCCACTGTGCGGCTCCGCATCTCTGAACACCAGCGCTTCCTTCCTCAGGCGGGTGATAAAGATGCCTCTCCGCCTCTTCAAGGGCTGTAAAGCCTTCAGAAATGCCGAGTTCCTCACGGCAAAGAACTATTGGGAAATACAGATCACCCCAAAGGACAACAAATACCATAAAAAACATTATAAAGGCAAGATTTAGGAGATTGTTTTACGAAAAAGCTTCTGAAAGTAGCTATTTTTTTAAAAAATAAAAGGCCAATCCATTTATACTTACCTAATTAGAGTGTTAAAAGTTTTGAAGTGATATGCAAAGCCTCTGAGGAAGCTGCAGCACAAGCAAACTGTACTCAGATTAACCTGGAGTCACTAGTAGTCTGGATAATGAAGTTTATAGATTTACAATAGCAAGTAATAGCATTGTAAAAAAACATCCCACCTGATAAAGCGCAGTTTCATAGTAAATTCAGTAACTACTAACACAAGGAAGAGGTGTTCTTTGATAGTTTGGGTTTAACAGTGTGAAATAAAGGAAAGGAGCAGGAGAGACTTTGTCTTTTTATATGCACTATTTTATGGCAGCAGAGTTCTTCAGCTCACTTAACACAGCCTGTGAAGGTGCCTAAGACTACTCTACAGAGGGAGTTTAGGAGAAATGTGGCAATCCATTAGGCACCTCTGTTGAGAGCTTAAAGTTAGGTGGAATAAATCTGGGRCAAACTGGGCTTTTTGCAGAGCCCAAGTAAACAGAAAGTCCTCTGAAGTTAAGGTGTATGCATGGGTTAAACACTGMCATATTAAAAAATGAAGGTAGGCAAATCTGGTTTATGGTATGATTGTGCTAAACTGCTGAAATAAACACACAAATGGGGAAAAAGAAATTAGTGTATCAGCTGTACTACATCCATGACAAGACACAGGCCTTACAGAACAACAGAGACAAAAGCAGCACATTCTGGAATACAAGTCTTTTTCCAAGTAACAAATTATGCAAGCAGACGTTAATGATCTGTTAAATTTTTGAAGAGCAGTCCAAGACTTGATCTTCTACACTGCCAAGAGCATACTTTTCCAAACCTTGTGAACAATCAGTCACCATCATGCTACTTTAAGGTTTAAGGTGCAGTATTTAACTTACTCTTTATAYACTGCCTAGTGACTTCTTACAGGCTGCTGCGACCATTTAGACAAAACTGTCATTATACAGGTTACAAACTGAAATGTACAGTTTGTTAGACAGCATCGCAAGACAAATATAATTGTACCGTTAATACTCACAAAAGCACAAAAAGATGAACACTCACCCTAGGCAGACAAACCAGACTAGGCGCTTCTGCTGAGTCAGAATTATTGTTTTTGCCTGTGTAATAAGGGCTTTTTTTTACTAAGATCTACATTCTTACCCTGTTTTGTGAAATCACAATGTAACAGTGTCCCCCTGGCAAATTACACAATAATATATTCACATGCAAAAAAACTTCCATCTATTTTAGTCCCCTCCCTCCATTTCCTGCCCATGTATCCAAAAATGAAAGACCATAAAAATTATAYGGTCTACCACAAAAATATAAGCAAAAAGTTAAATTCTGGTCCTCAGTTTCCCAACAATCTTCCTAAGAGTCATTCACGTTCACAATCAACCAGAGCAGCAAGTCCAAATGCTTATTTCAGCTTCTAAATGCTGAGGTACTAAAAGAGACATTTAACGGTCGCATAAAAGGCATTTACTGATAGCATTTAAGCTACTTATTTAAAACCACGGGGGGGGTTCAATAGCTTAAAGAAGTAAACCTTTTACTGGTCGGAGGAAATGCTGAACTTCAGCCCCGCGTCTCTCCTTACCAGTCCACCACGCTAACGAACCCCCCGGCCCCGCTTACAGAACGGTGGCCAAAAGCAGTAGATCCCGGCTGGATCCACGGGCTGGATCTCTTACCCATGTCGGATCGGACGTTCAGGGCCACTGCATGTGTGCAAGAGGAAGTATAGCTGCCTGGGCTGGAACTCCTGTGAAGCAAAAGCTGCTCGGAGAGGATCATATATACAGGGGTGAAGGGGTGGGCAGGACTAGGGAGAGGAACTGCCAAGGGGAGGATCCAGCGCARCTGGGAGCGAGGAGGACGGGGACAGAAATCCAGCTTCTACTTCCCGCGRAAGAGTGGCGGAAGCTTTCAGAGCTCTGCTTGAGCCCACGTCCTCTGCGCCACCGGGCTCCGACGCTGCTGCACTTTCTACCTGCTCCTGTTTATATTCCAGATACGTTTATCTGGGTATTTTGTACCCAAGTAACTGCCCTCACGCAAAGAGAACCTGCATGCTTTCTAACAGCAAAGGGGGAAAYGGTTGTGCTTTAAAACTCTTGATTTTGGGCAATGTTTCAAGTTCTCYAGGAGTCAATGCACGCCAGACCGGATCACAGCTCTCGATTGCGTCTGGTTTGGCAGGCACCAATGTTTTTAACATTTCATGGCCCTTCAGTCCCTTAAACAAGGCAGCCACAAAAAGACAACTGCCTGCTGAAAACTTCACAGAATTACTTCTTAAAGACGATTCTTTCAAGACTGACAGCTGCCCCCGAGTCTTGGAAAATCTGGATTTCACTCTTTATTCCATCCGGGATTCTGCTAAACTGTTCCTAATAAGAATTAGTCTATTATTTCCCATTGATTTTTTGAAAGGACAGCACTTTTTCCCAGGCAACATTACCTCTGTCATTTCCAAAACATTCTCAAGAGAGGATACTGCATTTTACAACCCCGTCCCACTTCTTCTCCGCCTTTTACATAAGCCACCAGTAACAGCAGAAAAACTAAATGGTGCTGAAACGCTAGAAGTATTAAGCAATTCCCTCCATTAAGYCAAGAGAGTGTCAGGGAGAGCTGATAAACAACCTGTAACTAACCATTTATTTAGATTTATTTAGTGAACTGAGCCTTTGTCTTCCTGATCACAAATTAGACAAATGCTGTCTGTTAACTTGTTTACTGCTTCAGACTGCTAGCCAAATATTTTGCGCAAACAAATTATTGCTCAAAAATGCTTTTCTCTAGATTTTGTTTTCAGTGCTCCACAGCTGTAGCTAGGTATTTGAATTGTGTGATGGGCCATCCAAGTCATGTCTCTCTCATCTCATTTGATGGGCTCACTGCTTCAAAACAAAGATAATTTTTTGAAAAAGGGTATTTTTATTATTTTTGTCCATGAATCCTTACTATTAGTTGGACTGTTCATTTTATTAAGAGTTCTTTGCATATCTGCCACTCTTTTTGGTGTTTTCCTCCTCAGATACAGCCTCGTCTGTCCAACAGTTTCTTCTCAACTTTTCATTTTAAAACACTCCGTTACTACACCTAAGCTTGATTCAGTGCGTTTTTTTAAGCCGCTATTAAAAAACGTGTGTAATTTATTCCATAGACTCGAGAGACTATGTTCTCAGGAGACACCATGAAGCGCTAACTGAAGATCCACCTCAAGGAATTGGCATTTGAAAGCTCTGATCCTTCGATCAGACCAGTGTGCTCCTGAGGAACCCCACTGACACTAAAGGGACTCCAAGGATGAACTGTAGTTCACAAACATCACTTCAATTACAAGATCTATGACCTGAATTTTAGSCAGAGTGGGTGGGAATTCAGTCATTCTCAGCAATGACCTACTTCCACCAAAATCACCAGGAGCTCCAGCTCTCGAGGTCAGCAGGAGGACAGTCAGGCCAGCTCCACACGTCCACTGAAGCCCCGTGCAAGGAGCAGTGCTGCCGGAGAGCAGGGGAAGCACATAACACAAACAACACAAAAACGTGCAAACCCATCAGGCAGTAGTTTACTTCTGTTTAAATTCTCTGACCCAACAGGGAACGCGTTCTTGCTCAGGATGAAGACCACACTATATTAAATCATTAGTGCTCTTGGCTCACATCTCATGCCACGGTGGAGGCACATCTGGGGATGTGTCCATCACAAACACAAAGCCAGAGAAGGGCCAAGGTGAGTTTGTACAGAACTTCGCAACAGCCTCGGAGACAGCCTGAAGCAGGGAAGTTGCAGAAGAGGCGCTCGAGATTAAAAGAAGTGCGTGCCAAAAGGGGCGGTCGGGAACAGCCCGGTGAAACGTTACAAACAGCTCGTGAGATAAAACCCATTGAGTGAAACAGGACCGCGTTAAAAACAAACCCACGCGCACAGCCGCAGATACTTTCATCCAGCCCTTCGCAGGCTGAGCTACACCGCACCACCTCCCTGCAGCTTCCACACAGCTCTGRCCACTGCGACACGCCGCGCTGCAGCTCAGACTCCTGCAACTCTTCTGGCAAGCGCAGGCCTGATTTTTGTTTCCTGCATCTAGAAATTAATCTCATTAAAGTGTCATCATCGAGATTTGCAAACATAATTTATCACAGTAGAATAGTTTTTATCAACACATCGGCATGCCTTGTCTTGAGAGACGGTTATAATACATCATTATATTTATAGCAGCACCAAAAAAATGCGTAGGTAGGGCCAAATACACTTGTTTCTGGCCCATACCTCTTAATGGCATCCGAACTCCAAATTATGCTTGAGATAAAYTCTGATTTGGTTCAAAACAACCTGACTAGATGGTTTGCCTAGTCCGTTGTTTCACATACCAAAGATTCCCCAAAAGCCTCACTCCTCTACTCTGCGTACCATTCATTAAGTGCTGCATGGGACAGAGAACTCGATTTTCTTCTCAAAGCAGGCCTGGAAACACGAGACTACACAATACCTGTCCCATCCCAACTTATCGTTACATTTTTTTTACGTTTCATGAGCAACATGGAATGAGTCCAGGTATTGAGGCCAAGATTTCAAATGCTCTTACTTTTGTTCTTCTTTGTGAAATCTTGTATAGTTCATTCTCAGCTGATACAGCATGGTGCATGTCTCATATTTTGGTGTACTGTTTTTCAGATGTTTGATTCAGATTCTTCCAAGGTGAATATAATGTGAAAATTCTTTATTTTCAATCTTTAGATTCTACACAGGATCTACCAACAATTATGCCAATTCTTTCAATTACAAGTGGAATGGAAAAATAAACAGTAAGCTCTCTAGTTTAACTGATGTCCCGTATACTACATATGCATAGTATGTGCAATATTGGGTCCCTTGTCTTTTATTGAGAGTCCTTGTATAAAAGCACCGTAAAAAGAATGAATTATTAACCAGTATAAACTGGATCAGGTATATATCAAAAAGTTCATATAAAACTATGTGAAATAGCTACAGTCTGAGTTAGAAAGGATTTCTTTCCTCCACTGCCCTGGACAAGTTTCAAACTGGCCGTCTGTCCACCCTTCTGTCTCCCTTACTACTGACGACTTTTTGAACTCAGTAACGTGTTTACAGACTTACGCAATGAAAAGTTATGTGTTTTGTTTGTATAATTTGTCCTGCAACCCCACAAAGTGCAAAACCTCTTCAGGACTAGGATCAGGACCTTTACATTGCACTCATATTTTCATTCTAGTCATATAACTAATACAAACAACATCTCTCCTCCCTCTCCAAACACCTCAATCCTCTCTCCAAAACACGAATATGAGATCAAAAATCTAAATGTCATTGTCAAAGAGTACAGCAACTAAGAATTCCCTGTTGTGCATTTGGCTTGGTAGACAGTTTAATACCAAGGTTTTATCCTTTTAATGCTTATGAAAACATTGTGTCAATTTAAATGAATCGTTACAAAACGGGCAAAAACGTCATAGAGAATGTTGCTTGAGCAGAGACTATTGCATTTAGATGAGCAATGTTATTTCTTTCTTCTCTTGATTGTGCAAAAAGTATTAAATCAAAGGAAAACAGAAAAGAAATCCAAACAAACACAACACAAAAACAAAACCCCAAAACAAAAAGCCCAGCAAAACACAGCAATCCACTGGAGACAGACTCATTCACCTCTAAAGAGGAGGGAAAGAAAAAAACCCACACAGGGCAAGCAAGAGTCAGATCATCCAATGGACAGCTGGAAAAACCTTCAAACACCACAAAGATGAGAGCAGAATAAGACCTGGTGAAGAATTATGATCAGGAAAAAATATTAAGAGGCCACTGTGTTTGCAAAGTCAAGCATTCGTTAATAAAAGCTACAGTTAAGGGTGTCAATACAAATTGAATTCAATCCCCTTTTATGCTGATATAAATTCAGTTGCCTTTTACATGTGCATTGTAAATCCTATATTGTGAAATAACTTACCATTATTTTTTCATAAGATACACACCTAATTCAATTAATGAGTAGTTAATGCATTTCAACCATTAATATTCAGTGCATAACCCCAAGGGTATTAAAAAAAAAAACCCAACACATTCCAACCAAGCACAAAATGCAACTTTTTTAATTGCTGTATATGAACCTTGCCATATGGGTATTCTATTAATTCTATTAAATTTAGCTGTGCAATACCCACTGCGTTAGGTGGCATCATTTAGTTTATTTGACAATTGCTGACTTGAGAGGAGAGTTATGACTCCATTGACCAAAAACAATTACTAAATTTCAATACCCACTTTAAAAAAAGCCCAAGCATTTAGCTTATTTATAACAACATACGCAGCTCACTTGTCCCTTCTGCAAATTTGGCTGCACATGTTTTATGCTGAGCACCCAAAAATGAAAACTACCCAATTACTGGCCCAATTTGTTGTTTAAGCGACTCATCTACAACAACTTTGGAGTCAATGGAGACACTAGAATTTATTTTTGAGAGTTACTAGAGGATAAATTAGGTTGCAGAAGACAAAAAAGAGTCAATCGCAGCCTACCTCCAAAAGAAGAAACCGGGAAACATACACCATTCATCTTCACTCCCTGGAAAATTGTTCAACAATTTGTTAGCACCTTAAAACAACTTGGAGAGAACTAGCCTGTAATTATCAAGGACAAATGACAGCACACCAATTTCTTTCTATGATAAGAGAAGACTTTGATCGAAAGGGGAGAAGCTAGAGTGAGAAGTTTGATGCTGTGCCTCACAACTTTCTCCTGACTAAACATATAGCTTATACAAAACAACTGGAAGKTTGGTGTAAAAATATCTACAAAACTATAAAATAAAAAAAATAGCTATGTAATGATTCACTAMCAAATCGGAAGGATGTTTCCACTGTAGCTCTGTAGAAGTCTACTATGGATCCATATTAACAAGTAATTTCAGTACCGAAGCACAGGTGAAGCACAGAATAGGCACATTAAATCTACAAASAGCAGCAAAGTAGGCGTATCAAGTATTACGGATTAGGGGATTATGAAGGAGAAGGGATTATGAAAAAATGGAGAAATTTGGAAGTGGAGGGGTGTTTTTCCCGAAATAATACCATCGTTACCAGAATTAGCCTGGAAGCTAGAAATGTCTAATGCATTTTAAACAAAGTTTTCAGAATTCCTTTCTCAGTTTATTTATCTGGTATTTGTTCCCAACCGCATGTGGAATCAGAGGCAGGCTGAAAAGCRTTAGTGTGAATTCGTTTTAAAACGGCATGGAAGCAGGTCTCGATGCATTAATTGATGTTAAGTTGGCAGAGTGATCATCTGCAACACAAATGTTGACAGCCGCCTTCGAACTTCACTGATATTTGTAAACCACATTACTGTTCTTTAATTATTATCTAAAATACCACATCTATACAGCAATTCCACTGGCAACCAGAGTTAAATATCTACACATGTAATAATGATGCTTTTGACAACTTTCAAATTTTATCACAAATCTTACAATAGAGATTCTGTTAAATCCTGCAGTCACGCTATCTGAAGGAGTCAGTTGTTCGTTTTAAGAGTCAATATGCTAAGCCTCATGTTTATGGAGAGCGCACAACTTGAAGCTAAAACAAGTAAAAAATCCCCTACATTTATTATTTTTAATAATTTCATAATGTTTAAAGAAATTGCATAATCTTGGAGAGCCCAATCTTTTACTTCAAGGTTGATAATAATGAAATGACAACAACCAGATGTTTAGAGAAACTGCAAAGGGAAATCTCAGCTGGGATCTGACAAGACAAACAAAACCAATGATTAAAAGACAGACATTTTTATAGCCACAACAGCTTCCTGCAGAGAAATATCTTGATCCTGGGCCAAATCCCAGAGTCCTGTAGGCTAGAGGCCTGTAACTCTATTCTTATTAAGACTTCCCTTGAGTAGGTTTCTTCTGCAGYGGTAGGTTATTTGCCTAAGTAATTAGCTCATATTTTGCAGATAATATTGTCATTCTTTCAGGACTAATATTATTAGCTGACAGTAAAACATTGCCCTGTCTTAGCAGCTTTTTAAGGAAAGGAATCCCACTCCTTTGTACCTTTGTTGCTCAGTTAGGGTCTCTCAAGAATAAAGGAGAGACACCTGTATTAGCTGACGAGCTGGACCGTATTGTGCTTTAGTATCCCTTCAAATGTTTGGTGCCCTCTAAAAAGCAATGTTTAGGTTTGATCTACCTCAGTATTTACCCTTGCTAGACAAATATGCATTCAAAGAAGAGCTTGTAATTGTGATATACATTCTTGGCCAAACGGGTCCAAAACTTCAGCATGAACTCTAGGGACATCCTTTGTTCAGAGGGCGGTTTATCTTCAGAGGGAGCATCCTGATAAACGTAAATCCGAGCACACACCTCCAACAGTTAACCAAGACCCCAGGACCTCATATTGTAATAGCTCATTTAAGTAAAAAAGGAAAGAAAAAAAAAAGGAAAAAAAGAGAAGACTTAAAAGATTCCTCAGTGACCAAACAAACAAACAAAAAAGTACTCCTTACCTCTCTGCAACCAATTAAAACAGCTCAGCAGATTTTTACCCTAAAAATAGAAATGTAAGGGTTTTTTTAACGATTTTCAGCAAACTTTTCAAGGACACAAGTGGTGACTGAGGCTTACGCATTTGGTAGCTATGTGGTTTAAAACAGCTTAAGTAACTCCTGGTCACCCATTCCTATCCTTACACTATCCACTAGGTTGTACAGAAACAGCCGTGGACAGGGGAAGAAAATTCCTACTCATTTAGTTATCACAGAGAAATTTTGGAGAGAGGGGAGAAATTTATAGCTACAAACTAATAAAAACCCGTGCTCTATGTTACACCTTGTAAATGTAAATGAGTTACAACGTATTTGAGAATTAAATTGAGCATGGAACCAATTAATAAGCATCCTCAGGCATCACAGTGACCCATTTGTGCAAAGTATTAAGGAAAAACATTTAATGGCTGATTCCCCAAACCCAGTCTTTTGAGGTAAAACAAGAGATTTGATTTCTGCTTCACGAGGAGGTTGAGAAAAGCATTTTAGGAAGAGCTAGACATTTATTTCAATGTTTGTYTGAAAAAATGAAAAACAAAGTTCAAAACTTTATATGTCAGTTAAAACATAGAATACGTGGATGTTTTAAACATTCAGATCTACAGAATACCAGTTAATGTTAAATTTATCGCAAACAATATAAACTGAACCCAAGTATTAATTCAGTGGGAAAAATGGAGAGACAGCTCTGCAATCCAAAGGAAACAAGAGAAATGTCCTGTAATTAAAGTGACAAATGAATATAATAAAGAAACTGGAAAAAAAATGAGGGAAAACGTCACTTAACTGTAGTAATCTTGGGTATTTTGGGCAGCCAGCACGCCTTGCTGCGTAAGCGTCTGCCTACCGTGATGTACCTCACTCAGCCAATCTGCCACAGGAAAAAAAGAAGTTACAGATATAATTTCATTTTCAGATTGTTAGTGGCATTCTCAAAGCCTATTTCATTCAAACATATTCTAGTGGAAATTTCTGCTCCCTCAAAAGCTTTATTTGTTTTTCTGGCCAGCCCCACGCTACTTTTTTAATATATTTAGGAACTGGAAAAAGTCTACTACATCTTGTTCCACTTTCAGAGCTGAAGTACATCCTTCCAAGGATTTTTCAGTTATTCTAAAACCACACGTTGAAACTTTTTCACTTTTTGCTGCAGGTGGTTCCAATCTCAGACCCCTGGCGAAAAGCCTTACATGGCACGTGTCCAAAGCACTGGSTACCTGCAGAAGCAAAATCCAATATTCCAACCTACTATCTTCAGAACACATAATTTATCAATTGAGTTTTCCTACATCAAACTTTTTACTAAAACCTACATTAGATTAGGAAAATGTTTTAGGGTTCGTTCAGCTGAGCCGCACAGCTGGACCTGCTTGACTGTCACGCTTAGACTGGTCCGTGCGTCCTGATCTCAACGCGGCTTGTTTTTTCCTGGGGGAATGAGCCCTGAGGAAAACAGCGTTCTGATGTCTTCGCAGGTATTTGCCTTCTTTCTACTTCAAGACTTGTTAGTTTCCTGCTTCTTTCAGCCACAGATCATCAGTGTGAACACCTGTAGTTCAAGAGATCTCCTGGATCGCCCCAGATGCACATACAGCTGGTATTTACTAGATGAAGCACAGAAGTCCACCTGTGCCTCGTGTTTTAAAACATACATATTTCACAATTATTTTTATTCCTAAAGAAACAGGAGTTTTCTTTTTGGAGCGAGAATGTCAGGCTCCTGTCTTGCTACCCTCGTGAATTTATGCATTCCAATAGCAACCAAAAATTTCTCATTCTACGGCATTCCCCAAAGAGGGCTTTCCTTCTGTTCCAGCTGGACGCGGCAAAAATGAAAAATAACTCACCAATGGGGAGGTGATTTAAAACAGCTGCGTTCTCCCCGTCATTAATTTCATTTGAATTTGGTATCTGCAGAACATACACTGCATAAAGAGAAAACCACCCTGGTGAATTTTTATGGTTTCTTTTTTTTTTAAACTTTGCTTTTTACCTTAGGTCTAAGAAACAATGCATTTACAAGGAAGGAAGAAATCAAGTTTGGGATTAGCAGATGATATTTTTTTCAGCGGTAAACACAATCATTAGTCATCAGCCAGTAATATAAAACTTCGTTGATAAACCCTTGCTGCTATTGACATCTGAATTCCATTTACAAACTTAATTTTTCCCATCGCTAGCAATGCCAACGTGTCTGGCTGTTTTCCTCCTCATTTAAGGAAAAAAATCACTTTTTATTCATAGCTTCTGTTTCCAGATCGTATTTTTTCAAAAAGCAAGTGAAAATTGCTAGTATTATATTAAATAATTAAATAACACTTCATCTAAGGCAGAGGCTGCGAAGCGCAATCAGGAATACAAATGCATAACTAGCGATAATGATGTTTGTTATTATTATCAGTGGCATAACCACAGAAGAGAATGCGGCCCTTTGTATTGCATATATATATGATTTATAGGCGACAGATAGACAGTTAAATTAAAACACTTCCCTCCAGCATRACGTGAAGTAGCCTGGTGCATTGTGTAAACCAGGAAGAATGACTGGTAACTCATGAAGACCATCAGAAGAAAATTAATGTGCTTGTTTAGTGAACTGCAGAATAATAAATCACATTCTAGAAACATGGGTATCGCAGCAAGGGGGTCCATTTGGGAAGCACACTACYTACCAAATCCGTAAGAGTGTTTTAAGATAAATAAATAAAATAACATTTCAAAGTATGCTGAAGATACGTTAAGAGTTATAAAATACATACTTCTATTTTTGTTAAATAGGTTACCTACTAATAAAAAACATGCATTACCCGTTTTAACCATACTGTCTTCAGTATTCAGTCCGCACTGTACACAGTTAAAAGCTGTATGTTCCATCATTGCTAAATTATTCACAGTAAGAAGTTCATTATTAAAGATATAATCTCAATAATAAGTTCATTATTAAAGATATAAACTGTCTGAGTTTATGCTAGGGAGAACTGTAGTCACTGATGATACATTGGCTTGACAGCACAGGAAACTTAGATGGCACCGATCCAGAAAGGTACTTAAGCAAATGCACAATTTTAAGCATTTATATACTTGCTTTGGTTGTATCTGGATCGTTCACGTACATAAAATTAGAAAAAGGCTTAAGCATTCCCTTAAGCAAAGCCCTCACACCGCGGCGGACAGCTCCTGACATCGGTCTGTACGGCCG
Organism: Oceanodroma leucorhoa; assembly: GCA_030449065.1. Lineage (NCBI taxonomy): Eukaryota > Metazoa > Chordata > Aves > Procellariiformes > Oceanodroma > Oceanodroma leucorhoa. The sequence goes on from JASVER010000178.1 coordinate 1,176,680, forward strand.
CGTCCACCCGCCGCCGCCCTGACTTCCAGGAAAACTCCACAGAAGCTGTGGAGCAGTTTATGGCAATTTAATCCTGAGCCTCCCCCTTGAAGCTATGCCCGAGGGATGAAACCTGTGCCAACTTCTGATGCAGTTATGAGTCTTGTAGAAGGGACATAAAACCTAGAGATAAAGGAACAGTTTCATCAAAAAGGCCTCTTAACGATTTTTGGACCTTGGAAGTCTCTTCCATCACTAAACKTATCTTGTTTGGAGACGCAGCCGCCAAAAGTACGTTTGAATCGCAGCAATGCGCTATCGAACACGTCACTTTTTATGGATGACGGGTTTCACTCCCGCAACACATCAGTTCTTCCCGCCTTCCCCAAGAAAACTGAAGGCTACTAGGCGAAGGTGGCAGCTCGACAACACCGCCAGCCACCAAAATAACCTTGCGGTTAAGACATCAAGACCTAATTACAACATCAATAACCTAATTATCCCTGCACCTGTAGATGGTAGCATTGAAACCTCGCTGCCGTGGCGCCTGGTGGGTCTGAGGCGCAGCGAAGGCTACCGAAGGCGGCACGTCCCCAGGAGGCCGGGAAAGCCAACGACAACGCCTGCGGCGGCGGGCGGGTTTGGCTGGAGCCCACCCACGCCAAGGCCAGCCGGCTCCTAGCTCGGCAACGGCGAGGGCGGCCCCCCGGGGGCCCGGCCGGCCCCGGCTGCGGGGCGCCGGGGGCGGGGGGCGGCCGCCCCCTCAGAGCCCACCTGAGGAGATGGCGGCGAGGCGCCGTGGGGCCTTGAGGCGGCGCTGGGCCTCCGGCGGGGCCTGGGGAGGCCGGGCCGCGGGCCTCCCCCCCCACCTCCCTCCCACAGCCCCCCTCCCGGGGCCGGGGCCAGCCCCGCGGTCCCGCACCCCCCAACCCCCGGGGCGGCCGCGGCTGAGGGGGAGGGCGGGGGGCGCGCGCCCGCCCCGCACCGTTCGTGCTTCAGACAAACTTCGTCAGGGCCGGAGTCTGGGCCGCGCCCGCCTCCCGGTGACGTCACCGCGCCGCGCGCCAATCCCCGCACCGCCCTGCGGCCCAGAAGGAAATGACGTCACCGTATCCCTCCGCCGGCCAGGTCCCCTTTTTTTTGTGTGTGTGTATGTATGTGTGTGTGTGTGTGTGTGTCTGCGGGCGCCTCGCGCGTGTATCAGCCCGCCGGGCGCTTTTTTTTTTTTTTTTTTTTTTTTCCTCTCTCTTCTGAAGGGGGGGGGGGGGGGGGGGGGGGGGGGGTAAGAGACACACGCAAAACACGGAGCCGCCCCCCGCGGGAGCGTACAGCGGGAGAGCAGAAAAAGCGATAATTCCTCCTCCTCCTCCTCCTCCTCCTCCTCCTCCTCCTCCTCCTCCTCCGCATCGCGCCCCGGCTCCCGCGGGCTCATGCCACCTGCCCTCCCCTGCCGGTCGCCTCGCCCGGAGAGCGGCGGAGCGCGGGGGGGGCGCGCGCGCGGGGCCCTTTAAGAGCGAGCGGCCGCGGCTGAGGCGGCGGCGGGAGAGCGCGGCGGCGGCGAGGAAGGTGAGGTGCTGCGAGCCCGTTATGCGGGGGGCGGCGGAGGGGGGGGGTGTGTGGGGGTGCCGTGCGCGGGCGGCGGTTGGTGACCGTTGGAACCGGTTCGAACCGCCCGGGTCTGGGGGAGAAGGAGGAGGAGGAGGGGGGGTGGCGGCGGCCGGGCCAGAGAGCGCCGTACACAAAGCGGCGGCGGCGGCGGCGGGAGGAGGGAGGGCTCGGGGCTGCCGAGGCGGGGGACGGGGAGGAGCCGCGGCGGCGGCTCCCGCTGGGCGGCGGAATGCCGCCCGGCCGCCGCTCGCCCGCCCGGGCTCTGAGGGGAGGCGGAGGGATCCGCGCACACCCCCTCCGCCGGGGGGGGGGCGGGCGGTGCAGCGAACACAGGCAGGTCCCTCCGCTCACCCCCCCCCACCGCCGGGGACGCGGCACAAAACACCCCGGCACCGAGCGGGGCCTCCCCCCGCCGCTCGCGGGGTCGCCATCCCCCGGGGGAGGGGGCGGCCGCATCCTCCCCGTCTTGCCTCCCCCTCCTCCTTTTCCCATGGCTGGTGCTGGGTGGGCGGCCATGTTGGGCACGGGGATTATTTTTCTTTCTCTTTCTTAGCCGCCACAATACACCGAGGGTGGGTTTTGCTTTGCTTCACTGGAGAAATGTCCTTTCTGCCCCTTTTTAAGGGAAGTTAACGGTGGGGGGAGTCTCTGCCCACCCCGTCAGAGGGTGGGAGCCCCCCCCTTGGCCTGCATGCCCTCCACATTCATGGACTGGGTCCCCCTCTCGGTTGCCTTCTCGTCTGAGGCCGAGGGGAGCGTCCCTTGGGCGGTGGGGTCTGCTTGCCCTGCCGCGCGCTTCCCCCTTCAGTGTCATCCTCTGGTGACGAGCAGGGTCTCACCGCCTCGGCGCCAGGCTCCCTGCCCACGGCCGCAGTGGAAGGGGCTCTTCCCAAGCACATCTGAGTAGGTGTAGAGGCGAAAATGTTCTTTTTATTTGTTTCCCTGAGCTTGCAGGCCCTCTCCCTGTGCTTCCTCACCTGCCCTGTCCCCTTAGGCTAACAAGAAATCTTGGATCGCTCGCTGCCCTTGGCCAGTGCTTTCTCCCCGGTGAGMAGCGTGCCTCTGACATACCGGCTTGCCTGCCCCATTGCTGGGTCAGGAATTCAGTTGAGCAGGTTCTTCTGGAGAAGGACTGGGCTCACTGAAAGGCTTATGCAGAACACTCCGTGGCTGATTCTTCTGGCTACAGATATTAAAAATTAGGTATCATCAAGACGTTTGCCCAGCCCTTACTGTGGTCCTGCTCTTCTCAGTGTCTGGGGAACCCAGGTTGCTGCATTTGGACATCCTTGCTCTCTGCTTCTTCCCCTCGGCTGGGATGCAACATAAAGCATGTGTGGAGATGAAGGAGAGGCATGAAGCCTGCTGCCCAACACCCTTGCAGAAAACACGCAACACATGACAACACACACAGCTTTATTTTTATTAACTTGGCAGCAGTTGCAGCTGTCACCAAGACATACCAAATGGGGCAGGACTGAGTGATCGGAAGTGGGGGTAGAGGATGGGGGGGGGATTTGTTGCTTCTTTTAGGAAATACTTTGCAAGGATATACGAATTATGCATCTTCCCTACTCTGGTTCTCCGCATATACTGTCTCATAGCTTCAGGTTGCTGCAGTTGTTAATTTTTATCCTTGAATGTGAAACCAAGCTTACTGCATGCACGTCTTTTTTTCAGTATACAATTATTAGCATGCGTAAGACTGTCCTACAGGGCTGCCCGCCCAGGGAGCTTGCTCCCCACTGCCGCTTTAAGCTCTGTCTGGGTGCAGGGTTCTGCAAGTGTTACTTACAGTTGGTCTTGTGTTTGTGGATGTATACGGTTACGTTGTTTGTGTGCACCATGCCCACAGCTGCTTAGATACTGTCAGAGACCCTCCAACTGTCTTCGTGCGAGTAGACCTGCATCCGCGTTGACATGAGTGGAGTGCTCCATGCTGCCTCCCCACAAAAGAGCCCGTTGCAGAAACATTAGCTACAGACATGCTCTTGGACTCTAGAAGCTTCAAGGTAGTCCCATGCTCATAAAATATGTCAAAAGTGTTAAGCCAGTCTCTGGAGACAAATAATCAGAAAGCGGTTTGTTTTCATCACTCTGCAGTTCAAACTTTAAAGTAGATAACAATCATTATAATTGAGTGTGTAATAATACATTTTAATTAGTAGGCATCACACACTTCAAAGCCTTTAATAAAACATACAGGACTTTAAATGATAGCATTCGTAGGAAATGTAATATGCCTTTTGAAATTACTTCAGTACCCAGCAAAGTCAAGTCAACCACATCAGTCAACAGAAAGTAAATTTACCTTGGCCTGAAGGATGTAACTGCTGAACTCTGGCATTCAACTTGCGCAGTGCCTTTCACCTCCCCTCTTCTTTTGGAGGTGTTGCTCATGATGAATAGCCATATAAACAGTCATGAAAACATCATCCAATATGTATTTTCATCGTTTAGATTATATCAGTTTTAGGCTGTGCCAGTTAGTCATTAAAAGCCWCTGAAGAGCATTATCTTTTTTCCAGGGCAGGGATTGCAGCGTGCCTTGACAGCAGAAACCTTTATCGTAGGATTCATTTGCATTTAATATAACCTCGTCAGGTGTCTAGGTTCTTAAAAAGTTAAGGTATGTTCCTTGCCGTTAAGTACACGTTATTGAAAGTAAGTGAGAAAATAAGTAACAAGACRGCAATTCTGTTGAGGCTGCGTGTTCACCAAGGGAAGACATACTGGAGAGAAGAAGTGGCCGTTCAGAAGGAGAACTTGGACAAGAGAAGTTGATTTATGCATTCATTTCTGTCCTAAAGCATGCCTTGAATCATCTCCTCGAGCTTATTTGTAGGTCTCTTAAAGACAGACGCTCAATCTTGTGTTTTAGATTTTCTTTTCTGGACTGACAGGAGGCGAGGAGGCTGTTTTATAGTTGGGGGTAAGGATTGGGGTATTGATAGCATTATAACCATGCTGCAATTAAATCTTCAATAGCAAATCTAGACTGGAATAAAAACTGACAGACCTTTGGCAAGAAGGATGAAGAAAGTTTATACGCTTGGCGCTAAAAATGTAATCTTCCGGGATGTAGTTTGTGCACGACCTACCTCCACCTTTCATTGCAGGGTAGAGCAGCCACGTTCCCTCGTCCCAGCGGAGTCGGTAGGATGCGGTTTGCCCTGGGTGCATTTCTTCCTTCCCTGTAAGCCTGGTCACTAGCACACGACGTCGTCTCTCTGGGAGCTGTTGCAGAGATACATTGCAGGCACTTACTCTTTGTTCTGGGGCTTCTTTGTGCCAGCTCTGTCCCAAACTGCTGTGCTGCCAGGTGTAGCGYCGGTGAATAAAGTGGCAGCTCTGTGCGAGAACTTGCAGGAGTCGCCTTTGTGCTAAAATTTGTTGGTCATAGACTTTTGGGAAAAGGCCCATCTTTAAAGTTCATAAACTATTTCCTCATCATTTCCCCAGTTTTCATGGAGTCCTTCATCACTAATAGTCAACTGAGTGTGGGTTCCCCGTGGGAGTCAGTGGGGACTTTGTTCTTTAAAAAAGAAAAAAAATACTAGCGTGTCAATGCTCTGTGCTAATACTTGGATTGATTCTTGCTGCGTATTCACTTGGTTTTTACATTGTAAATTCACATGAAGACGCATATTCTCTTTTGAAAATGTGAATAAAGCTTTAAATTAGGATTTGTGAAGGCTTGGTGATATCTTTTAAGATTAGGATATCTGTTATTTAAAATGACTGAATTTGCTATCCATTTTGTGACGGTCAGAGCGTAAACGTATTTGCSTCTGGAGTTCATTCCTATCCAGAGGAAGGCAATACAAGCAGCTYGGGGGAGTGAGAGGTAGGAGCGGAGGTTCCTGGGTCCTTCGCTGCTCTGTCAAAACTTCCCGCATTTGATCCTTGCTTTTCCGTCAGTAAAGTATGTGGCTGTACAGTACATCGTGTTGGAGGGAGGATGTTGTGAAATTCTRGGTAATAGTCTCTGTCCCTCCTCTTCGTTCTGTCTTCAAACAAAATTCAACGTTTTGCTTTACCAAGTCACCTATATCATGGAGTTTGTATTTATTTCTGACCGGCTAGTATGCCCTTAAGACTGATGGTGTGGCAGATGATTTCACCCAGTAGGCAGAAATTGGGCCACCAGCGGTGCCCTGACAAGTACTGATTTATTTATACTTTTTTTTTTTTTTTTAATTAAAAGCCTTGGAAAGTGAAGCTTATATAGCAAGAGTAGCACATGCCATCGTCTGAATTTTGAAGAACACTGTGAAGGAGTCATTAATTTGAAGTCCTTTTTGAAAAGAAGTGTGTGTATGTACAGCATATGTATGTCATAACTTGTTTGCTTTGTGTCAAATAATATCAAGCTGTGAATGAAACTGTAAATATATAACCACACATCTTTTAGAGATCACTTCAATGAGACACAGCTGCCTTATTCTGCAGCTGTCATGTAAAACCTGCTATCCACAGGTGCTTTAGATAATAGAAAACACTTGGGACCTGATTCTCTGCTTGCATCACTCCAAGTCAGTGAATTTACTGAGTTAAAACTTGCATTGTGGTAGCYGAGTCCTTTGTTTGCCACCTCATTTAGGTGCAGAAACTGGGCTAAGTGTTTATTTTGTTTATTGAGATGGTTTTGAAGACTGAAAGTGCCAGCGATCTTTTAAACCAGGGTACAGTGTTTTGTCCTTTCTACCTGCTCAGTCATTTTTCTCTTGAGAAAATAATGACAGACTGTAGGGATTATATCTGATATCTTTCTAACTATGTGAAAGTGGTTCATTGATAAATAAATGTCACTGGATCTTAGATTCCAAATTTCAGTTGAAATTACAGGGGAGTTGTTTGTTTGTTTGTTTGTTTTTAGTGAGGCATAGGAGAAAAGAAAAGGATTTCTCCTTTTCTCATGGCAGAGTAATCTGTCTAGTTGTATGCAAATAAAAGATCTTTATTGTTGGATTTCCCCTGCTGATGGTGATCGTGTTGATCAGAGAATGTAATCAGGTGGCTGGCCTTTTAATACAAGAGTTTAATGGCTGTTGGCTTTTTTCCCCTGTATGGCAACAATGAGTATGAACCGCATCAGCTGACAAAAAATAAAGGGTCTGTGTCTTGYAGTCGTGCCAGTTATTTGTGTAAGGCTAATATATATTGGATCTTCCCCTGAAGGTGGTCTCCCATTTTCCAACTAAAGGGGAGAGAAAATACCTTTCAGTCTGAAAGGCTTTTTTCTTGCAGTGTGTCTAGAACACTTTGTAATTTTTTTTTGTAAATTTTTTTGGCATCCATATTTTTCAACCAAGCATCTGCCAACTGTGTGCTGAAAAGCTAAATGTAGAGTATTTATCATTGGGATTAATCATTTTATTGAGCAAAGGCTTCTTACATACAAAAATATTCAAGATCAAAGCTTTGAAAAACAAAGCTGTTACATTATAGAAGAGAGGAGACATTTTCTTAGTTCAGTTGATATGAACAGATGAAATACTATGCGCATAATGTAAGTTAGTGTCAAAAGAAGCTTGTAACTGCAGTCTCTCTAGCATTTTGTCTTTGCATCTTTTGAATAATTATGAGGTGTTGAATAGTTTTGGGTTTTGTTTTTTTTTTTTACAATGTGTGCGAGGACTTCCTCTGTAGTTCTAACCTTCCTGGGCAGACATATGTGCATGCTTTAATTAATAGAGCAGGTTATTTATCCTGACTATTTATAGACTGCCCATCACTATAGCGTTAAGGCACTCTTACTTGTCTGGCGTGGAGTAATATGATTCCAGACAAATAGTTACTGTTGTAAGCGTCACCGGTTTTGCCAGCGAGGAGAAGCTTTGTCCTAGAAGCTTCACAGAGGATTTTTTTCTAGATGTTTCTGTGAAGGATGAATATTGAAAATCATAAATACGTAGTTATTGATCAGTTGTAACAGCTGTCCATGCAAGATCTTAGTGTATATCTTGTATGAGATTTTGCTTGTTTTTATTAACATCATGTAATTATAAAAAAGTTGATGTTAGCAGGCAGAGAAAATAATATTTAAGGCTCTTTGATTCTTGCTTTCCCCTGCTAAGCAGATCTCTAGCATAAACCTGTACTTCAGCGCTTCATTTCTTGGAATCTTATTTTTTGCCATTTGTCATTCTGAAATTATTTTTGGGTTTTTTTGTCTTTTTTGTTTTTCTTGTTTTTCTTTTTTTTTTTTTTTTTTAACAGAACAGCAGGAAGTTTGAGTTTGTGTTCAGTGATGTAAACAAAGGCTGGGCATCTTGAGTTTTAATTCTGACTAAGCCACTCACTGCTAGTAGAATCTTTGGCAAGTCACTTAATTTCACTGAACTCTGTTTCCCACCTTTGAGATAAGGTTAATAAAATTTTTTACACACCGCAGGTTTTATGTAAATGGAGAAGCTAGTAATGTCTTTGAAGCATGCAGGTAATGAGTGCTATGGAGAATGTGGGCTTTTTCATGCTTAATGTAATACACTTGGTTAATTGTATATTAGGATTATTACAATACTCTCTGATTTTTTTTTTTTAAATATACTAATGTAATTTTACTTGACAGCTAAGAGACTTGATTAATTTTTTTTTAATCAGTTGGCTGTTTTTTCTCATTGATTACAAGACATTTTACTAAGACCAGTTTTAGGCATATGTTTCTGTGAAAAGTTTAATGGACACATTTTGAACAACTACTGCTTTATACAGTATTTATGAGCAGGAATTTGGATGTGTTAAGTTGGGGTAATTTGGTTTATGTGCTATATTTATTAGCAATGTTTTGTGTATTCATAAAGATGAAAAGAGTTAACTGTTACAGCAGTATTTAATTGCTTCCTATWGCAAAAGTCTCGGTGTCAACAACTAAAGTATACTTGCTGTTTTGTAGTAGTGCAAAAAGATCTGGTAATATGGGTTTAGTTCATGAATTACACAATACTGTAGAAAAATGGAACCTCAAATGTCCCCAGCAAGGCATTTAATCCACCTTGCATCCCTTATAGTATATATACCTTTTCTTACAGATCTGTCTGTTCCCAGGGGCATCCAGAACTGGAAATTTCTTGAGTTCCTGGGCAGCCTGTTGCTGTGCTTCATCTTTATTCTTAGAAGGTTTTTTGGAATCTTCTGTTCTTCAGTCTGAGCCTTTGAATTCTTGTTTCCATCACAGATGTGGAGAACAGACCACTTCCTTCCACTTTGCAATAGCCTTTCACGTATCTGAAGATTATTGTGCTTCGGTAATCTCCTCTGTAGATGGAACAACTCCAGGTCATTCCGTCTTTTCTTGAAGATCACATTTTTTAGGTCTCTTCTGGACTCTGGTTGGTTTAAGTCTGTCTCAGTGTTGTGCTCCAGGCAGTGTTACAGCRTGCAAAGCACAGCCTCGTCATTCTGCGGCGGAACCATTAAATGTCCCTCTGCTTGCTGGTAACTTGCTAGGGGATCCGCTGGCCGACTTGGCAAGCCTGAGCTGTTACTGGATTTTTCCCATCTCAAAGCGCATGCTGAGAAGGTGTGATAACCGCGAGGAGAAGGCAGCTATGGAGATGTGCCTGCATCTCTGGACAGAATACCAGAGCAGAGTGCTTGGGGGACAGCTGGAAGAGGCAGGGTCATTTAAAGTTCCTGGGAGTGTACTTTTCAGGCTAAAAATTGACTGAGAAGGATTTGAAAYGGTGAGAAAAGGGAATTCTCTTGTTCTACCTGCGTTCAAAGAAACAGGATGCTTTATACTTCCCTTGGAAAATCACAATACTAGATAATATTTCTCTATCAAGAGTTTTTCCTGATAGCTGAACGAGTCCACAAACACCCTCAATTTGAGGAATCTATTTAGGTCCCCCCAGCCCCCCTTAAGAGACTAAAAGAGGTAGTGTTGGTAGGAGTGAGTTACGTATGAGTTGGGTTGGACTTTGGGAGCTTTTTGTCTTTTAAAGGCCTTCATGAARGAAGGGCAAATCCAATTTCATAGAGATCAAAAGTGAAATTATACAGAAATATTTTCATTTATTGTATTATTTAAGTTTCTGTGCTGTAAATACACAAAATTGTGAGGCTTGGGGATAGCTCTATTAAATAAATGTTTCAAGTTGGCAGTACGTGTGAATAGGCATAAACCAGTTCAGTTAAAAGTGCTACTGCTCTGTGTCCTCRTAGTAGTAATGGCAGGACTAGTCATTCAGAGTTGTGTGCGGGGTGAGACGAATGGCTTCGACTCTTTTATCGATATGAATGTGGCGGAAGTGGGGAACAAAAGCAGATCAGATACCAAACRTGAGTGGTGTGATGGGCTGCCTTTAAATACCATTCTTTTTCTTATTCTTAAAATTAATGTTACTGTGCTTCAAAAGCATAATTGGGAAGTGAGAATTGCATGTATTAGCATAACCAAGCATAAAACTAAAATGAGTATTTCTTAGTAAAACACCATCATGCGACTACAGCATTTAGTATAAGCTTTGTGAATGCTTTTTAGACAAATATGACACAGAAAAATGAGAATCTGAGAGACTGCCTGTATCTAGTGGAAAAAACAGTATGTGTTGCTTCAGAAAAGGTGCTGGCAATTTGAATTTGGCAAACAATAACAAGTTTTTAGGCTTCTTATTCTTTTTTGAGGCTTACCTGGTTAAGACAGTTACTTCAGATCAGCATTTGTTTTGGCTTCGTGTTGTGTTGCAGGAAATCCCTGATGATCATGCTTTTTGCATTTTGCAGCTAGTGTGGCGCAACACAAATAAAAATTGAAGACTGCATTTGCACAAGGTGGTTGCACCCACAGTCTGAGCAGCCGCTGCTGTAAATCCTGGCTWTAGACTGATTTACAAACTGAAGTTTATAGCAGACTGAGCGTCTGTTTGGCCAGAATTATGGCTGTGTTAGGATAAGAAAGGTAGACATAGTTTAATAGTTTAATGATATAAGACTTATAAGACTTATAATTTAATTGCTCTGTGGTTACTTAATCCAGTTTATATTTTAAAGCTACGTATCTTCCAGTTTTTCAACAGCAAGCTAATAAATGTTACTCCCTGTTTAAGCCTTCTGGTCATCACTGTTTTGTGTGGCTATTGAAAACACAGATTGTCTGCACATGAGTTGCATTATTTTCTTGCTTGTCCCCTATTATAAGCTGTTTATTTTGGCCAATTTGTCTCAGAACATTTCTCATCAGATTTTTATGGCTGTCAAATGGTAGTAGAGATGACAAAACGCAATCATAACCTCTCTTTTGCCACCAAAATGTAATCAAGAAGAGCAAAATCCCTTCTAGACATCTTGATTCCCATTCACTTACAGTACAGAACTGCCACTTGTTCTGCTCGCCAGCCTTTCTAGTGGTTGATAGTAGAGGGGAAGAATCGATTCTTTTTTACTATAACCCAGGTGGGAAATTAGGAAATCCAATTTTTGTGGTGTCTTATTTCCTATAATAATCCTTATTTCCTTTAAAACTGCAATTGAGCTTCTGGAATGCGTCATATTGGTTGAAGACGCCTAAATGTATTATTAAGGAGAACTAAAATTTTGCATAACCATCACTTATAAGTGAAGTTTAGAAACGGCCAAATCCTGAAACAGTGCAAAACTAGGACTGGGAGAAAGCTCCTTAGGCTTGGCTTAATGGCTTGTAAGTTGTCAAAGTGTGATTGGAAATGTGTGTCTATTGATTAGCTCTCGGTAATAGTAGTGAAAACCAGCTTTTTGRAGACCTTTGGTGGCAACTCTCCCACCTTCTGAGAAGAGATCTCCTGCAGGGCACTGGAGACTGTTGATGATTGTGAATCATCTTGTTTTTAATTCTGGCTTGATGGTCTGAATGTTTAATTGAACTCTTAACTTTAAACACGTACAGATTTATACATCACTGAGGTCTAGGTTAGGTGCAGTCCCAGGAGAAAATACCTGGCTTTCACTGTAGGCAGATGCATAAAAACTTGTCCTGTGTGCAGTGGTGCTCGGAGAAGCAAACAAAGCGGGAAGATGCGTAAATAGCGGAGCAAAAAGTAACACTGTGAATAATAATGTCATAACGTCGTCGTATTAGCAGTGATACACCCCCTGCTTATGTAACTGCCTTTGTTTCTGCTTCCCTCTCTCACAAAGACGGAGCCAAAATAGAACTTCTAGAGACTGGTGGCAGGAAGGAGAAAGACTTATTCATGAGGAGGGACAAAACAGGCTGGAATTGTCTGTTGTGTCTTTTCTCTAAGTAAATATGGTAATGGTTATACCCAGTAAGGAGTAGTGCAGAAAAGGTAAATTGGGTACTGTGCTGGTCCCGGCTGGGACAGAGTTAACTCCCTTCCCTGCAGCTGGAGGGGGGGCTGGGTTTGGGTTTGGCAATGAAAGGGATGTTGATGGCCCAT